>BMAC01000576.1:125495-159004 GCA_014905375.1 Phtheirospermum japonicum
GCCGAGCCATGCCGACGCTGCCTGCCGACGCTGCCGAGCCACGCCGGGCGCCTGCCGAGACACCCTGCCGAGTGCTGCCGACAGCTGCCGAGCACTGCCGACAGCTGCCGAGCGCTGCCGGGCGCTGTCGGCCGAGCCTATCGAGCGCTGCGCGCACTATCGACAATTCACGTCCGTTGACGCGAGAACTGACGTCGATGACGCGCCTGCCACGGTCTCTGTATCGTCGACCAGTTCGCGTCTGTTGACGCGAGAATCGTAATTTCTAGGGTTTCTTGTGCGCCAAATCATGAAATAACTATATAAACCCTTTATATTTCGGATTAAACATACAACCACGACCCAAAACACTTACCTAGGGTTGAGAAACCTATTTTCAACACCCTACAACATATTTTAAAGATCTAAGTCGAAGATTCAAGGCCCGAAGCACCCAGACGAAGACGTTCGTTCAAGCTCCGATTTCTCGATCGAGATCAACCATCCAAAGTCCGATTTCCCAGCAATCTTCCAGCACCTTTAGCTACTTAATAAGTCATCTAAACTCTAGTTATTCTTAGTTCAATTCTAGATAATTTATGTTTAATTATTTCGTTTGAGTTTTTAGTTTCGTTAATTTATTTCGAATCGTTTGAACCATTGAATCGCTGAGCCTTTGAACCTTAGAATTTTATTTTTAATATTAATTAGTCGCTGCATTTATTCTCGTGTTGATGCTTGGTGATGATTTGTTCATGATTAATTTAATTATTGCTTTAGTTTTGATAATTAGTTGATAGTTGGTTATTGCTATGTTATTGCTTGAGAATTTTGAGATTGATCTTATTGTTCTTGAGAATTCATATGTTAGATTTAGTTCATAGTAGTTTGATGCATGCTAGTTAATTAATTTAGAATTTATTTGCTTTACAATCCCTAGATTAATAATTCTTAGATAATTTAGTTTTCAAGCTTAGATTAAGTTAATTAGTTAATCATAATTAGTTGATGCTTTTAAATTTATTAGTAGTTTATAATTCCAAAAACCAAATTTATACAAGTTTTCGTGTTAAACATTGTGATTAAACAAACATTAAAAATCCCGAACGTCAGTCCTTGAGAGACGACTCGAGTTAAGCTTGCCAAACCTACACGCGTTCCCGTTATTTTGCGGGCGAGCTATTAAATTTCTGACAATTATTTATAAAGTAGGCACACGCAAAAGCTCGAATCAGTCTTGCACCGCGTTCACCTCTTCGTCTTCATCTTCCTTGAATGTCACATCGCACGCATTGTCCCCATGTCCAAATAATCCAAAAACCCCACATGTTTCGTTTGACGGTTGCGTCGTCTCCTTTTCTCGCATCATCATAACTGCCAATAATGCAACTTGTTTCATGAGCTCCTCAATTTTGCTCTCACCTCTTGGGATGTCAATACTTTGTTCACTTTGATTTTTCTTGGCCTGGAACTCGTTTGCCTTGATTTTTCACCCATGAGCTAGAATTATTCACATGCCTCCATTGCGATTAGGTCTACAAAATTGTCGGCTTTGTTCTCAACTTGTTGCTTAAAGTTCAGTAACAATCCTTCATGGAATAGTTGTTGACCATTTTGGGACGGTTGTTGTGATGCAGGCATGCTTATAGGAGTCCTTTGTAGCATTCCCATGCTTCATGGAATGATTCTCCATCCATCTGCTCAAAATTGAAGATCTCTCTCCTTAGTTTGTCTGACAATTGGGCCGAGTAGAATCTGCCTACTAACTTCTTAAACACCATCCCCCAATTAGTTAGGGAATTAGGTTGCAGTGACACGAGACACTATTTGGCTTTGTCCTTCAAGCTTCTCGGAAAACACCTCATTCTGAGCTGATTCTCATTTAACCCAAAAGCTGGAATTCCAGATACCGCCGCGTAAAACTCTTGAATGAAATTAAGCGGTTCCTCGTTCGGCATGTCATAGGAAGTCGTCAACTGGTTGACGATGTTAGACTTGGGCCGTGTGGCCTAAGACTGTAGTTGAGCTGTATAGGCCGATGGTGGGGCATATAAGGTCTCCTTGTCGATGTTCGTTTGGATATCGTGGTCTTCGGTCCCCACGAAAGTTTGCTTGTCCACCGTAACCATCTTGATTCCCATGATACTTCTCATTCTCATAATATCGGTACTCTTCATCATTGTATTCATCCTTTCGGAAATTCTCATTTTGCCAAACATGGTATGGTCATTCCTCCTCACTATTTCGGAAACGATTCGGCTCTCGCTCCCTATCATCAAACTCATGGTAATTTTGTTGGTTGTTTTTGGGCTGGGGCCCGCCATTACAAACGTGGTTGTGCTCGAATCCCTGATGTGCCCAAGCATTGAAGGCTAAGGCCTCCTCTCAATTCCGGAAGTGTTGTGGTGTTCGATCAACTGGGTTTTCTGGCCACATAACTTGGCGATCATCATGGGGTTGTGGTACCCTATTATTCATCGGTTGATTATTATTTTCAAGGAACTCGGTTCCTCTGGGTTCTCCTCTCAAATATTCTCTTGATTCTTCATTTGGGCAAGTATCTATAGATTTTCGTTTTGGATGAGGTTTTGTGGTTCTTGATTCTGATCTTGCATGTCATCGTCGAAAGGCATGCTGAATTGTTGATCACGAGGGGGGGTGATTATCCTGCCGTCTCCCTTGACCACCCCTTGGTCCTCCTTTTCTTCCTTCATTTCCTCGGACTCCATACGATGGAATGTTCGACATAGTTGCTTCAATTGTTTCGGAAGAATTTCTATCAGGTGAAGAAAAGAGTCTTCTTGGTCTCTCCACTCGTTCGATGCTATCTATAAATGGCGCAAGTTCACCTCTAAGGCCTCTACGACCTTTCATCAACAACAAACAACATCAACGCCCACAAGAGAACGGGGTCACCATAGGCTGGCAAGTTAAACCGAGTCAATTCTCTCAAGGAGTGGAAATACAGAATGGACGAAGTTTATTATAAGAAAAACACAAGTTTTAAAATAAACACGCGATCAAAGGGTTTTGATTTGAATATTTTCAAACTAACTCGATTTGAATAAACTAAAACTTAAGACTATTCTTGCTACGATGTTCTCAACCTCTTCGCAAGAGTTGTGTAACTTATTCAAGAAATCAATTATTAACTTTTAAAATTATACGAAAGAACTAATCCACTAAATAACATTCAAGCATTTCATCGAACACTAAACATGCATCACGAATAGAAATTCTAACAAGATCAAACATCAATCCAGTTACCAAATCACAATTGTAGAAATTGATTACGTTTACTAAAACAACGATTCACCAAATCATTCACAAGAATTCAAATAAAATTATTCAATACCAAAAATATCCAAGCTCAATATCAAAAAAAAAAGAATTACCAATCCTTAAATTCAAGACTATGCAATAAGAACAAGGTTTCGAGATTACTAAATTCAGAGAAAAGTATTATCAATGAGAACTATGAGGAAAGCCTTGATAACTCTGGCGATTCTAGAGAAAAGATGAACCGTGCTGGAATTCCGGAAGTTTGTCAAAAACCTCCGATTCCAATGGTGAAAGATATTCGTGAACCTATCGAACCTCTATAGAATTTTCCGTAAGGGCTCTAAGTCAAAGGAGAGAGAGAGAGGTGTCAATTCTCTCTTCCAATGGTGATGATCCAGACCAAAGATGGATGGGTAGATTCGTTGGTACCATTCTTGCTGATCTTTTCTGAGTTTTAAAGCCTCCAAAACCATTTCGTAACTGAAGAATCCCGAAAATCTGTGTTAGCAACGTATGTGTCTGGTCGGATAGGCCAAGATTTTGACCGGATAAAATTTTGTGTCCGCTCATCCGGTCGGATATCGTTCCATCTGATCGAATGTTTGCCTTTATAGGTCTGTTTGGTAGATTGTCCGATCGGTGTGTGTTTCAAAGGTCAATCCGATCGGAGAGATCTATCCTATCAGACAAGTTTCCTTTTGGCTACTTTGGGAGTTGAATCCTATGTCTGTGTGTCTCTGTCTCTCGGATCCGTCAAACGCTCTAGTTGTATGAGAAAATAAGGAAATTATCTCAAAAGGACCAATTATTAATCAAAGAGTCAAAAAGTTAAGCAAGAAACCAAGGAATGCATAATCATACAAAATAGCCTAATCTTAACCCAAAAGAGATAATAAAAAGACTCAAACATGACTCAAAATATGTATAGAAACATAACAAAAATGTACAAATCACTCTCGTTTGAGATGAGATCTCGGAATGTGCATTGTCTAAGTCAATGTTAGTTTTGATGTCTTGACACCTAAAACTGTCATCAGTCATGACATCTGTATATTTTGCATGCATTTTTATTTTATTTTTCATACATATCCTGAATGCATTGGGTCTGATTAAAGTGCATAAAAATCATGTGTTGTAATATAAAATGGTGACAAAAAGACTAACCTCTTTAAGTAGGTGATTGTAAAACTTTCTCGCAGAAAATGGTTTTCTCCAAGGTCCAAAAACAAAGGGTGTTAAAAGCAATTGCTAAGATAATTTCTCTTCAAATATGTATAAAGATGAAGAAAATCTGGACTAAAAAGATCATATCTTTAAATTCACCCTCTTGAGTGATTTTGACGTAGTCATTAACTTGGGTTAAGGGGTCTGTTTTCATTGACTTCACTTAAGCTATGTTATTTATAATGTCATCATATAAAAAGCAACACTGCTCATGTCACCTAAATCAATTGATGAATATTTTTTTTTATCTTTTTAGGTCATGATTTTTAGGAATCAAGTAGGACATTCATACTTTGAGAAGATGCCTTTTTGTTGTGTGTTATGTTGCTTGTGCTTATGTCTTTCCTGAATTCTCTTAATCTTGTTTTGAGTCTTGCTAACCAAGTGTTTTAGTGGTGTTAAAATCGCAGGATTGGACAGGTAATAAAGGATTGATTTGGTGAGTGAACAATTACTTTGCAAAGAATTTACTCAACTATGGTGATGGTTTCTCAAAATCCAGCTCTATTTCGGTTTTCTAAGTAGTTGAGGATTGTGATTTTTATTTTCCTAAATTGATTTAGTAGCTTAGTGGAGTTAGGATCGTGTTGGCCTGTTTTAAGGACGAGTGGGTGTTTTTGCAAAGAAAGAAATCATTTTGGGGCTTATTTATAGAATTTGAGAAAATTGAGTGGTTATTTTATTTCTCTTATTTCTATTTACCCGCTATTTCTCTCTCCTTACAACGATCATTTGTTTTGCCTAGATAAAAGGTTGGGACTTTTACCGTCTTCCTTATTCTCCCTCGATTCACTTGCAAATTTCCTCCCGTACTCCAACGGCTATTATTTTCTCTCTCGATATTTGCTTGCTCTCGTGTGTTTTGTTTGAAATTATTTGCAGAATGTCAAAACCCTCACCAAGAAAAAGCTGCGAGCTTCCTGCCGACGTGCGCCGCTCAACTGATGAACTCGTTTCAGTGACCCTACCGACTTACACCACACAGGAAATCTGTGTGGAGATGAGTGGTGATGTGTCACCAAACCCATCACTAGTTTCCCCTACTACCGCTAATAAACCACCAGTAAATTATGAAGAATTGATTCCTGTCACCACTACCGCCGATGCAATTCCAGTTACACAACTTGCCCCAGAACAGATGGGCAACAAAATTGACGTAGATAATCCCCCCAATCTGCCTCTAATTGGGGAGCTCTTTGGCTGAGTTTGTAATAACCTTGAAAAGGTCAAGGAGGCTGCGAAACATTCCCCCTAGCATGGTTCCGGCGTCACTGTTATGATGGACTCCGATGATGAGGACTTTGTTTCGTCTGCCCCAGTTGCCGCACCGCCGACCACCTCTACTCCGCAACTGTCGAAGTCAGCGACTCCTCAACGGAAGCAAATTATGAGTCTGGCTGAGAAGAAGAATCCGCCAGCTTCCATCATGGTGTCCTCATCGTCAACCGCTACAAGCTATTCTGATCCCCCGTACGAGATAATTGATTTCTTCACTGGAGAAGTGTCTAATTCCTCCATTCCATTGACTGCTAATCCACCTCTCACTCCTGTTTCTATGGCTCACCCTGAATCTGAGCCTGAGCGCTTTGGCTACTCGCCTGATTCTGACGATGTATTTCATGTTGGTGATTACTTGTCTACCATAAGGAGGGAAAAGAAGAAGACCAAAGCTACCACGAAGGGTGTTGATAATTCAAATGTTGTGTCACCCAAAGAAACATCATCTCCAGCCGCTCAGTCAATCCATGATGATTCTAGTGATATGTCACCGAACCCAACATCCCCTTCAACTAACCCTGCCTCTTCTTCTAGCTCAGAATATGCTAATATTGTTGCCCCAGAACATGAATCGACTTCATCTGACCTGGTGTTTGATGATTTTAATGGTGTTGCTGTTCACGGTGTTGAAATCGAGGACATGGTTCCTGTGTCATCCAACACTAGTGGAAAAAAGTTGATTGGTGGCGCTTCATAAGTGGCGGTTGAAAGCGAAACCGCTGCAAAAAGTGAAATGGCAGCGCTTATTAGTAAAGAACCGTTGCTTATGAAAATAATAATAATAATAATAAAATCATCCGGGTGGCGGTTTTATAAAATAACCGCCACCAATAATGAAATCGGGCAGCGCTTATTTGAAGAAGCGCTGCCAATAAAAACACCGGGTGGCGGTTCTATGATATAACCGCTGCVAAAAGTGAAATCRGGYAGCGCATATTTGCAGAAGCGCTGCCAATAAAAACAAGGTWGGTTTTAGCCAAAACGCCCGTCGCTTATAATCTACCCCAAATTCAACCTTCAAAATCTTCTCCAAATCCAAAACCCCACCATGATTCAAGTTGGTTCGCCCTCCTTCAGAATTCCAAAAAGAGTCATGAATTAGTTAAAACCTAGCCATTTCCAATCACGAAAGTGTGAGGGCGACCGCCGACATGCATATTTCTATCTCTAAGACCCAGTTAAGAAGATTCCAGTGATCAATCTCGTGCCTTACTTGGAATTATCTGGAAAACAGGCGAGCCCCGACAAAGAGATGCTCGATCCGGAGCTGAAGAGAGATAGAGAAATAGAGAGGAAGAATTGCTCGAGAGAATGATATACAGAAAATGGTGCTTGCTCACTGGACCCACCACAATTATCGCCGGAATAATTGGCACATTCGTCAACTCCGACCTCCTCTTCGTTGAAATTGTAAGCTTCCAATCATTTGCCCCAATGTTTTCTAAGTTTCTCTTGGATGCTTAATTCTTAGAATTGTAATTTTGCCTTAATTAATATTCTGAAATTCTTGCTCGGAGATTTTATTTTTGTGTGTTATTTAAATTTCCTTAGGGTCAAGAATATTATAATCGAATGACTTGATGGATTTAACTTTGAAATTGTTGATGTATTTTGTCCTCAAGTCATTGATCAAATTCCGCTTGAGTTGATATTTGAATTGCATATTTGTTCATATTAAAATTGTCATTAAGAAGTTATGTTGGTGTTTGATTGGGTTGATTTATAAGCCTAGATGAAATAGAATTTAACTGAGCAGCACATAAGTTTAATTTAATGTGCTGAGCCTTGATGATCGGAAGGATGATAGCTCGGTTGCAATGATGGTCGAGTTGCCGGATGTTGGCGAGTGGAAGAAGGTGCTGAGGAGGCCATTGAAGTTCTATGGTAATATGTGGGAGTCTTATGATAGTTCAGATTATTGTTTCTGTTTACGCAGGTGATGTGTTTGATGGTATGCCTCTGAGACAGATTATTGTTTAGTTTTAATTATTTTTGTTTACACTGGTTGTTGCTTGCAATTAGAATGTGATTATTGTAATTTAAATTATTGTGTCGTACAGGTTTTTTATACATATTATGTTTGAAAATGGCTTGACTCTATATTTTTATCTCTCACCCAACACCACTTACTAAAAGAAATTTCGTTTTTTTTCTCACACTGGTCATTGCAAAGGTACTTGAAGGTATTTCTGTTGAATCCGGGTCTGACTTGCAGAAGGTTCTGAGATTCTACACATGCACGTCTCCATCGAGCTCTGTTCAAAAGCTTGAAGACATGCTTCCCTTTTCCGAAGTCGCATGGGAGCATTGCTATTCTTAATATCTGCATTGTTGTCTCGAGGACTGGTATGTTATTTTTAATATAGATGTCCTTTATAGACTTGTCTTACCTATGAAATTAAAAAATGGTTAATTTTCAGGACTGTTAATATCTTGGCCAGCTCAATCTAACCTCACAAATTCAAAAATCCTAGAGAGTAAATGCAAATTAATTAAGTGCGTCTCGTTCATTTTTGCCCATATCTTGAGATTAGCCAAAACCTAGCCTCATTTAGAATTTCCAAAAATCACTTGAGCTTAGCCAAAGTCCACGCCACACTAATAAATGAAATAATTAACACACCTCTAATTTTCTTACCATAAGTGATAGGTACATTATGTTATATATATGATCAGGTAGGGGATCAATTTTCTTTGGCGTGTGTTTAATTTGTAGGCTATTTACCAACCTTATTTTCAATCTTTAAACTTGATGATAAGAAAGGTTTACTATGTATATTACTTAGTTCTTGAGTTGGAGTACCTTGATTCAGGTTCGAGAGGAATTTCTTTATTTCTAAAATAGGTGTGATGTACGAAGAAGAAAGAAGATAAGAAATGTAAATCATGTGCGCAGCAATGTTTCAAGCATAGATAAAMRAAATTCTTACTTRAAGCRTTAGTTGAAAGGTCGAATATATCCTGCGAAACACACAAACCTTATATTATACGCACAAAATAAAATAAAACGTTAGGTAATAACTATCTTTAACATCCAAAAAGGTGCTTATAACTATTAGCGAGAAAAAAAGAAATACCAATCGTTTTTCACAACTCAATTATTTCTACGAAAAATGTAGCTTAATTACCAAATATATATTGCATAACTTCAAGTCCCACACAAACACAGAGATGAAGTTCCCATATATATAAATAATCATGGAAAGTGGAATAAGGGACCAAACTGATCCAACGGCCAGGAATTATGCCCAAAGTTGTCCACCAACCCAGCGTTAGGCTCTTGGATGTTCCCAAAAGGAGCCATACTGAGAGGATCATCCAGGAACGAAGCGGGCAGTTGGTCGATAAAGCTAGCGAGACGCGCACGTGCGAGAATAAGGTCGTGYTGCAGCTCCACCATCTTGTGCTGCAGTGACGCTATAGCGCCGATKCAGCCGTAGACCGGGTCCTGGAGTCTCACCTCGGCCTCGTAGACGAGCGAGTTCACCGTGTCCTCCCGCTGATCCTCGGCCACCTCGTTGAGGATCTTGCTGACGTTGCTGGCTCCAAAGACCTTGTGCACTTTGGCGAACTTCTTGGGCTCGTCGCCCCGGAAATAAGGTGCGAATAGGCAGTTTGGGGTGCATCTTCGTTTCAAGAACTTGCAGGCTGCGCAGGAAGAGGTTGAACGAGGTTCTTGGCTCTTCATAATGGCTTCTTTTCTTTTTTTTTTTTTTTGTTGATTTTGGTATTTGCTTCTTATGTTTAGTCCATCCACATGTATACTAGCGTAAGCCCAATATGAGACATGTGTTTGATATTGATTAAAGAAAAAAAGGGGTTCTCCGCATCTTATTAATTGGGCCAATTAACTATGTTAGGGAGTTGTAATTATGACATTTGAGGTTTCAAGTTTGAGTCCTAGGTGGGCGGTTGTTTTTTTATTGGTGGAAATAAGGAATTTCCTAGGTAATAAATTAGATATTAGGTAATTTGTCCTCAACCCTCTTCTTATCGTTTATTTATTTTACAGGAAAATTAATTAAATCATATTCGTTGATTCTAGATTCATTTTTTCAGTTGTTGAATTAAAAAAAAATCATATTAATTGAATCATGATTCGGAAATAATGAGCAAAAACAAAAACCTTTTTATTTCCAACAATTCGTCCACTGTATTTTAGAAATTTCAAAAATCAATTAAATTACATTTATGATTCTAGATTCATAATTTCAAAAATCATTAACATTTTTTTTTCTTTTTTAAAGGTCCAATCGATGAAGACGACGAGGATGAAGATTGAACGACATTTATGTACGAGGATGTCCAAAGTGTTCCTACCTTGATCGACTGGACGGAGATAGGTGCAGTAACCTCTGTCAAGGCTCAATTCAAATGCAGTACGATAATTATTTCCTTGATTAATTCTCATATGCTGATTATTATTCAATGAGTATATCATTAATTAACTATAGCAAATATATATAATTTTTGTAGGTAGCTACTGGCCTTTTGAAGTGGTGGTGGGCAGGAAAGTAAATTTCATCTGAATGAGGAAGCTTTTCTAGCTGTCGGTGCAAGAGTTGATCGAATGTGGTAGCCGGAGTCATGGTTGTAGGATAGGATCCATATTGTCGGCATATGACTTCATAACAAGGAGCGACATCAAAACGGATAAGAAGTATTCATACAAGGCTAGAAAGGGACGTGTGATGTCAAAAAGGTACACCTTAATATTACATGCAACTCATCAGATTTTGGTTTATAATGTTTATTTTTGGTTTAAGTGTTTTAAAATTAAAATATTCGAGACATTGGATTTGTGTTTTCAAGAGAATTATCCAGTTTGCAAATTATATGTTGGTGACATCTAGTCGATTCGGTTAGCAATGTTGCTTATCTTTGGATGGGTCTAATCTACTTCTTGTACTCACAGTTACATACTCTTGATCTGATATTAAAGAAATTAAAATGATTATGTGTAGATGATATATACTGGGTATGGAATGTTTTTCATCTCTCTTTTTTGTCGGCAAACGAAAGTGCACTTACTCTTAAATTTTCACATCTTACTAATAACTTTTTGAATACTACACACACATACACACACACACATATACATATATGTAAATGTATTAATATAAAAACAATTCTGTAGAGATTCTTGTTGTCTCTTCATAGTTGTTGCTATTGTTATAATACATTAGGTTTAGATTCTGGAAACTACATTAGATTATTTTTTTCACTTGTTTTGACAAAATTGTATGAAACTTTCATGCCTACTCGATCATTATTTCCACTACCGAATTCAGGTAGCGCTGGTGATGTCCTGGAAGACGATCCTGTAGGGAGGCTAAAAGTGTTCGTTTATGAGCTCCCGAGCAAATAAAACAAAAAGATTTTGCAAAAGGGACCCGAGATTTGTATAAGCATTTTTGTTGAATTTAAGGATTGAACACTTGTTTGCTACTTTATGACATGAATGATGTTTGTTTGGACAATTTGTATTTGTTATGAATATTTTTGGTTTGTATGATTTATAATAAATTTTGGGATTTTCAGAATTTGTGAATTTTTGGAGCTTATTTTGTGAATTTTTGGGGCAGTTTTTTTTTTTTTTTTTTTTTTTATAAATTCAGGTGCAAAAAAAAAAAAAAAATTGGCATCGGTTGTTAGTTCAGAACCGATGCTAAAAATATATTCCGGGCAGCGCCTGTTCGTTATGAAGCGCTGCCAAAACTATTATTGTCAGCGCTTCTTATCTAACAAGCGCTGCTAATACCTTTTTTCGCAACGGTTGTTAGCTAAAAACCGATGCCAAAAGCAGTATTAGTAGCGCCTGTTAGATAAGAAGCGCTGCCCGGGTTCCGTATTTGGCATCGGTTGGTTTTGGCAGCGCTTCTTGTTAACAAGCGCTGCTAATAGCGCTTTTGGCATCGGTTCTTTGATAATAACCGTTGCTAATAGTAAGTATTAGCAGCGCCTATTCGCGAATAGGCGGCTGCCCGGTTTCAATATTTGGCATCGGTTGTTTTTGGCAGCGCTTTTTATATAATAACCGCTGCCCGGTTTCAATATTTGGCAGGCGGTTCTTCATAACAACTGATGCCAAAAATACTATTGGCAGCGGTTCTTAGAACCGCCGCCCGGCTGTTTTACTTTAAGCATCGCCAGTATTAGAGGCGGCTCGTAACCGCCTCTAAAGGCTGTTTTGAACCGCCACCAATCGCGTTTTTTCCACTAGTGCAAGTTCCTGACTTAAGAGGCTTAAGAGCTTTTTGATGGCTATCAAACCCATGGAATGATCGTTGAGCGCCATTTTCCTATTGATGTCTTTGAGAAACAGAATTTGATTGCCTACTTTAGGCACCGAGGTATGTGCTCTACCGTATCTACTGCGATGTTGTTTGTTCGGAACGTGGTGCTCGAATTTTATACAAATATGTTGCCATCTATTGTGGATCCCAAGTCTGTAAACTATGGAAAGTTTTAATGCGTGGATCTATTTATGCATTTACTCCTGCCTTGATCAATGATTTGTTCGGAACTGAGGATTATCACGGTGATTCAATTGTGGATGACATGAACGAGGTGGTTAGCTTCCTGTCTGGTGGCTTGGTGCATGAATGGCGTAAGAATTTGCCCGTCACGTGATCCAAACTTCTGTGCACCCCTTCTTGGTGCATGAATAGCGCAAGAAGTTGCTCACAAGAGTACGAGGAACTTGTAGGGTGGTGAGTTTAACTCAAGTCGATTCTCTCGAGGACAACTGTTCGGTCTCTTAGATGTTTTTTTCTCAATCACGAGTGATCAAATAATACATACAAATTAGGGGTTTTGGAAGATTTGATTTGATCATTTAAAACTAAGCAATATTTAAAACTAATTATCGAAAACTAGATTACCAACTAAGAACAATAATTAAACTACTTAAACCCGAGAACTAAGTAATGATTAAACTAGCAATAAAATAACATGATGGTTTAAACCTAATCGATTCTAGTAACAAATCTAAGAACATGAGTATAATAAACTATCATGAAGCAATTGAATCATAAGAATCTAAGACATAAAATTAAGCATAAACTAGTTCGCATAAATAACTTGATGGATCAAAAGTATTTAGCATAAAGTAAGTAAAAAACTAATTATCTAACTCTAGAATTAACTAAGAAAGAAATTAAGAGTTTAGGGGACTTATTGAAACTACTAAAAGCGATAAAAATCTCCAGCGAGTTCGGAGTTTTAACAGAGATCTTGATTTGAAGTGAATCTTGAACGTAAAGGTCTTAAATCTTCAATCTCGATCTCTATCTTCGTAACGGAGTGTGTGAATACGTTGTTTCTGTGCTCTCTAACCCTAGGTAGTCGTCTCTCTCTTTAAAATCCGAAATATGAGGGGTGGGGCACAAGAAAACCTAAAAATGAATTTCTAGGCAGCCACGTTGACTTCGCGTCGACCGACGCGTGCTGGAGCTCGGCGTCGACGCTTCCTGTGCACTCGCGTCGATTGGGCGGGAGCGTCGATTGACGTGGTCATGGATCGACGCAACAGCAAGTTACATCGACAGACGCACCCTCGGATCGACGCTTAAGAGAGTTACGTCAGCTTAGCGTCGACTGAGTGTCGACCGTCGTGGGCAGGATCCGTGTCGACGTAGCGTTGACGCTCGCGTCGACCGATGCTACTGAGAGTACATCTCATTTTCTCAATCTTTCTTCTACTTGTTCACCGGAAAGCTCGTTCACCACTTTTGAACATTGAACTTCATCTATTTACCCGCTGAACTCTTCCGGTTACTTAGCTGTAAGGTGAAAAACATTGAATAATCACCTATTCTCATCAACTATGATCAAAATACAGTAAAATAAGCTGGAAGTATAAAAATACGGAATTAGGCTTAAATCATCCAACTTATACCAAAAACAAATAGAAAAAAAGAACTAAAATACTAATAAAAATAAGGACAAATCTGCGCTAATCATTTACCCCACGCTTAATTGGTTTGTTCGTCCTCGAATGGAGAGAGGATGATCAAGGAGGAAACCGCGAGGCACTACAACGAGGCGGCCATACCTTGTCGACTTGTAGGAACATGAGAGTGTTCCAACTCCCTTTCGGAAGAATGGAGCGAGGATGATCAAGGAGGAAACCGCGACACGTTTTGTGTCACTGCGACGCGTTTGAGGTCATCTTCCGGAGCAACAATCGAAGAGAACACATGTGGGACGGCCAACCACATGAACCAGTCTTATTAGGTAGGAGATTAGACGGGCGCAGCTGCGATGGAGGACTCAGCAAGGAGGTCCAGCAAATCAAAGACGCGAGTACTTGTCGGACAAGTACTAGGCCTGGGTGGGGCAAGCCCAGGGACCTATGCAACTAGCGGGACAGCGGTTGGGACCGGGACACTTCGTGTCATCTTGATCGGGTCTATCTCGATGCTAATGCGGACAGGCGCTATGCCTTGGCATCTACGGGATGTTACCATGATGTTGGGGACGGAACCAACGTGTGGACCAAGCGGAGCGAAAGACAAGATGGTGTCCATATCTAATGATCCTTCGGTGGTCCAGGACAAGAGAAGGTTGAGCGGGGTGGTAGTCCAGCCGGTATCAAGACTAGGAGTGCCATCAGCGACCAAAGTAAGGGACACGGCGGTGAGTGAGTGCACGGATGGTGGGCCGACAACAAGCGCGAGCTCTGAGCACAAAGGGGCCAATCCCTGTACGAGGAGAACCAGGACTGAAGGACACCCAGGGTGTGTGCCATAGGGTGCCGAGCAGGAGGATCTCCAAGACAGCATCTCTGGGGTGAGAGATGTCGAGCAAGTTCCAAGAGGCTGGACGAGACCTCAAGGTGCTTGAGTTATCGAATTGTCAAGTCGGAACATGATAGATCATCCGGCGGGGATTAAGTATGACTTATGCGGACGTGTGCAGACCACGTCTAGAGCGGGAGACAGCGGGATCGAAAAAGGATCCTTCTGCCGAGCGAGCCACCGGACGTCGCTGGCTTGTGCGAAGCCGTCGCACAAAATCCGTGAGTAGCAGACTAAACCAATGGGAAGAGAGGTCGAGGACGGTATGGGACGTCCCGACAACACTCGAAGCAATCGGGGATGGGAGTTATGGATAGGGACGCGTGTTCTCTCGCACCTGTATCAACAACGTGCACACGGGAGTGTCGCATCGAGGATGATACGAGATGGGGTTGGGGAGGATGTCACGTCCCATGACTTATGACTCGGCGAGGCGAGTCACCTGCGTGCTAAGTAGCGCAATATCACTCGGCACGGGGTGCAGAGCGGGTGATGGGTGGCACCGAGGGTTCTTGGCCGAGGCTGCCGAATAGTGTGGCACGCATAACCTGCTAGGGTACGCAGCGTCAGTAGCCAGGCGCGGCGCCGAGGCTGTGCGGACTGATAGGAAAGCGGGACGCGGGACTGTCCAAGACGGGATGAGCGCGGCCGACAGGCAGGCGCGCGCGCTCGAGACCAAGTCACGGCACACGACGAAGGCTCGAGTCATGACAAGGCAGGAGATGCGAGCGTGGCCCAGAAGGCATCGCACGGGACTCTCCGACCCAAGAGGATACGCCGAGCAGTTGAGCCCATATCCGAGGCAAGGGACGAGCATGGGCCGACCAGCACGGCCATGCCAATCAACCAAGCGGACACGCCGAGCAGGTGCGCACGTGTCCGACGGGAGGAAGTCGCATGGGCCGAAAGGCAGGCCCATGCTTAGCAAGTTTGTCGGGGCGGACTGGGCCTTCCCGGATCCTTAGAGCCAAAGTCCAGCTGGAGTCTTTCTTAGCAAGAAAAGATCTCCATGTATGATACGTTTCTCTGAAGGGACGTGTCCTTGTTTGGTAATTTACCTTTACAGACGGGTTTCCCATACGTGTTTTTGGGCCAGACGTATTTGGCCAAATTTAGGGTCTAGATTAGGGTTTCCAAGGCCGAGCGGCGCTTATGGGCCGAAGTGATTTGGACTATAGAGTAGCTTGGAAAAGGGGCAAGCCAAACCCTAACCCTAGGCGTCAATAGTGTATAAATAGGCCACTCGTCCTATTGAACTTTGTAACAACAAGAACTGACTTCTAATAACGAGTCAGGAGTTTAATAAGAGTATTATTCTCCACCTTATTGTTCTTGATATTCCTTCTTTCCTTTTGTATGTAGTCCGATGGCCGCAAACCAAAGGCTGGCCGAAGGGACATCGACCGACTTCAAGGCCGACGCGGCTCTCTCGGCGCCGCATGGGCAAGGTCTGCTGCACCGCGCCTACTCAGCGCGCAGGCCCGTGACAATAAGCTTGCTAAATCTGGGAAGGTGCATGCGGGCGAAGTATCCACAACCGAGGCCATCGACATAACGAGAAAGGTCGGTATCGTGCTCCGAACCATTCGAGGCTTGCTCCTCAATTCTGTCAAAGTTTAAAGTCCGATGGGTCGCGAACCCCCATTATTGAATAGTCTTGAAAACGTTCCCTTCCTTTTGGTTGTAAATTGGGAACGACGCTCCGTATTTCCCCGAAATATCCTTGTATTTTCCCGCCCGAGACATTGTCAACGAAAACTAAGTAGAACGGTAATGAAAAATCTTGAAAATAAAATATTTTGGTTCGTTGGGGAATTTCGTCAAACACTTGGCGTACGTGTTCAACCAACTAAGAACTTGAGTGATTCTCCCTTTTTGAAAATCAATTAGAGTGTGGGTGGTAGACATAAACGGGCGCCCCAGTAAAATGATATGCTTTGTGCTCGCGACCGGCACTTCGCCAACGTCCAAAATCAAAAATTCAACCGGAATTACTAGCTCTCCAACTTGCACTAAAACATCCTCAACTATCCCCAAAGGTAGCCGAATTAAGCGATCGGCCAACTGTAGTCGCATGGTCGTCGGCTTCGGTGGTCCAAGATCAAATTCTTGATAAAGTGAATAAGGAATTAGATTAACTCCTGCTCCAAGATCCAACATTCCTTTTGCTTTTTGTCCATTAGTCAAGGAAATAGTAATGCAGAAACTTCCAGAATCGCGTTCCCTAGGTGGTAATGGCTTTTTGAAAACCGCGCTCACTTCCCTTAGCAAGGTTATAAATTGGTTTGTCACCAAGCGTCTCTCCCTTGAAGCAAGTTATTTGAAAATTTCATATAGGCAGGTATTTTTTGGATTACCTCCAAAAGTTGCAAGTTGATATTGACGTTTTTCAATAGGTTATATAGTTCCATGAACCTTTTGTTCTCTTTAGCTGGACGCAAATGGCTCTGGAAAAGGGATGGTATCCTTGATCAGCGTTGTTAATTGCTTCGGCGGTGATGGTTTAGGAACATCGTCTTTGACAAGGGCGTTATTTGGAATCGTCCCTTGAATGGATCCAAGAACATATCGATTAGAGGACTTTTGCAGCTGATCTACTAGTTTAGAATCATCGCCCTTGCTAGGAGTTGGTGTTTTATCCTCGACCTCGACCTCATCATCTCGGTCAACTACTCCGTTATCGATCTTCTTTCCACTACGAAGGACATGAACCGCCGACGCCTGTTCTTCTTGGCTTGGAAGTTTACCTTTCTCGTTTGAGAGCTTGGCTAGGTGAGTCGATAATTGACCTATTACTGTTTCAAGTTTCCTCTGCCCAGCTGTATTCTCAAGAATAGCCTTTTTCATGTCAGTGATTTCATTCGAATGTCTGTGAGTCCATCTCGGTTTTTAATAGTTTCGGCCACTTGATTTTGCTGCCAAACCAAAAGCTGATCAGTTGATTGAACTATTGTAGGCACCTGCCCTTGCGTATGGAAATTATTTTATTGTTGTAGCAATGGTGCTTGTGCATGTGGTGGTGGGTATTGCGGATCGGGTGGCATATAATTCGGACTTCCTAGGCCCCACCTAAAAAGAGGATTATCACGTTGCGCGGTAAACTTCCTGGGCCCTTGATTTGAATAATTCTGGATTGCGTTAACGTCTTCATGCTGTTCAACATTGTTTGGACACATATCTGCTAAATGTTCGGGGGACCCGCATTGGTGACACATCGCAGCAACCTTTTTTGAAGAGGCCTTGCTCGCCCGCTCGGCCTTCCAAGCTGCCAATTTCTCGTCAAATATCTCCTCACACTTCGCCTTGACTAATTTACCGTCATCTAAATCAGGATCAGGGATGGACATCTCATTAAATTTTAATTTACGAGGCCGAGAGTTGGTTTGTCTAGATTTCTCGCTTTGCTTCTCCAACCCTCGACTTGCCTCGGGGGCCGTCAAATCTCCGAAATCTCCTCCTGTCGCTATCTCCACTTCTCTTTTTCCATGGTCCAACAATCCATCGAAGAAAAACTTGTTAGTCATCTCCGGAGAGTAGTTGTGGTGGGTGAAAGCTTGCAAAAGCGACTTGTAACTATCCCACATTTCATGAAATAGCTCTCCCTCTAACTGTTCAAAGGTAGCAATTTGCCTCTGAAGATGCCCCGTTTTTTGTGCTGAATAGTATTGATTTAAAAACTTCTCGCTTATCATCTCCCAGTCAGTCAACAAACCAGGCTCTAGAGATAGTAGCCATGACTTCTCTTTGTCCTTCATGCTATATGGGAAACAAATCATTCTCACCTCCTCTTTGTTAAGGCCATGAACCACAAATCTGCCAACTTTATCAACAAAATAGTTCAAAAATGCCAAAGGGTCTTCATGAGCACCTCTGTGGAAGGTCGGGAGTAGATTAAGTTGATGTGGTTTAATCTCCACTTCCCTTGCGGTTGGTCCAAGAACAATAGCGGACCTAAAAGGTACAATATTTGGACGTGCCAAATCGCGCTATCTAGGTGCACGATCTCCCCTTGGTTCTCTAACTTGGTAATTATCTCTTTCGTAGCGTTTGTCATATGCATTTCTTTCATAATCATTTTCGCGCTCGTATCTCCCTTCAAAATGGTCTTGTTCGTAGCCATGGTTTTGATTTGCCAACCAATCATCTACCCGTCTACGATTGTTAGCATACTTGTTATGCTGATGAAAATTGTCATTTCTTAATGCCAAGTTCTCGATGTTGTGTTGAAGATTATCATTGTTGTTCCTCTCTTCATTTTGTCTTATATTCGCCATGTTGGGTGGATGATCGACTACGTTGTTAAGTTGGCGATTTAGTTCATCGTTATGATGTTGGTTAACTCCTCTGTTTCTCCCCTCGTCTTGTCTCATGTTCTCAACATTTTGCTGATAAATAGCCTAGTAGGCTCGGGGTTGTGGTTGTCCTTGCATAACGATTGGTTCACTACCATACGCATTTCGAATGTGATGTGGTGGTGATCTTGGTGGGGAATCACCGTTTTGGATTGATTGTGCTACTTTGCCTCCGGGATCTTGTCGCAAACAAAATCAGTAATTGTAGATGAAACACTCTCGGGAATGAAAAGGGACCTTGGTCTTGGTGGATTTGAACGATGGATGTTGTCAATAAATGGTGCTAGATCGCATTGAAGTGATCATCTACCTTGCATAAACTCAACAACAAGTCAAATTACCAAGAAGCAAAAATCCAAACAAAGTGCAATTATAAAAAGAACGACGAAATAGAACATAAAATGGAAAACATCCTTAATTCCTACTCGTTGTCATCGGCAACGGCGCCGGATTTTTGATCCAAACTTTTGTGCACTTCTTTTTAAGATATTCATTTTTAACACGCAAGCTTGCTCGCAAGAGTACGAGGAACTTGTAGGGTGGTGAGTTTGACTCAAGTCGATTCTCTTGAGGACAACTGTTCGGTCTCTTAGATATTTTTTTCTCAATCAAGAGTGATCAAATAATACATACAAATTGGGGGGTTTTGAAGATTTGATTTGATCATTTAAAACTAAGCAATATTTAAAACTAATTAAACTAATTATCTTAAACTAGATTACCAACTAAGAACAATAATTAAACTACTTAAACTCAAGAACTAAGTAATGATTAAACTAACAATAAAACAATGTGATGGTTTAAACCTAATCGATTCTGGTAATAAATCTAAGAACATGAGTATAAGAAACTATAATGAAGCAATTGAATCATAAGAATCTAAGACAAAAAATTAAGTATAAACTAGTTCGCATAAATAAAATCACATAAATAACTTGATGAATCCAAAGTATCCAAAGTATTTAGCATAAAGTAAGTCAAAAACTAATTATCTAACTCTAGAATTAACTACGAATTAACTAAGAAAGCAATTAATAGTTTAGGGGACTTATTGAAACTAGTAAAAGCGATAAAAATCTCCAGCGAGTCCGGAGTTGGAACAGAGATCTTGATTTGAAGTGAATCTTGAACGTAACGGTCTTGAATCTTCAATCTCGATCTCTATCTTTGTAATGGAGTGTGTGAATGCATTTTTTCTGTGCTCTCTAACCCTAGGTAGTCGTATCTCTCTTTAAAATCCGAAATATGGAGGGTATTTATAGATATAGCATGTCTTGGAGCAAAAGAAAACATAAAAACGCATTTCTGGACAGCCACGTCGACTTCGCATCAACCGACACGTGCTGGAGCTCGGTGTCGACGCTGCGCTCGCTACGATCGGGCGGGGGAATCGACTGACGCAGTCATGGATCGACGCTTCAGAGAGTTACATCGGCTTAGCGTCGACTGAGTGTCGACCGCCGTGGGCATGATCCGCGTCGACGTAGCATCGACCCTCGCGTCGACCGACACTACTGAGAGTACGTCTTATTTTCTCGATCTTTTTGATACTTGTTCACCGGAAAACTCGTTCTCCACTTTTGAACATCGAACTTCATCTATTTACGAGCTGAACTCTTCCGGTTACTTAACTGTAAGAAGAGAAACAACTAATAATCACCTATTCTCATCAATTATGATTAAAATACGATAAAATAAGGTGGAAGTATAAAAATACGGAATTAAGCTTAAATCATCTAACTTATACCAAAAATAAATAGAAAAAAAGAACTAAAATACTAATAAAATAAGAACAAATCTGCGCTAATCATCACGCGCTTCACCTCTCTGTATTCGGTGTTGCATAAGGTAATTGTCTTCAATTAGGTCCCTACTAAGAATGTCAAAGTTGTCACTCGAGCTCAGGCACTGTTTTTGTTCAAGCTCGGGTGTGGGATCAAATTCAATTTTGACCAACATGTATTTGATGCTGTCATAAGATTTTCTATTACAAAGGCCACGTCCTCCTTCTGCTTTCCATCTCTTATTTACAACTTATTGGAAAATTAAAGATTTCAGCCAACCGGAGAGGATGTGTTCACTGGGGAGCCCGAATGGTTCTCTTTGCGTGGTCAGCACATGGCTGGCGTCCGAGTTATTGATCTCACTTGTCAGGTGCCTCCTCGGGGTGATGTTCATTCTGGTGACAGTTCCGGTGTTACTAACACTAGTTCCAACATGATCGCTTTTTGTGCTCTGGTTGTGCGAGCTCGGATTGTTTTAATTGTTAACAAGATTACCCAGCTGCAGGTGCTTCGGGGTTCGTTCGTGGAGGCCCTTTTGCTTTCCGAACAAAAAGGGGGAGATGGTGAAAATGACGACGTTGGTGATGCTGGTGATGATGTTACTGAAGGCAATGATGATGATGGTGCTGCTACGGAAGTATTGGCAGGCTTATTCAAGGCCAAGAGGAGGACGAGAAAGGTCAATTCAAGGAGAAGGATGATGAAGAAGTAGAAGAAGAGGAAAGTTAAGGATGATGGGATGACTTCTCGCCGATCCAAGAGGATGCGTAGTCATTAATTCCTTATGCTTGTTTGGTGTTTGTTTTGTGTCTGATAATTAATTTTTTCTTCTGGTTTATAATTTTAAACAATGGTCATTTATTTAGGGGGGGTTTCTAATTTAGGGGGAGTCTTAAATGGTTTTTGAACTTTTTGATGCGTCGTAGTATTTTGTCAAGAATGGCAAAAGAGAGAGATTGTTGAGAATTTTATTTTTGTCAATAATTCCTTCTTTAATTGTTTGCCTTTCTTGGGATCAAAACAACTTTTGGACGGCTTTTCAAAGCGACGCAGCAAGCAACAACGCAGAGAAAAGCAAGAGGTACACAAGCACGTAGAGTACTTGAAGCCATCCGAGATTCATAAATCTTGGAAGTTGCGTAATCAACGGAGAAGATCATCATTTGTGGCGACAAGTATTTTAGTATTATAGTGTTTTGATACTTTTGTTTTCATATATTATTTTACATCTTTTGTAATTGATCTTGAACAAGAAAAGTAATATAGTTTTCGGGTTTGTACACCCATGTTCGTAAGTACTTTTACTTACGAACAAAATCTAAATTTTTGTGTTCTCTTTTTAATATTTATTCTGCTGCATATTTTAACAACTCTGTTTGATGTTGATTTCGGTATTTTAACACCAGTCTCAACATCTGATTTAAAATTGTTTGATTTTAGTTCAAGTATTGTAACACTGAACTTAACATCATTCTATTGAGACTTATTTCAAAACCATAAATTCTACAAATTTACATCTAATCTCTGTCTTCATGCAAGCTAAATTTCATCGGTCCCCGTTTTCATTCATTTTTGTTGGCATTGTTTCATAAAAATGCAACTTGGCATATATAGTTTTATGTTATCCACAAGTTGAGGATATTTGAGGTTTATTAAGTCCTGGACTTGGATTTGAAAAGTCCAAATGAATAGTAAAATTGTAGTTTGTTTAGAGTTTTATTATGTTTCTGAAGCAGGTGTCTGTTTTTTTTTTTCACTCAAAATTCCGAATACATGTTCAGAAAGTTAATTGAAAAAAAAATGAAAGTTGTATTTTTTTAATAAAATTTAACATAAATAATTGTGTTTTTGGATTAAAGTTTATAAATTTGCATTTTCAGAATGAAAATCCAAATCCGAGGTTCAAGAATCCACAACCAAATGTGGCCCAAGTGAGGTGGTAAAGAGTGAAATCTAGGATTTTATTCATGAAATGTGCACTCTGCATTAACAACTGCTAAAACATTATTAAATTTTCTTAAATTTGTATCAACTTTTGTTTTTATGCTTCCTTTTCATTAACTCCTAGTTCTTCTTAAATATTAAGTTATAAAAAGAAAGGGCAACACTCTTGTTAGGCCAAACTAACAGATCATTCGTTAGGCCAAAATTTTATCAATAGATTATAGTGTAAAAACCTATACATTATAATAAAAAAACCAATACATCATAGTATAAATACATGACAGTACAAAAAATCAATACATTATAGCACGGGTCAGAGATTTATGAAAAACTAATACTTTACAGTACAAAAATCAATACATCACAGTATAAAAACCAATATATTATAGTATTGAGTCAGATGGCCTAACGGGTCACGAACCGTTAATCTGTCCTAACACGAGGGTTTGCTAGAAAAGAAATGTATATACGTAACTATCTGATAAAAATAGAAACTAGATCCAGCGGATATCTCTTGTTTTGACCTTTTGTCATATTGGTTGCCTGTTTTACTTTTGAGTTTCATCTTAATGTTTTCGTCTTTCAATAAAGCAGGAAAAACCAGGGCAAGAGACGCTACGTTGAATGCCATTCAATCTCCTCTGTTGGATATTGGTATAGAAAGAGCTACTGGAATTGTTTCGAATATAAATTGTGGCAGCGATCTAACATTGTTTGAGGTGTTTTTTGCCTTACCTTGTGTGTGATTTTTGTAATTGACCCTTATTAGAAATAGTATCATGTATCTAATGTCCATCGCATTCATCTTCACATAATTCATCCATTCTTAGTAGTGGACTTAGCATGTGTCTATTAATGTGAAATGGGCAGGTAAATGCTGCAGCAGAGGTCATATATGATCTAGTGGACCCAACTGCAAACTTAATATTTGGCGCTGTGGTAGATCCATCATTAAGTGGTCAAAGTAAGTTCATCTTTTAAAGAATAAAATCTTTGTTACTATTGTTGTAGAAAGGATTCGTTGATTAACATTTTTGGTTTTAGTCATGTTATAAAGTGGATTTAGGCGTCTTAAAGAAGGTAATAATATTTAGAAAGTGGTATTATAACAAACATTTTGCGAGAATTGAAGCTATTGGAGCAAATTTTGATTTGTTTAAGATTGTCAAGGTTATAACAACCTTGAATTTTCGGTTTTGATTTTCATTTGTCTAATTACTAACAGGTAAAAGAAAGAGGACATGGTTGGGAACAACCTAGAGCACCCTATGAAGTTAATGCTTGGTATGAACCCTCTCTTTCTCTCATTCTGAAATTACATGGAGAATATAAACCATATCTCTCTCTCTCCGTTGTAGGATTTCAAAGAAATAAGGGCATTGAAAAGTGATTTTTTTCACATACTCAAGGAGAACTCTTCTACTTTACTTTTGGAAAATCTAAGGTAAAAAACAAAAAACAAAATTTCTCTGTCTACTAAATAAAATACACACTTGAACATATCATCTTCGTTTTTCTTCCTTCTGATTAGATACCAAATGGTCTTGAGATGGGAATCGGAACAATGTCTCGGGGAGAGAAGGCAATGATTTATGTCGCCAAGGAGTATTTAAATCCATGCCCTTTGATTCACGCGGTTGATGGTATTGCTGAGATCCACTTTGAAGTGGACTAAGTTCACTTTGTTCAGGTAATCTTTGCATTTCTTGATCTCAAGAAATTCGGTATCTTTTTAGTTGCAATTTTGTTAGACGAATTAGCTTGACAAGTGCGTGATGTGCTTGGAGATGGACGTTTAATTAAACGCTGCTTGTGTGATGGATGAGGTGCACGCGCCTATTGTGATTCATGCTTTTTTCTTTTTTTTTTTTTCTTGCATGTGTTTATATACATATATTTCGTTTAATTTGATGGGAAAAAAATCTGTGTGTTTTTTCCCCCAAATAATTAGGTGATTTTCCTATGGATTGCCCTTTTCAAGACAGTCTGCTACATGTCCACTACAAGGGGATGCTTCTTAATGAAAAAAGACCATTTTCTATGATACTTAGAGTTGATAACTATGGTGAACCATTTGAGTTTTAGCCACTCAGATATAATGTAAAATATTTTTTTAAGTATATGGGATGCTTTTGTTAACATTTTATGTTGATTAATTTCAATTTTCATGAATTATGAATTAAATTATAATTGTTTTGTATTTATAGATGGGATGAGGATAGGTGAAATAGAATGGACATTTTATTTTTAATTATTTTAGAATTACATGGGTTATATTCAAACCGACGTTAATGTTCTATGTGTCAACGACATCGTTTCCTTAAGAAACCGATGTTATTGCTCAGTATCACTAGTGGCGCTTCTTGGCAAAGTCGTCACCCGCCCAACATTATTGGTGGCTCTTTTTAGCTAAGAAGCGCCACCCGGTTCTATTTTTGATGGCGCTTCAAGCACCACCCGGTTATGTTTTTGGTGGCGGTTTCAACCGAATCTCAATATTTTTGGTGGTGCTTCGAGTTAAGAAGTTCCACACGGCTTTTTTTAAGTGGTGGTTGAACTTCCACCCATGTTATTTTGACTTTAAGTGTCGCCCATATTAGAGGTGGCCCAAAAGTGCCACCAATGACTATTTTAAACCGCATCTAATCGTGTTTTTTCCACTAATGAGGATCATGTCTTAACGAAAAAGAAAATTTTACCTCGTAATGATGCTGGAAAAAATGGTGACGACGATGATGATGATGTTCCTTTAATGTTTAGAAAACATGGTGAAACATTCGCGGCATCGGGAAAAAGATTCCTATTTAAATAATAATTCGATGTGGCGAGAAATTACGTTTTACTGAACTGGGAAGAAGCCCAAGATTTTATCATGTTCAAAACTCCAATATTTATTAATTTTAATGAAATATTATTTATATTATAAACTAAGATAGTTATAATATTTATCCATATGTAGTGTATTCACGGAGGCTGTAAAGGAGTCTCAACCAAACATTACTGATGGTGGACTGAACGTAAAATTGGAAAGTGAATTTGACAATTAGTTTGAGAATATGTGAGTTCTTCCAAAATAATTACATACAATTGTGGCATATATATGGAATTTAAATCAAAATCTTAAAAAATAATATGTTTATAATTTTCGTCGTTATAGGCACAAGATCCCTTGAGCAATGTCACTGACAAGTAAATTAAGGGTCTAGCATTAGGTCCTTCATGATGTGTGACTACATATCATGCTTGCAAGAAAAATGTATACAGGTTCCACACGGTTGCATACGGATCAAAAAGATCAACTCCAAGCACTAGTGCCTATATAAAAGGAACAAACTATGGGGATGATGACTATGATTACTATGGTCATCTGGTAGAAGTTATTAGATTCGACTATACAGGGTTGCCTTACAATAGCACACTCATGTTCAATTGTGAGTGGTTTGATCCAACTCATGCAGGCACAATGGTTCGTCCTCAATATAACCTTGTTAAGTTTCCCAAGTTATTCAAGTTTACTATTGTCCCTATCCGAGTTTGAAATGAGATAATCTGGACTGGTTGGAAACTTGCAAATTAAAGCAAGATCGACAATAGATTTTATCAAGCCTATGTTGCATAATCAATCCTTTCAATAGGAGCAGATATAAATGCATAACTCAATGGAATTGGTAGATGGAGATTCCCAATTACATGTCGACCTTATTATTAATGAATCGGATGAACTTTTAGATGAGGCGGAGGAGGAGACAAAAGATGCTTAAATCTAGTTTGAAATTATATTAAATCATTTACCCCGGTTCAATTGTGCATCCATGATTAAATTTCAGTATTTTTTAGATGAGAGGTAGAGGTCGTAGACGTTCTTCTCCGGGCCCATCTTCGGGTCTTGTTTCTCTTGGTTCATCGTCCTCATCTCATCATCACTTAGATGTGAACACGATGATATGATGGACTTATTAGCATGGACTCCGCCGATTATTCCAGCCACTCTATTCCCTGCTAATATATGGAGAGGCCTCATGGCACCACGTTCTGGAATGACCGAGGTCTATGTCGTCCTCTCTAGGTAAGTATCTTTTTTTTAACTTTTATTTCTAATAAATTCTTTATGTTAATATATTTCTCTAATAAACCATATATTCTCCGGTCTCATCGTCAGCTGTGATGGTCTGAGTTTTTGGTAATTAACTAATAATGTTTCAAAAAGTTGTTATATATAATAATTTTTATTAATCAATTTTTTTGTTTTTTTTTTGTTTTGTTTTGTAGAGACGCTATTATTGGGACCCGAGTTTGTATTATGAGGAGGTCTTACAACGTAACTTCTATAATTCTATGGCTCACTCGTGGTGCAGCCATCTCCACAAGTGAATGAAAAGTGGAGAACATATGAGTGGGTGCCTGCGTGCTTGGGCGAAGACATCAGGAGGAGATGGGTAGTGGAGTTTGAGAAGCCGAAGAATAAAAACCAATCCAAGCAGGCGAGCAAGAATAGGAAGAGCGAGCCTAGTGGACCTGATACTAGGATATCCAAACGCAGAGGCAGTCTCGAACTGCGATTGGTCATGCACATCAGCTCGTAAGCAAATTTAAATGTGTTTGTAAATTTACCTCGTAAGTAATTAATTAGTTCTCAATTAGTGATAAATTAAAATATAATTCAAATATTATATACAGTGTGGGGATATGGGCAGGAAACCCACAACATTTGAGCTTTTTTTAACTATGAACCAGAGACCCAACGGCAAATTAACTGATCTTGTATCACAACAGATTTTTGTAAGTATTTTACTTAGATGTAATTAATATAAATATATATATTGTTTTTTAATCCTTGTTATGGTAAATCATACATCAATCAAAATATTACAAGAGAAGTATCAGAGACGCTAGAGGAGAGATGTGCTTCATCAAAGGTTCCGACCGACGTTAATCAGGACGATGTCTATCTAAAGGCCATCAGAATGAGGAAAAGGTCGCCGATTTGGCACATGGATGCTTAGGAGGTCTTTCGAAGAATTACAAAGGAGGTACTGTTTTGCATGTAATTGTGGTATTTTTCTCATATTTTTAATTAGAGTTTTATGTTGATTTTAGTATTTTTGAGTTGTTTTTCGTTAGGCTTTTAGGTTGTTTTTATTGTTTTCTTGTTTTTTGTGTTTCTTGTTAATTTTAGATTTAATTGGGTTAAATGGCTTCAATTAATTAGAGGTTTGGTGCAATTTTGGATTTTTATGTTTAAAATTCCTATTTTTATAGGTAAAAGCATAGAAGGCTAAAAGTACTAGCCAAGGCAAGCCAAACTCCAAGCTAAAAGAGGCTCAAAAATGCCCAAACATTCTGGAATACTAGCCAGGGCACGCCAGAGCACGCCAAGTTTCACGCCAAGCAGCGCCAGCACAAGCCAAGGCTCGCAAAACTTCACGCCAAGCAGCGCCAGCGCAAGCCAAGGCTCGCCAAACTTCACGCCAAGCAACACCACTGCATGCCAAACTTGACGCCACTTGGTCAAACCGGGTCAAACTTGGTCAAACCGGGTCAAACTTGGTCAAATTGAGATTTTCAAGCCTTTTTGGCTAATTTGGCCCATTTAAACCCAATTAACTTGTATAAATAGGACCTCTCTTTCATTTTGTAAGAGACCTCTCATTTTTCTCCCAACCCAAGCATGGGTTTGGGATTAAAAATCCTCTCTCTAGTTTTTAAGATCTAATTTCTCTCTCTTAGGTTTTAGATTCAATTTCAAGCTTTGATGTAATTTCTTTTCTAGATTTAGATTTACTTTCATGCTTGGCCTTGGGTTTGTAAGCCTAAGAAGAATCCAAATACTCCTTTGGATTATTACTTTTGATGCAATTTCATTCGAGCTTTGTTTCATTTCTCAATTCAAGTAAGTCTCCTTTCAATTTCATGTTTTATCCTTTAATTCCATGCCTGTTCTTCATGTTTCATGCATTTCTCTTCATTTCATGCTTTTTGTCTTAGCACCTTGAATTCATGATGAAAATTATGATTTGGCTATGGAATCTATATGAGGACACGTCTATATCATAGATCGAGTCTTGGATCGTCTTGATTTTGATTCTTTCACATGCTTTATTTGCAATTTTATTTTTATGCTTTGTTTCATGTTTAATCCTAGATCTAAGCTTTGTTTCTTGTTATTTTCCTTAAAGTTTTAAACTTTCTTATTAATTTTCATTGCTCTTTACATCCATGCTTTAAATTTTTGGTTATTTGCATTATTTGAGTTTTATGCATAGTTGTACCTTGTGCTTGCATGCTTGTACTTGGTGAAACAATGCTTGTTTTTGCTTATTTTCATTAATTGCTTGCATTTTCAATTAAGGCATACGACCGAGGCATCTGACCAACTTGTCATTTCAATTTCTAGTTTAGTTTAGCTATTTTAATTATTTTATTTTCATTTTCTCTTTATTTTCAAGCTTGAAACACCTTGAAACTTGCAATTGAATCAAACTCCGATAATACCGAGCCATGAATTCGTTGATTCATTTCAACACCACTAAAACTATGAAAACAAAATGGCGCCGTTGTGACTCGGCTTGGTTAAGGCTTTCGATTTGGTTGTAGTTTCATGGCGTTTTTAGCTTTCTTTGTTATTTGATATTTCTTTATTTAGTATGCAAGGTTCGTATAGCTATGGTGGATACATTCCCAACATGGGAGGGCATGGTGAAAACCATGTTGGTAATGAGAGGATGTATAATGGATTTGGCAACGTGGGAGGGCATGGTGCAAAACACGTTGTCAATGGTGGTTATGGTTATAGGAAACCCAACATGGGAGGGCATGGTGCAAACAATGTTGGGTTTGGTGGCATCGCGGGCATGAGTAGTTCTCCCGAAGGGTATGGTGCTTCAAATCCTTATCCGAATATGCAAACTCCATTTCCCTTATCGTTTGGTGTTCCCCGAATTCCCCCTTTAACCGCTAAAGATCACGAGGCATATGAGTCGTTTAGCGGTCCGAGCTCCTATGAGATGAGTCCCCCCATCCGTACTATGAGGGATCTTAACCAACCTTTTTTGGGATGTGGATGGTGTGGAACGAGTGCTCATATTCAAGAATATTGCCCTTTCATGTCCTCGTTCGATTCCGTTGATATGTATGGAGCTCGTGGAAACAAAGCGGGACTCGCTTGTACTACGCCTTCTTTTACTCCACCGCCGACTCCCGATCCTTATGAGTTATTTGGAGGTGGGAGCTCCATTGTTCCAAGTGGCCCTCCCAAGCAAAAATCTTCTCCTCCGACGTATTCTCATAATTATGACGTGAACATAGCTTTATCCTCGAGGGAGTTTGAGTTGACGATGAAAATAGCGACATTAAAGGCTCGAATCGCTCAAATGTCTAGCCCGGAACCGACTCCTCCTTGTGCGGGACCCGATTGTACTACTCCCCCACAGCCTCACGATCCTCTTGTTACTTATCACGTGGACCAATTTCCTTCGTCTACTCTTTCGGTCACTTTCCTTGACAAGTGTGGGGTAGTTGATTCGGTTGTCTCACCGAAGGAGGTTGGCCCGGTTGTCGATATAGAGGGATGTTGTGAGGATAAGCCCCTTGTTCTTCTCGATGATCCCGTTTTGCCTCTATTCGACCCCATTTTGTGTGGAGATGAGTCTCGATGTGTCGTTGAGGGCAACGATCAATTTTTAGAGGGGGAGGTGGGGGTTATTAATGATGAGCTTGGAGAAATTGACGATTATCTTGAGGAGGATGAGGAGAGCAAGTCGATTATTATCCTTGCAAACTCGGACCGGGAAGAAGGGGAGGAGAGGATGGTTGAAGGGTTTAAAATTCTTAAGGATGCCATTGAGTGGAGACCCGGAGTGATTGAGAGAGTTAGCCCTTTGAATTTGATTCTTGATGAATTAAGGAGGGCCGGGATTTGGAGGCGGTTATTGGAGGGCTTGATGTTTGTGATTTCTAAAAGCGAGTGGGTGAATCCCATTGACTTGGTTCCCAAGACGAGTGGCTTGTTGTTCTTGAGGATGAAGGAGGATTGTTGGCCACGAGGGCTTCAACGGGTTGGAGGATGTCGATCGAGTTTAAGAAGTTTCATGAGGCCACAAAGAAAGATCGTTTCCCTCCCCCATTTATCGACCACATGATGGAAAAGCTAGCCGGCCAATATTCCTTTTGCTTTATTGATGAGTCGTCGGGGTATTTCAAAACCACCATCCCACCCGAGGACCTAGCCGAGAGGAATGTCGTTTGCCCATTTGGAACGGTTTCTTTTTGGCGGATCTTATATGAGCTATGCAATGCGCCAAAGACGTTCCAAAGATTGGATCCTCCCGACAAGGAGGAGATCGTTTTGATGGACCCTCCCATTATCTTCCCGCCTTGACCAAAAGGGAGTACGTCAAGCTAGTGACGTAAAACAAGCGCTTCTTGGGAGGCCACCCAAGTTCTTTCCATTTCTTTCTTTCTTTATTTTATTGAAAAATCCAAAAACATTCAAAAACTCAAAAATCCAAAAATATTTGAAAAATTAAAAAAATATTTAGTTGAGTTCATGTACATATTTCCTTGTGTTTTTATTTTGTGTGATTTTCTTTTCTAGGTTTTATTTTTCGACTTCAACCATTGGGCGATTTGATAAGTTAGTAGCGTTCATGAAGCCGAGAGATACTAGCCATGCTTGATTTTTGATTGGATTGCTTAGATGACTAGGTGGACCCCACCGAGCTCGACTCAAAACTCGCTTGGTTAAGGAAGTTTCTATTCCCCCTCCGTTTACTTGGTTCATTAAAATGCGGGTATCGCATGGTTTAAGTGTGGGGTGGGTAGGTGGTTAGGGTCCGGGTGTCAAAAAGCATGTTTTGTTGTTCTTAACTCGAGCCTTGGCGAAGTGACGCTTACTATTTGCGCATTTATATGGTTGAGTCAATTTTTGTGTCTTTTGAGTCGTTATTACATTGTTGAACAACTCCACGTGCTTGGAAGTTTGAATAGTTTACTTGTCGGGTTTTTGCATGTTTATGGCCTCTTGTGTGAAGGGTTGAATTTTTGTGCTTCATCCAAACCCGCCTATATATATATAATCAACATTTTCTCGTGAAAATATTGCAAAACTTTAAAAGCTCTTTTGATTTTGCTCCCAAATTCGGTGCAAACTAGTGAGTAGCCTTATGTGATTTATCGGCTTGCTTGCATTTTTATGGAAATTGGATTGAGGAGGTTTGATTTTGCTCGTACATGATTTAATTCGAAAATGACCTCGAGGCACATATATCACCCTTGTTCCRGCCATATCCATATATTTAAGCTACTTTAAAAATCCCAAATGAGCCCCCTTGAGCCTTTATCCCGTTTCTTGTTAGCCGAGCTCGATTTTAGCTCTTGTATCTTCGTGTTGGTGAGGTTAGAGAGTGCGTTGTTAGTTTACAAGAGATGTGTGGGAAATTTATTGTGAGTTCTGGATTTTGAGTTGCTTATACACAAACAAAAAAAAAGAAAAAAAACGAAAAAAAAAAGAGAATAATACTCCAACACAAATCACGAAAAGTGATAAAGCGTGCGTTCATTTGAAAAGCCTAATTCAAAAAGGCTAAGTTTAGTAAAAAGAAGCAAATTTAGAAAGATTCTAAGTGTTGAGAAATAAAAGTCGGGAAAGTGAGTGTACGAAAGGGTTTCGAATGAAAAGTTTGGTAATTCGGGAAAGGTGAAGCGATTATAAGCTTCGGATTTTAGAAATTGGGGTTTTGTGTGTTATTGATCACGTTTGATCGTGTGTTAGCCACTATATCAAAATGTTTCATACCTTACCAAAGAGCCAACATTACAACCCTTAATAAAGACCTCTTTCGATTCTTATTTGATCATGTGCTTGAGAAATTTTGAGAGTCCGATTTGTGAAATCTTGACAAGGTGCATGTATTGACCGACTCGAGCGTAAACACGTCCTATATACACTTGAGCGAATTGAGCGTACACCCTCGAAAATCCCTTGGAGAGGAAGTCATCGATTTGGCTTGCATTTAAGAAAGAGTATAAGAGCAATGCATGAAGATAGCGAGTCTATGTTGATATTATCACCATAATAATAAGGATAAGCTCAAGGATTTTTCTTTTTGCATAATACTCATTGCATGTACATTCTCGATTCTTTTCGTTGTTCGAGGACGAACAAACCGATAAGTGTGGGGTAGTTGTTTTGCATGTAATTGTGGTATTTTTCTCATATTTTTAATTAGAGTTTTATCTTGATTTTAGTATTTTTGAGTCGTTTTTCGTTAGGCTTTTAGGTTATTTTTCTTGTTTTCTTGTTTTTTGTGTTTCTTGTTAATTTTAGATTTAATTGGGTTAAATGGCTTCAATTAATAGGAGGTTTGGTGCAATTTTGGATTTTTATGTTTAAAATTCCTATTTTTATAGGTAAAAGCATAGAAGGCTAAACGTACTAGCCAAGGCAAGCCAAACTCCAAGCTAAAAGAGGCTCAAAAATGCCCAAACATTCTGGAATACTAGCCAGGGCACACCAGAGCACGCCAAGCTTCACGCCAAGCAGCGCCAGCGCAAGCCAAGGCTCGCCAAACTTCACGCCAAGCAGCGCCAGCGCAAGCCAAGGCTCGCCAAACTTCACGCCAAGCAATGCCACTGCATGCCAAACTTGACGCCACTTGGTCAAACTGGGTCAAACTTGGCCAAACCGGGTCAAACTTGGTCAAAATTGAGATTTTCAAGCCTTGTTGGCTAATTTGGCCCATTTAAACCCAATTAACTTGTATAAATAGAACCTTTCTTTCATTTTGTAAGAGACCTCTCATTTTTCTCCCAACCCAAGCATGGGTTTGGGATTAAAAATCCTCTCTCTAGTTTTTAAGATCTAATTT
>BMAC01000576.1:202267-238395 GCA_014905375.1 Phtheirospermum japonicum
AAAAACCCCGCCTTTAAATCCTGTTTCTGTAGTAGTGATACTCACGAACTACTACATGTATGATAATAATCTTTTTACATGGATCGAATGAGTAATTAACAACAACGATACTATTTTGTGTTTCACAGTAGAAAGTAAACTCAACATTTTCTTTAGAGGTTACAAAACCATCTGCAGGCCCAATTATATTTATGAATGGGAAAAATAAACTCGCGTCAATGGTTTCTTTTAGGTATCAAAGTACATTTTGATTCCATTCCGGTGACATTGCGCTTTCTTAAGTTAAATCAAGATAACAATTTTGAGAAAGTAATGTTTGGTCAAGTGTATTAGTAATGGTACAATAATGGAGGGAATTTCATCTCCCACCAGTTCTTCGTCATTCCGCTGACGAAATAGATCTTTCTTTATATCTCCACTTTCACCAATCATAGGAGTGCTAGCATATTGCACTTATCCATATTTAATCGCCTGATCATCTTTTGGATATATGCAAACTATGGAATTTAGTATTCCACAAACTTGGGTTTACTTTAAAGCCTTAACATGACCGAGTTTTCCCATGATTCATTATCTCAAACTAAAATTTCAAATAACTAGCGATATTTCTTATTTCATTAAGAGTGAATATTATGTTCCTTTCATCGACCTATACAATTATAATCGCAAATTTGAAATTTATTTCCTTTATAAATACGCAAGGGCATATATTATCTTTTCCCAATAAAGTGGTCACTTGGACGGTTATACCACATCCGTCTGGATTGTTTAAATCCATAAGTGAGTGTTTTAATTTAATTGCAAATACACTCCATGGCTTAGTGTCACTTGCCTTGGCAAGGAAAGGCCAGCAAGCACTTTCTTATATATCTCAAAATCATGATCCCCATAGAGATATGATGTAATCACAGGTATAAGCTGCATTCTCAATTCTTAGAATTATAACATCTATTATAGGAGAGTACATATTCCCATAGTCAATTCCAGGGCGTTTTGAGAAACTTTGTGTTTCAAGTTTAGATTTTCATCTCATGGCTTTATTTTTCTCATTGCGTTTTCCGACAAAACTTTGTTTATGTCCTACAAGCTTTACACTTGGTGAGGTAAGCACTACTAGACCAAATACCCATCTTGTTGTCAGTGAATTTAGTTATACCTGGATTGATTCTTTAGAATTAGGTCAATTTGCTCTTTGTTGACATTTCAATAGAGCGTGGTTCAATACCATTGTGCTCTATGATTCCTTGAGAAACAATGTATATATATCATCAATGTGTGTGGAAAATCTTTCCATCAACTCATATAAACTATCATAGTACATTGAGATTTATTTATTCTCTGGAATCATATTAAACATCGGAGTGTCCTCCAACAATGATTCATGGACATAAGTATAAAAAGAGATAATCTCATGAGAGTGATTATCTTCATTGATGATCAATTTAAGTTGTGTCATACATGCCCTCTTATTCCTTGGGTGAGTATTGATCGAACCAATTGACCTCCCCCTATTCGTTTTCAGAGTCACGACCTCAACCACACCTCCACTAAGTATGGTTGCAATGTCTTAATTTGCGACATTGTATACTTTATGCGGTCTTTTAACCTTATAGTGCAGCTGGTATATATATGATCTCGTCACTTTAGAAATTGAGTCTTCTATACTTTGAAGATCAATTGTTCACTTTACTTTACTTTCATTTCAAATAGTGAAATGCGGGGATTATAATGAGACCTAGTATGAAACTATTCCTATCGTTCAAGTAGAAAATACTTTTTCTTATCTCCCCTAACGATGGGAAGACTGTCACATTAGAGTGACAAATCTAAAGTTTGAGCTGTAAAGAGATCATCTGTCAAAGGTTTCAAATAGCGGATGACAGTTGGAGATTAATTAGAGTAGATTTGTCCTTATTTTTATTAGCTTTTTAGTTCGTTTTTCTATTTGTTTTTGGTATAAGTTGGACGATTTAATCATAATTTTGTATTTTTATAGTTCCAACTTATTTTGCCTTATTTTAATCGTAATTGATGCAAATAGGTGATATTTCGTTGTTTTCACCTTACAGCTAAGTAACCGGAAGATTTCAGCGCGTAATAGACGAAGTTCGATGTTCAAGAATAGGAGAACGAGCTTTCCGGCGAAACGAGTAGCAAAGGATAGAGAGAGATGGAAGCAGACGCGCAGTCGTGTCGACTGACACGACCGTCGATGCACCGTTGATGCGAGACATGGTCCGCGTTAGTCGACGCAGCGTCGATGCACTATCGACGCGACTTGCTGAAGCGTCGATGTCGATGCACCGATGTCGACGCAACGTCGACGCAACTTGCTGAAGCATCGATGTCGACGCACCCAGTTGACGCACCTGCCCAGCCGACGCGCACACCTACTGACCAGACTTGCCGAGCACTGCCGACCAAGTCTGCCGAGTCCTGCCGATCACCAGCACGCGTCAGTCGACGCTACATGGACGCGATGGCCCAAAATTCAAATTTATGGTTTCTTGTGCGCCAAGACTTGCAATATTTATAAAAACCCTTCATTTTTCGGATTTGGAGAGACACACACGACACATACACCACCTCCTAAGTTTCCATAGCATACAATAACAATAATCCCACATCTCATAACGAGATTTGAAGACGAAGATGAAGGATTGAAGATCAACGACTCCAAAACGTCGAATTCGAGTTCGGGAGCCAACTTCGCCCAAGATCAACGTTCAAACTCCAGAATAGCTGGAGCTTTTCATCGCTTTTCTTAGTTTCAATAAGCCTTCTAAACTCTTAGTTAATTGCATAGCTAATTATTTAGATAATTTCTTAGTTAATTCTAGTTTTGATATTTAGTTTAATCGTTTTTATGCTTGGATATTGGATATTGGTTAATTTAGTTAATTTATGCGATTTGATTTATGCTTAGTTATTATCTAATCTTATATTATTATGATTCATTACTTAGCGATAATTTCTCATGTTCATGATCTTAGACTCGTTAATTAATTTTAATCTTCGGTTGCGTATTATTGATAGATTAATTATTGCTCGTAGTTGATAATCTAGTTAGAGTAATTAGTTTAATTAGTTTTAGTTTAGTTATTGCTTTAGTTATAATGATCAAATCAATCTCTTTTAAAACCCCAAATGTATATGTATTTTATTTTAGTTCATAAATTGAGAAAAACATCGAAAGGACCGAACAGTTGTTTCCTCGAGAGATACGACTCGAGTAAAACTCATCACCCTATAGTTACCTCGTATTCTTGTGAGTAAGCTGACGTGCTTTTAAATTGATTTATTGAAAACGGGGTGCACAAAAGTTTAATTCAATAGGCACATATACTGCATAATCAAATATGCGTAGATATGAATTATCAAGCTTATATCCAGTTAGCTACGTAAAATATTTGGTTAGCAAGAGGTTCATAAACGAATAAGTAAGAGTTGCGTGCAATATTGCATAACCCTGTGCAGAGACAAATATATGAGTGCGCATAAATATTATCTTATTCACCATCAAAATTCTTTTCGACGGTGTCTTCTTTGAGACCTTCACTACAAAAAAAAAACAGTAGTTTTGCGAGGGAAAAATCGAGGAAAATAATTTCCTCATTTTTTTTCGAGGGAAAAATCTAAAGATAAAAATTTCTCTCGGTTTATTACGAGGGAAACAATTCCCCTTGGAAAATCCCTTAAAAAAACGACGCCAATGTTTGGCGCAATAATTGCCGAAGGCAATACCGAAGGATTTCTAAGGGAAATATTTCCGAGGGAAAATAACCCTCGGAAAATCCGAGGGGACGAAAATACCGTCGGTTTTTTGAACATAAAAAAATCAAAGAATTAATAATTTACAAAAAAATCAAGGGGAACTATTTCCCCTCGGAAAAAACCGAGGGCTAGGCACTCCCTTCAGTTTTTTCAAAAAATAATAAAAATAAAAAAAATAATTTACAAAAATTCCGAAGGGAGGTGATTCCCCTCAGATAAAACCGAGGGCAAGGGGTGGACCTCGGTTTTTTCCGAGGGGAAACACCTCCCCTCTTTTTAATTTAAAAAAATTGAAAAAAATCGAAAAATCGTAAAAATGAAACAAATCCTATCATCTTAGGTACGTGGGGTGATTATGACCCGATTTTGCTTAAAAAATATCAACGAACATATGCGTATTCGCACGTATCGTGTAATTTGACCAACAACCAAGATACGATCGATCGATCAACTTTTCAGTTAGAACCGCGAAGCGACGAAGCATCGTGATTTTGCCAAGTGGGCAAGGGGTGCGTCTCGCCTTCCCGGAACCACGAGGGTTGGGTGTTGATCGTTTATTTAAATAAATCACGGTGGTTTTATTATTAAAAAAGGAGAAAATAGTTCGAATACATAGCAAATCAGTGAAAAAATGAAAACAGAAATACTAGCGTTTCACAAGGAGCCCTCGTTTAAGAGAAGTCTTAGAAGCTCTGCGTATAGGAGTAAAATCTTCATTATCAGCAATATCCGCCCAAGACTTTCTAGAAGCGATACTCATAAGGTGAAGGGCGGGAGAGAATTTTGTATCGTCAACAGTGAAAGGAGTAGAAGATTCCTGTTGTAACTTTTTGATTGTGTCGATTAATTCTCGATCAGTGGCAGGTTTACGAAAAAGAGGGATGTGGTGCTGACTGTCAATCTCCAAATCTTCCACTATAATGACTTCTTCACGTGCAAGACAGGTTGTTGGAGTATGTTATGCCGAAGGAGAAACTATGTCCGAAGAATCCATGTCCACCTGATTAACATAACTCGAGCTCGAAGAAGTTGTTGAAATAGGTTCCTCAAAAATCACAAGCTGTCGAGAGGTGTCACAAACAATATCAGCCGATCTGCAAACAGTCGACTGATTCTCCTTGCAAAGCTGCACAGTTATGTGCTCACCATTGTCTGAGCCTCTATTAGATGGCCTAGAGGCGATATGGTAATCCTTCCCTTCCAAAGCAGACGGAGTAACGAGAGTAGCGGTAGCTTTAGGAGCCGTGTTCACGGGGGCGGGAGATAATGGCTCGGACCTCGAATTAGGCTCCGCGGTAGGAGGTGCCGAAGGACAAGGGTAGGCTTCAGCTTGTATCACTTGAAAGGTGTCAGAGGGTGTCAGAGATAGATTAGTAGGCTCAGGAGTCGGGCGGGAATTCATACGGTTACGGACCTGATGCTCATGAGAATAAGAACATCGATGAGAACGTCTGGTGTTAACCGTATGCCAATCGTCTCTATCGACATTTTGATTGACACGAGGTTTATAAGAGGGGAAAAAACAACAAGATGCCCAACCATTTTTCAAAAAGAACAGAAATCCGGTAAGTATTCATACCCAATGGAAATAAATATACCCGCAATATCCCTCTTGTTCAATCATTACCGTCTCATGTAGGGTATTTTCTAGGTTAATCTCAACCAACACAAGAATAAAATGGCCAACCGAGCCATTAATAGAATGCTCGTTAATTTTTAAAGGCGTACCCACAACCCTAAAAATATTCATGATAAAAGATCTATCCCAATATTCGATCAGCAACTCATAAATGCGAATCCAAACCTAAGATGAGGCCGAAGAAACTTTGTAGGGGTTGAAGTCCGGGGTCCAAGGGAAGATCCGAATAGAGCTTGAGACAAGTTTCCAAGCGGATCTAGTAAACGCATGTGCTCTATAATTGACCGAGGAGAACGAGATGCTGATAAATCCTTTTCCAAGTGGAACAAAACTCCACGATCAAGTAGTTCCCCAAGTAGTAGACAAGGCAGCCTTTCAATTTTTGAGCGAAAGGGGTTTGGATCCTTTAGGTTGTAGAAGTCGGCCTATGAGAGAGTCACGTAATTTCAAAATGCGACTTCGTAGCGGGATTCGTCGATAGTGACCGAATAAAATTCGCCCCTTTTAATGGGCTGACTCAAGGGTGTGGGCCTGGGGATCTACTGGGCTTGGGGCAAGGAGGCCGACTGGGCTTCAGCAAGAGCCACCTGGCTTGGGCCGAAATAGATTGAATAAATGGGGAAATTGGGCCAAAGGTTTCTTGGTCCATCCTTGCTGGGAGTGAAAGAACTGGACTCCAAAGGGAAGGCCTTTTGGAAGTGGGCTGTAGGAAGGTGCAGTAGGCCAGAAGCTAATTCAGCATGTGGACACGAGCCGGTGTTAACCAAAGGAAATGTCAATGTCGTATATGGGATGACAGGAGAGATCGCAGGCATTGTACGGAAGTAGGCATGCAGCGCAGTCAACGACATGTACGAGGGTAAGGAGTAGGGAGAAAATAGCATAGCAAACTACGGGGCTTGGGAGACCGCGGAGGCGCCGGCCACCATAATAGACGTATTATTATCAGCTGAAAGAATCGGGGATTTGGCTGCCGATGATTTCGCATCTATTACAATATTTTGCGGCATAGTCACCGGCTGATGCGAAGATACAGAGGGATACACCGTGGGAGCGGAAGGATTCTTCGCCGGCAAGCAAGGCAACGAAAAATCAGTGGCGTTAATAGCTGGAAAAAAAGGCGAAACTTGAGCCGCCGGTAGGGAACCGAATGAAAAGGGGGCGGTGATGAGGGCAGGGGTTACCGAGGAAGGAAAAGACGACGAAAAAGAGAAGATCGGTGTGGTCTGAATAAATGTCGGCCATTTTAAAGGGGTTTGCATGGAAAGCAAACCAGTTGTCGGTGCTGCCTCGACAGAAGGAGACGGAATTAAACCATCAACTCTGGAGCTCGCCGTCGGCCTGGGCTTCATCTGCATCATGGAAAGCAACGGTGGGAGAAACGTCGTGAAAGGTTGCGACGTAGGAGCAACGGTCGGCTGTTGTGGGATGGATAGGTTCTGCGAACCAGACATTGTTCCGGCCACCAGGGAAGGGGTTCCATCAGCGCCAGGAGCGAGTAGGGCAGGGCACGGCGTCGGCCGGAGATGCTAAAATTGTGAGAAGAGTAACGGCGAAGCAGCACTAGGATGTTGCCGATAGAGGGACATCGTGGGAGGTGGTAGAAGTTGGTGCTGCCTGTGTTGTGAAGAAGCCACACATGTATCCATAACCGTGGTGGCAGCATTTATTGGGCAGGTGATGGTGACACGATACGGCTGCAACGGGGGAGACGGCGTGGCAACAGCCGGCCGGAGAGGCGCCGTGCACCCGACGAGGTAACGATTAGGTCGAAAAAATGAAGGAGATAGGGCAGAGGGTTTCAGTCGTTTCTTCATGTCCGAAGACGTCTTATGGATTGGGTGTTGACCGCTAAGTACGCATTTTCTATTTTTTTTTATTTTTAAATAAAAGTTCAGAAAAATATCGAAATAAATTAAAAATTAGTAAAAATTAAAAAAAATCCTATCATTTCACGAACAGGGAGGCGAGGGGTGCTTCTTAGCATCCTGGAACCATGAGGGTCAGGCGTCGATCGTTTAGTATGCGTTTTCTTTTTTTTTTCGAATTTAAGTAAAAAAATTGAAAAAAAATCGAAAAAATAAAAAAATTAGTAAAAAATAAAAACAAATCCCAAGAATTTACGAACGGGGCGAGGAGGGGTGCGTCTTGGCATCTCGGAACCACGGGGGTCGGGTGTCGATCGATAAGTACGCATTTCCTATTTTTTTCAATTTTTTTTAATTGAAAAATTACGAGGGGAGGTGTTTCCCCTCGGAAAAAACCAAGGGCCACCCCTTGCCCTCGGTTTTTTCTGAGGGGAAACACCTCCCGTCGTAGTTTTTGTAAATTATTTTTTTTATTTTTTAAAAAACCAAGGGGAGTGCCTAGCCTTCGGTTTTTTCCGAGGGGAAATAACTCCCCTTTTTTTTAAAAAAAATTATTATGGATGGATTTACCATAGAGAAAGTTGGCTCGCCACCTCTGAATGCCATCACGATTCTCATGCTGGAGGAGCCTCTTACATCACTTCTGAAGAATCATCAAACGCGTACATTAATATGGTTCAAGATGCAGCTGGTCCCGATTTTGACGTGGTTGCCGATATGGAAGAGTTGTCGAACCTTGAGGCTCAAAAATTTTACTACATGATGAAAGATGAAAATCAGCCATTGTATCCGAGGTTCGAGGGACATACTCAGTTGTCATTAGTTTCCCGTCTCATGAATCTGAAGATAAAGAATCACATGTCTCAGAAGTGTTATGATCAATTGAGTGAATTAATCAAGGAGATTGTACCAAAAGACAACCTCGTACCCGATAACTTCTACAACAGTAAGAAGTTGTTAAGGGGTATGGGTTTACCGGTCGAGAAGATAGACTACTGCAAGAATAATTGTATGATCTACTGGAGAGACGATTCTGATTTGATAAGATACAAATTCTACAATGAACTTAGGTTTAAACCGTTTCATCACGGAAAAATAAAACAACAGAAGGCTCGTGTCACGGATAATAAGATGTACTATTTTTTATTAACTCCTCGTCTACAGAGGTTGTACGCATCTAATGCCATTGCGAAAGATATGAGATGGCATGCTGAACACGTGGTTGAAGACAATGTTATGCGCCACCCATCAGACTCAGAAGCTTGGAAACATTTCAACTAGACACATCCAAGTTTTGCGGCTGAAAGTCGAAATGTGAGATTGGGTCTTTGTACAGATGGTTTTCAACCATTTGGAAGTTTTGTGGCACAATATTCATCGTGGCCCTTCATAGTTACACCCTACAACTTGCCTCCTTGGATGTGCATGAAAGAGCAGTTCATGTTCCTGAGCGTTCTTGTACTAGGGCCAAAGAATCCAAAAGACAAACTTGATGTGTTTTTGCAACCTCTAATCGCCGAATTAAAACAATTGTGGATGTTTGGAGCTCCCTCGTATGATATATCTAAGAAAAAAAAAATTCAATTGTGAGCAGCTCTTATGTGGACAATTAGAGATGTTTCTGGGTATTCTATATTGTTCAGATGGAGTACGGACGGTCAAAATGCTTGTCCTTACTGTATGAAACGGTCAGACGCCTTCACTCTTAAGTGCAGCGGGAAGCAATCATGGTTCAACAATCACCAAAAATTCTTTGAGTGCGATCACCGTTTTCGAAAAGATAAACGACGATTCCAAAAAAAGAAGATATATCTAGACTCAACCGCCGGAAGTGCGCTTGGGGATAGATGTTTTGGAAGAAATAGAAAGATTGGGTCTTCTAAAAGTCACTAAACTGGATTCAGCACTCTTTAATGCACAAATATCTCGAACGTTTGGTTGGAGAAAATGAAGCATCTTCAGGGATCTTCCAAATTGGAGGACAAATCTAATTCGTCACAATTTAGATGTTATGCACATCGAGAAAAATGTATTTGACAATGTTTTCAACACGATGACGAATGTTAAAGGAAAGACCAAGGACACGTATAAATCAAGGGAAGAGTTGAATGAGTATTATAATCGTTTAAAGCTGGCGCCAGATGTGTCGAGAAAATATCCTAAAGCCTGTTACACACTTGATAAGCCATGGAAAGGTGTCGTTTGCGATTGGGTCAAATCCCTTCGATTTTCAGATGGGTACGCATCAAATTTGGGGCGTTGTGTCGACAAGAAGGAATCGCAATTGATCAGGATAAAGATTCATGATTATCATGTATTCATGTAGAGGTTGATTAATAACCTTTTGTGAACTGCTTCCTCTGAATGTGTGGAAGGCTCTAACAGAATTGAGCCTGTTTTTCAAGGATCTCACGTCAACAGTCATTCGCACCAAAGATATGAGTCGACTTGAACGTGACATTCCGTTAATATTGTGTCAACTAGAACTGATCATTCCTCCAAGTTTTTTTGATTCGATGGAGCATCAGCCCATTCATCTTACGTATGAAGCGAGAATTGCTGGCCCAGTGCAGTATAGATGGATGTACCCGTTAAAGAGGTATCTTCGCAAACTAAAGAACAACGTGAAAAATAAGGCGAGTGTTGAAGGGTCGATTGCAAATGCATATATGGTCAATAAGGCATCAACTTTTAGTTCGTATTATTTTGAAGGTCACTTTTTAACTAAAAGAATAAATCTTCCTATAAATGACGATGGTTATAATTGTGTGGATGACGCTGATGAAATTACCTCATTGTTTAAGAAATCTGGAGAGACATTTGGTCTAAAGGGGAAAAAAATCTAAGCAAAACAGAATACAACGCCGCAAGGATATAGGTGTTGCTAAATTGTGAGGAGGTCCAAGAATATGTTAGGTAAGAATGCTCTATTCAATTTATACTATAAATGTATGTATGTATGTATGTATATATATATATATATATATATATATATATATATATGATTAGGTTCAAATGAGAATAATGTCATTATATGCGAACCTAGGGACTGATCCACACCATTGATTAAATGAGATCAATGGTCAACATTAAAAGGGAGTTTTGACTATAATTCAAGCAGGTTGGGATTAGATTTGTCTTTTTAGAATTTGTGCAATTAATACATCCCATAATAACCCCATATTAACATATATTCCTTTCATACAATAAGGAATTATTCAATCTTAATCACGTGGATCACCTATTTCATTTCACCATTCTCATCCCTTCCACGGTACATGTTCATATTTTTATTGTTTATTTTTTTCTTGGAAAATATAATAGATTAATAAAATTAACAAATTTTTTTATTATTACCATAAACACAAGCATTCCGAAAAAACCAAAAAATGGCACCCACCAAAGGAGAGAAAAAGCCTGCCGAGAAGAAGCCGGCCGCTGAGAAATCGCCAGCGGAGAAGAAGCCCAAGGCTGGAAAGAGCTGCCGAAGGAAGGTGGTGCCGCCGCCTCCGGTTACATGAAGAATAAGAGGACGAAGAAGAGCGTGGAGACATCCAAGAAGGTCCACACCGACATCGAGATCTTCAGCAAGGCCATGGGCATCATGAACAGCTTCATCAACGACATCTTCGAGAAATTAGCGTAGGAGGCTTCGCGTCTCGTGCGATACAACAAGAAGCCGACCATCACTTCTCGCGAGATCCAGACCGCCGTCAGGCTTGTTTTGCCCGGCGAGTTGGCCAAGCATGCCATTTTCGAAGGGACCAAGGCGGTTACAAAATTCACGAGCTCTTGAAAAGGAAACCCTAGGGTTTTATTTCTTTTTCCCTAAATCTTATGAGTTGAATAAGTTTTCGATTAGGGTAACTGAGTACCTTCTGTTTGTATAAAGGTTTTTTTTAAGACTAGTTGGAATTTGCTGGCCAATTACTAATCAATGAATGAAACTCTCTGAATTTGTGCCCCCTTTTGATTTTCTGATTATTGTGCTCATTGTTAACAGTTTCATTATATGCCAATTTATTTTCATTGCATATGTCAACAAATGGTGTTTNAAAAGAAAGAAAAAAGAAAAAAAAAAGAATAATACCCCATAAAGTAAATAAATAATAATAAAGGGGGAAATAAAAAAAAGAAGAAAAGAAAAAGATAGGATGGTGGATATGTTGATTAATTGCCTACGCGCTTGTAAAGGTTTGAATTTTATTGTTTATTTTATGAAGCCTTTTGTTTAGAAGGCAAGAGTTGTGTTGAATAAGAAGCACATTATAAGCTTCGATTGTACTTAAGTGGTTTGAGCATTCAGTCGGTTTACGAGTTTTGAGTTGAGTAATAGCCAATATTTAAAGGCTACGTTATGAGAGTTAAGTAAGGTTTTTATTTTCGAGCGAGCTGAAGCAATTTGCTTCTCGGTTAGATTAGGTTGAGTGAGCGATTAGCCACACGACTTATATATTCACACCCGTCCAAAGAGCCTTACACTACAACCCGTAAAGACCTTTKYTRATTCTTAGTTTTGATAGCACACTTAATTTGCGATTGAGAAGAGATTGATTTTCTGTGCTTATTTACTGTGCTTGTAATTGTATGATTTGAGTGTATACACGTCCCACGCAGAAAATACTTGAGTGCTTTTGAGCGTACTTATATATATTATCCTTCGTGAGGAAGCATGATTTTATTTTGAAGCGACAATGTAATAATGGTCAAGTGTTTGACGTTGCGTAACTTGTACCTATATTTTCAAAATTATCTATGTAGCAACGCACGACTCTTTGCTTGAACTAATTTTCATTCTAGTTATACTTTGAAATTATCGTTTGTTCGAGGACGAACAAACCAATAAAGCGTGGGGTAGTTGATTAGAGTAGATTTGTCCTTATTTTTATTAGCTTTTTAGTTCGATTTTCTGTTTGTTTTTGGTATAAGTTGGACGATTTAAGCATAATTCTGTATTTTTATAGCTCCAACTGATTTTGCCTTATTTTAATCGTAATTGATGCAAATAGGTGATATTTCGTTGTTTTCAGCGCGTAATAGACGAAGTTCGATGTTCAAGAATAGGAGAACGAGCTTTCCGGCGAAACGAGTAGCAAAATATAGAGAGAGACGGAAGTAGACGCGAAGTCGCGTCGACTGACGTGACTGTCGACGCACCGTCGACGTGACCCATGGTCCACGTCAGTCGATGCAGCGTCGATGCACTGTCGACGTGACTTGCTGAAGCGTCGATGTCGACGCAACGTCAACGCAACTTGCTGAAGCGTCGATGTCGACGCACCCAGTCGACGCACCCGCCCAGCCGACGTGCACACCTACTGACCAGACCTGCCGAGCGCTGCCGACCAAGTCTGCCGAGTCCTGCCGATCACCAGCATGCGTCAGTCGACGCTACGTCGACGCACCGTCGACGCGACGGCCCAGAATTCGGATTTTAGGGTTTCTTGTGCGCCAAGACTTGCAATATTTATAAAAACCCTTCATTTTTCGGATTTGGAGAGACACACACGACACATACACCACCTCCTAAGGTTCCATAGCATAGAATAACAATAATCCCACATCTCATAACGAGATTTGAAGACGAAGATCAAGGATTGAAGATCAACGACTCCAAAACGTCGAATTCGAGTTCGGGAGCCAACTTCGCCCAAGATCAACGTTCAAACTCCGGAATAGCTGGAGCTTTTCATCGCTTTTCTTAGTTTCAATAAGCCTTCTGAACTCTTAGTTAATTGCATAGCTAATTAGTTAGATAATTTCTTAGTTAATTCTAGTTTTGATATTTAGTTTAATCATTTTTATGCTTGGATATTGGATATTGGTTAATTTAGTTAATTTATGCGATTTGATTTATGCTTAGTTATTATTTAATCTTATATTATTATGATTCATTGCTTAGCAATAATTTCTCATGTTCATGCTCTTAGACTCGTAATTAATTTTAATCTTCGGTTGCGTATTATTGATAGATTAATTATTGCTCGTAGTTGATAATCTAGTTAGAGTAATTAGTTTAATTAGTTTTAGTTTAGTTATTGCTTTAGTTATAATGATCAAATCAATCTCTTTTAAAACCCCAAATGTATATGTATTTTATTTTAGTTCATAAATTGAGAAAAACATCGAAAGGACCGAACAGTTGTTTCCTCGAGAGATACGACTCGAGTAAAACTCATCACCCTATAGTTACCTCGTATTCTTGTGAGTAAGCTGACGTGCTTTTAAATTGATTTATTGAAAACGGGGTGCACAAAAGTTTAATTCAATAGGCACATATACTGCATAATCAAATATGCGTAGATATGAATTATCAAGCTTATATCCAGTTAGCTACGTAAAATATTTGGTTAGCAAGAGGTTCATAAACGAATAAGTAAGAGTTGCGTGCAATATTGCATAACCCTGTGCAGAGACAAATATATGAGTGCGCATAAATATTATCTTATTCACCATCAAAATTCTTTTCGACGGTGTCTTCTTTGAGACCTTCACTACAAAAAAAAAACAGTAGTTTTGCGAGGGAAAAATCGAGGAAAATAATTTCCTCATTTTTTTTCGAGGGAAAAATCTAAAGATAAAAATTTCTCTCGGTTTATTACGAGGGAAACAATTCCCCTTGGAAAATCCCTTAAAAAAACGACGCCAATGTTTGGCGCAATAATTGCCGAAGGCAATACCGAAGGATTTCTAAGGGAAATATTTCCGAGGGAAAATAACCCTCGGAAAATCCGAGGGGACGAAAATACCGTCGGTTTTTTGAACATAAAAAAATCAAAGAATTAATAATTTACAAAAAAATCAAGGGGAACTATTTCCCCTCGGAAAAAACCGAGGGCTAGGCACTCCCTTCAGTTTTTTCAAAAAATAATAAAAATAAAAAAAATAATTTACAAAAATTCCGAAGGGAGGTGATTCCCCTCAGATAAAACCGAGGGCAAGGGGTGGACCTCGGTTTTTTCCGAGGGGAAACACCTCCCCTCTTTTTAATTTAAAAAAATTGAAAAAAATCGAAAAATCGTAAAAATGAAACAAATCCTATCATCTTAGGTACGTGGGGTGATTATGACCCGATTTTGCTTAAAAAATATCAACGAACATATGCGTATTCGCACGTATCGTGTAATTTGACCAACAACCAAGATACGATCGATCGATCAACTTTTCAGTTAGAACCGCGAAGCGACGAAGCATCGTGATTTTGCCAAGTGGGCAAGGGGTGCGTCTCGCCTTCCCGGAACCACGAGGGTTGGGTGTTGATCGTTTATTTAAATAAATCACGGTGGTTTTATTATTAAAAAAGGAGAAAATAGTTCGAATACATAGCAAATCAGTGAAAAAATGAAAACAGAAATACTAGCGTTTCACAAGGAGCCCTCGTTTAAGAGAAGTCTTAGAAGCTCTGCGTATAGGAGTAAAATCTTCATTATCAGCAATATCCGCCCAAGACTTTCTAGAAGCGATACTCATAAGGTGAAGGGCGGGAGAGAATTTTGTATCGTCAACAGTGAAAGGAGTAGAAGATTCCTGTTGTAACTTTTTGATTGTGTCGATTAATTCTCGATCAGTGGCAGGTTTACGAAAAAGAGGGATGTGGTGCTGACTGTCAATCTCCAAATCTTCCACTATAATGACTTCTTCACGTGCAAGACAGGTTGTTGGAGTATGTTATGCCGAAGGAGAAACTATGTCCGAAGAATCCATGTCCACCTGATTAACATAACTCGAGCTCGAAGAAGTTGTTGAAATAGGTTCCTCAAAAATCACAAGCTGTCGAGAGGTGTCACAAACAATATCAGCCGATCTGCAAACAGTCGACTGATTCTCCTTGCAAAGCTGCACAGTTATGTGCTCACCATTGTCTGAGCCTCTATTAGATGGCCTAGAGGCGATATGGTAATCCTTCCCTTCCAAAGCAGACGGAGTAACGAGAGTAGCGGTAGCTTTAGGAGCCGTGTTCACGGGGGCGGGAGATAATGGCTCGGACCTCGAATTAGGCTCCGCGGTAGGAGGTGCCGAAGGACAAGGGTAGGCTTCAGCTTGTATCACTTGAAAGGTGTCAGAGGGTGTCAGAGATAGATTAGTAGGCTCAGGAGTCGGGCGGGAATTCATACGGTTACGGACCTGATGCTCATGAGAATAAGAACATCGATGAGAACGTCTGGTGTTAACCGTATGCCAATCGTCTCTATCGACATTTTGATTGACACGAGGTTTATAAGAGGGGAAAAAACAACAAGATGCCCAACCATTTTTCAAAAAGAACAGAAATCCGGTAAGTATTCATACCCAATGGAAATAAATATACCCGCAATATCCCTCTTGTTCAATCATTACCGTCTCATGTAGGGTATTTTCTAGGTTAATCTCAACCAACACAAGAATAAAATGGCCAACCGAGCCATTAATAGAATGCTCGTTAATTTTTAAAGGCGTACCCACAACCCTAAAAATATTCATGATAAAAGATCTATCCCAATATTCGATCAGCAACTCATAAATGCGAATCCAAACCTAAGATGAGGCCGAAGAAACTTTGTAGGGGTTGAAGTCCGGGGTCCAAGGGAAGATCCGAATAGAGCTTGAGACAAGTTTCCAAGCGGATCTAGTAAACGCATGTGCTCTATAATTGACCGAGGAGAACGAGATGCTGATAAATCCTTTTCCAAGTGGAACAAAACTCCACGATCAAGTAGTTCCCCAAGTAGTAGACAAGGCAGCCTTTCAATTTTTGAGCGAAAGGGGTTTGGATCCTTTAGGTTGTAGAAGTCGGCCTATGAGAGAGTCACGTAATTTCAAAATGCGACTTCGTAGCGGGATTCGTCGATAGTGACCGAATAAAATTCGCCCCTTTTAATGGGCTGACTCAAGGGTGTGGGCCTGGGGATCTACTGGGCTTGGGGCAAGGAGGCCGACTGGGCTTCAGCAAGAGCCACCTGGCTTGGGCCGAAATAGATTGAATAAATGGGGAAATTGGGCCAAAGGTTTCTTGGTCCATCCTTGCTGGGAGTGAAAGAACTGGACTCCAAAGGGAAGGCCTTTTGGAAGTGGGCTGTAGGAAGGTGCAGTAGGCCAGAAGCTAATTCAGCATGTGGACACGAGCCGGTGTTAACCAAAGGAAATGTCAATGTCGTATATGGGATGACAGGAGAGATCGCAGGCATTGTACGGAAGTAGGCATGCAGCGCAGTCAACGACATGTACGAGGGTAAGGAGTAGGGAGAAAATAGCATAGCAAACTACGGGGCTTGGGAGACCGCGGAGGCGCCGGCCACCATAATAGACGTATTATTATCAGCTGAAAGAATCGGGGATTTGGCTGCCGATGATTTCGCATCTATTACAATATTTTGCGGCATAGTCACCGGCTGATGCGAAGATACAGAGGGATACACCGTGGGAGCGGAAGGATTCTTCGCCGGCAAGCAAGGCAACGAAAAATCAGTGGCGTTAATAGCTGGAAAAAAAGGCGAAACTTGAGCCGCCGGTAGGGAACCGAATGAAAAGGGGGCGGTGATGAGGGCAGGGGTTACCGAGGAAGGAAAAGACGACGAAAAAGAGAAGATCGGTGTGGTCTGAATAAATGTCGGCCATTTTAAAGGGGTTTGCATGGAAAGCAAACCAGTTGTCGGTGCTGCCTCGACAGAAGGAGACGGAATTAAACCATCAACTCTGGAGCTCGCCGTCGGCCTGGGCTTCATCTGCATCATGGAAAGCAACGGTGGGAGAAACGTCGTGAAAGGTTGCGACGTAGGAGCAACGGTCGGCTGTTGTGGGATGGATAGGTTCTGCGAACCAGACATTGTTCCGGCCACCAGGGAAGGGGTTCCATCAGCGCCAGGAGCGAGTAGGGCAGGGCACGGCGTCGGCCGGAGATGCTAAAATTGTGAGAAGAGTAACGGCGAAGCAGCACTAGGATGTTGCCGATAGAGGGACATCGTGGGAGGTGGTAGAAGTTGGTGCTGCCTGTGTTGTGAAGAAGCCACACATGTATCCATAACCGTGGTGGCAGCATTTATTGGGCAGGTGATGGTGACACGATACGGCTGCAACGGGGGAGACGGCGTGGCAACAGCCGGCCGGAGAGGCGCCGTGCACCCGACGAGGTAACGATTAGGTCGAAAAAATGAAGGAGATAGGGCAGAGGGTTTCAGTCGTTTCTTCATGTCCGAAGACGTCTTATGGATTGGGTGTTGACCGCTAAGTACGCATTTTCTATTTTTTTTTATTTTTAAATAAAAGTTCAGAAAAATATCGAAATAAATTAAAAATTAGTAAAAATTAAAAAAAATCCTATCATTTCACGAACAGGGAGGCGAGGGGTGCTTCTTAGCATCCTGGAACCATGAGGGTCAGGCGTCGATCGTTTAGTATGCGTTTTCTTTTTTTTTTCGAATTTAAGTAAAAAAATTGAAAAAAAATCGAAAAAATAAAAAAATTAGTAAAAAATAAAAACAAATCCCAAGAATTTACGAACGGGGCGAGGAGGGGTGCGTCTTGGCATCTCGGAACCACGGGGGTCGGGTGTCGATCGATAAGTACGCATTTCCTATTTTTTTCAATTTTTTTTAATTGAAAAATTACGAGGGGAGGTGTTTCCCCTCGGAAAAAACCAAGGGCCACCCCTTGCCCTCGGTTTTTTCTGAGGGGAAACACCTCCCGTCGTAGTTTTTGTAAATTATTTTTTTTATTTTTTAAAAAACCAAGGGGAGTGCCTAGCCTTCGGTTTTTTCCGAGGGGAAATAACTCCCCTTTTTTTTAAAAAAAATTATTATGGATGGATTTACCATAGAGAAAGTTGGCTCGCCACCTCTGAATGCCATCACGATTCTCATGCTGGAGGAGCCTCTTACATCACTTCTGAAGAATCATCAAACGCGTACATTAATATGGTTCAAGATGCAGCTGGTCCCGATTTTGACGTGGTTGCCGATATGGAAGAGTTGTCGAACCTTGAGGCTCAAAAATTTTACTACATGATGAAAGATGAAAATCAGCCATTGTATCCGAGGTTCGAGGGACATACTCAGTTGTCATTAGTTTCCCGTCTCATGAATCTGAAGATAAAGAATCACATGTCTCAGAAGTGTTATGATCAATTGAGTGAATTAATCAAGGAGATTGTACCAAAAGACAACCTCGTACCCGATAACTTCTACAACAGTAAGAAGTTGTTAAGGGGTATGGGTTTACCGGTCGAGAAGATAGACTACTGCAAGAATAATTGTATGATCTACTGGAGAGACGATTCTGATTTGATAAGATACAAATTCTACAATGAACTTAGGTTTAAACCGTTTCATCACGGAAAAATAAAACAACAGAAGGCTCGTGTCACGGATAATAAGATGTACTATTTTTTATTAACTCCTCGTCTACAGAGGTTGTACGCATCTAATGCCATTGCGAAAGATATGAGATGGCATGCTGAACACGTGGTTGAAGACAATGTTATGCGCCACCCATCAGACTCAGAAGCTTGGAAACATTTCAACTAGACACATCCAAGTTTTGCGGCTGAAAGTCGAAATGTGAGATTGGGTCTTTGTACAGATGGTTTTCAACCATTTGGAAGTTTTGTGGCACAATATTCATCGTGGCCCTTCATAGTTACACCCTACAACTTGCCTCCTTGGATGTGCATGAAAGAGCAGTTCATGTTCCTGAGCGTTCTTGTACTAGGGCCAAAGAATCCAAAAGACAAACTTGATGTGTTTTTGCAACCTCTAATCGCCGAATTAAAACAATTGTGGATGTTTGGAGCTCCCTCGTATGATATATCTAAGAAAAAAAAAATTCAATTGTGAGCAGCTCTTATGTGGACAATTAGAGATGTTTCTGGGTATTCTATATTGTTCAGATGGAGTACGGACGGTCAAAATGCTTGTCCTTACTGTATGAAACGGTCAGACGCCTTCACTCTTAAGTGCAGCGGGAAGCAATCATGGTTCAACAATCACCAAAAATTCTTTGAGTGCGATCACCGTTTTCGAAAAGATAAACGACGATTCCAAAAAAAGAAGATATATCTAGACTCAACCGCCGGAAGTGCGCTTGGGGATAGATGTTTTGGAAGAAATAGAAAGATTGGGTCTTCTAAAAGTCACTAAACTGGATTCAGCACTCTTTAATGCACAAATATCTCGAACGTTTGGTTGGAGAAAATGAAGCATCTTCAGGGATCTTCCAAATTGGAGGACAAATCTAATTCGTCACAATTTAGATGTTATGCACATCGAGAAAAATGTATTTGACAATGTTTTCAACACGATGACGAATGTTAAAGGAAAGACCAAGGACACGTATAAATCAAGGGAAGAGTTGAATGAGTATTATAATCGTTTAAAGCTGGCGCCAGATGTGTCGAGAAAATATCCTAAAGCCTGTTACACACTTGATAAGCCATGGAAAGGTGTCGTTTGCGATTGGGTCAAATCCCTTCGATTTTCAGATGGGTACGCATCAAATTTGGGGCGTTGTGTCGACAAGAAGGAATCGCAATTGATCAGGATAAAGATTCATGATTATCATGTATTCATGTAGAGGTTGATTAATAACCTTTTGTGAACTGCTTCCTCTGAATGTGTGGAAGGCTCTAACAGAATTGAGCCTGTTTTTCAAGGATCTCACGTCAACAGTCATTCGCACCAAAGATATGAGTCGACTTGAACGTGACATTCCGTTAATATTGTGTCAACTAGAACTGATCATTCCTCCAAGTTTTTTTGATTCGATGGAGCATCAGCCCATTCATCTTACGTATGAAGCGAGAATTGCTGGCCCAGTGCAGTATAGATGGATGTACCCGTTAAAGAGGTATCTTCGCAAACTAAAGAACAACGTGAAAAATAAGGCGAGTGTTGAAGGGTCGATTGCAAATGCATATATGGTCAATAAGGCATCAACTTTTAGTTCGTATTATTTTGAAGGTCACTTTTTAACTAAAAGAATAAATCTTCCTATAAATGACGATGGTTATAATTGTGTGGATGACGCTGATGAAATTACCTCATTGTTTAAGAAATCTGGAGAGACATTTGGTCTAAAGGGGAAAAAAATCTAAGCAAAACAGAATACAACGCCGCAAGGATATAGGTGTTGCTAAATTGTGAGGAGGTCCAAGAATATGTTAGGTAAGAATGCTCTATTCAATTTATACTATAAATGTATGTATGTATGTATGTATATATATATATATATATATATATATATATATATATGATTAGGTTCAAATGAGAATAATGTCATTATATGCGAACCTAGGGACTGATCCACACCATTGATTAAATGAGATCAATGGTCAACATTAAAAGGGAGTTTTGACTATAATTCAAGCAGGTTGGGATTAGATTTGTCTTTTTAGAATTTGTGCAATTAATACATCCCATAATAACCCCATATTAACATATATTCCTTTCATACAATAAGGAATTATTCAATCTTAATCACGTGGATCACCTATTTCATTTCACCATTCTCATCCCTTCCACGGTACATGTTCATATTTTTATTGTTTATTTTTTTCTTGGAAAATATAATAGATTAATAAAATTAACAAATTTTTTTATTATTACCATAAACACAAGCATTCCGAAAAAACCAAAAAATGGCACCCACCAAAGGAGAGAAAAAGCCTGCCGAGAAGAAGCCGGCCGCTGAGAAATCGCCAGCGGAGAAGAAGCCCAAGGCTGGAAAGAGCTGCCGAAGGAAGGTGGTGCCGCCGCCTCCGGTTACATGAAGAATAAGAGGACGAAGAAGAGCGTGGAGACATCCAAGAAGGTCCACACCGACATCGAGATCTTCAGCAAGGCCATGGGCATCATGAACAGCTTCATCAACGACATCTTCGAGAAATTAGCGTAGGAGGCTTCGCGTCTCGTGCGATACAACAAGAAGCCGACCATCACTTCTCGCGAGATCCAGACCGCCGTCAGGCTTGTTTTGCCCGGCGAGTTGGCCAAGCATGCCATTTTCGAAGGGACCAAGGCGGTTACAAAATTCACGAGCTCTTGAAAAGGAAACCCTAGGGTTTTATTTCTTTTTCCCTAAATCTTATGAGTTGAATAAGTTTTCGATTAGGGTAACTGAGTACCTTCTGTTTGTATAAAGGTTTTTTTTAAGACTAGTTGGAATTTGCTGGCCAATTACTAATCAATGAATGAAACTCTCTGAATTTGTGCCCCCTTTTGATTTTCTGATTATTGTGCTCATTGTTAACAGTTTCATTATATGCCAATTTATTTTCATTGCATATGTCAACAAATGGTGTTTAAATATGTGATGTCGAATTGAACTTCCATTGAAATGTATAATGTTTTCCTGAATTTGTGCATATCAATTTGTTTTGTGTTCTTACTTAAATTTTGCTTTAACAAAACCGTCTCATTTCCTAATTCTTGTACCAATTTCCTTCATCCAGTTCTCTTTTATTATCCATGAAAATAGTTGTTTGTGTTATTGAACTCTATCTAATAGGAACCCATATCATATTTGCTGAGGCATAATTTTTCTACGTATGTATGATGCTTATGAATTTACATTGCTAGAGGATGGCCAGGATGTTCTGTTACATCTTTTTTTGAATGGTAGTTATTGATCATAACCCAAATTTTTGAGTAGCAAAGTTTACATCTATCATTTGAATGTCATTACCTATGTTGGTGCAAGTGACTTCAGTTGTTTTGATTGGGCAAGTATCTTTCTCATTCTTATCGAGTAATTCTTACAAAGAAGCATGAGTTGTTTTTGAATGTAAGGTATATATAGAGAGAGAAATACCTGGATTTGTTTATTTAATTCTTGACACTGGTAATAAAAGTGGTTCATAGCGTCTTCCAAATTTCTTTTCTTACAAAGAAGAATGAGTTGTAATATTACAAACAAAAATTTTTTAACAAGCACTTTTATTTGTTACTTTTTCTTTTTTTTTAAGAAAACAAAAACTCCACACTATAAAAGCATCAATGTTCTCAAAAATCCAACACGGGGGATACAAATTGACTTGAAACAAGGGTGTTATAACACCTCAATTTGAAGCAAAATCTTGATAAAACCGTACATATAATATAATTGGAAAGGTTATATAATCATAGGGTTTGATCGATTCAAGTTCACTCGTAGATCCATGAGTGAAGGCTGCTCCTCCATTCAGCAATGCCTTCTGAGAACCACAGAGCAATCTCCTTTCTCCCTCTCTCAACTGCATCACTGCCATGAATGACATTCCTGACAATATCAATGGCATAATCGCCACAGATGGTCCCAGGAACAGACTCAGCAGGGTTGGTGGCTCCAATGATCTTTCTCCTTGTGGAAACAACACTCTTGCCCTCCCAAACCATAGCAACAACTGGGCCAGAGATAATGTACTCAACAAGCCCATTGATGAAGGGCTTTGCAGATAAATCAGCATAGTGCCTCTCAGCAAAGGCACGATCCAAAGTAATAAACTTCAGACCTTTCAAAGTGAAGCCTTTATTTTCAAACCTGTTAATAACCTCACCAATCAGGCCTCTCTGCACATTTTAACCATGTCACAATCTCAGAAAATAATGATGCTCAATTCAGGAAAAAAAAAAAAAGCAGCAGTACAAACAGATATACAAACAAATACTGCACAAATACACCCAATGCAATTTCAAATACTAAATTAAAGAACATTTCAAGATAGATCATTAACAAAGCAATTGATAGAGAAACTAAAAGAACTGTACACATTCAATTAGAAAATTTTATAGATAAAAATATAGCTCTGTAGATATATAATAAGAGCACTATTCGCAAATAATTAATACACATAACCATTAAGTAAAAGCAATATACACTTCAGCATATTAAACACCACAAAAAAGTAATAATAATAATAATAACACAATTTATTTTGTAAGCACTGTGATCGATCTTCAAAAGCACATAAAACTATTATATCATCACTGTACATTATAAACATTAAAAGTACCAAATACACAAATTCATACACACAGATTTAAAATCTATAACTATAGACATTCAAAGCTCCAACATATCTAAAGCACCATAAATGATCATTGAAAGCACTATAACTATTTATAAAATAAAAGCTTTGTACACTTACATCCCAAGCACTAAAAACATATTGTGAAAACACTCCACACGTATTCCCAAAAAATATTAATACAAACACTTTATCTAAAGCACATTAAACATTATTCAAAGCATCATAAATAATAAAAGCACTTACAATATAGATCATAAGCACCACACACATATCATTGTTAGATGCGTAATACAAAGCATTGCAATTATATTCCAAAAAGCATTACTACAAACATATTATCTAAAACATAATGAAGCATGATTCAAAGCACCATAAACAATAAAAACACTTAAGTTATAGGTTAGAAGCACCACATACATATCATTATTACGCCTGTAATATGAAAAGAATTGCAAATATATCACAAAAAGCATTACTACAAATATACCCAAGAATGTACATATCAGCTGGTTCAGGCATACAGAGCCATTCATCAATCTCAAGATTGTCATCTGGAAGTCTACCAGCAACATTCCAAGTGCCTATGTTTACTCTGCAACAAACAAAGCAATATTTACAATGAAAATCACATTTTTACTCCATAGAGAATTTAACCAATAATAAATTAAAATCAACAATATCCAATTGGAAAAATAAATCATCATAAAATTAAAAAATAAAAATAAAATTATCACTTCTTACGGAGCCAAACCTCACATCTTTTGTATTTATGTACTGGAGTCGCAAAGTTTCCGATTTTCCTCTCCAGTGTTTTATAGAATAGTCTTTTTAAAATTTCCCTAGATTATTCGATTTTCAAGCATCAATGAAAGGCACACGCAATTATTTTTAAACATTCAATAAAATTGGATTTGTTGATAAAAAAAAGCGCGCGCACACACACACACACATGTGTGTGTGTGCGCTTAAATATTCGATTAAGACGATATGTAACATTTGGAAAACAATATTGTATTAACTGTTCAAAAGAAAAACAATATTGTTTTCTGCTACTTCACAATCTAATACAGAAAATAAATGCAAAATTTCCATAATACTATGAATAGAACGCATCAAAAGTTTAGTATAGCACACATTAACCTTAGATCTTGTTCGCATCTAATTATTAAAAATAAATAAATAAATAAAATTAGCCACTTCAAGGGCCAACTATTTTGGCAAACTAGGATGTATTCTATTATATTATATCAAGCTACAGATTTATAGCGCATTATCTACAAGAGCTTAAAAACCCGCCCTTCAAGTGAAAACTTAATTTTCAGAAAAGCAAAACAGAGTTAATATACTTACTACAAGTAGTTTTACTTGCGCATATGGGTTGATATCCCTGTGTTAAGTCTACATGATCATCATGCAAACCTTCATCTTTAAGCGAGCAAGCTAACCAAAAAACAGGAGTGATATTAAAAAATGTGATCAAGCAAGAAACATGATAGAAATCAATAGTTAAATCCATACCATCATCTTCGCTCTCAATGTCAATTTCATCTTCGCTAAAGTCATAAACCTTGCACTTTATATTAAGCCATTTCTTCATCACAATGGAATCTAAAGCACAATAAAGCAAGATCTAAAGCACCAAACACATATTATTTATTACAAGGTGCCATATGAAAGCATCAAACACATATTCCAAAAAGCACCATGGTTAACTCGAGAATAAGTGTATGCATTATAGCACTGTAACTACATTCCAAAAAGCACCAACTATATATCATTTAAAATCAAATTCGAACACACTATAAATTAGGCTGAACAACTCATGAAAGTGGTCCCAAAATCAAGATTACCGAAAATAAACTCTTCGAACCTTTTATCCAGAGCGCCCAAAAAAAATACGAGGAGGCCCAGCAAAACTGAGTACACGAATTCAATTGAGATTTATTGGGTTAACTTCAAATACATTTCCCCAACTAAAGGGGGATTTTTTTTCAATTATATTCAAGTTTTTAGGGTTTACAGAGAAATTACAACCCAATTTTGCCGAAATTGTACCTGTGCCGCCAGCAGTCGCCATCCGCCGAAAACCTCTAGACCGCTGCCCGTCGTTCTCTTTATCTGAGAAGCCTCGGCCTTTTTCAAAATAACCACTCATTAAAATCCAAATAGTATATTGTTCAAAACTGAAATTATCAACCCAGAGAAGATAGACAAAAATATTACAGTCCTTGGAATGATTTTTCTCTGGCTACTAACACCGAGAAAATTCAGAAATCAATCGATCAGGAAAAAAAGGGGGAAGAGGGATTTTATAAAAGAAAGAAAAAAGGGCTGGTGCTATGAGAATATCTCTACGGCAGGTTGAACTTGGGAATAGGACAGAGGATAAACTTTCTTGCTGTAAGTCGGTAATACAATAATCTAATATGCCTTTTTTGCACTGCACAACTCTAGATGAGACTGACCTCCGACCGCGTGAAGCGCCAAATCTTACTTGCCATTCGGTGTTCCAAATATCACGGGCTAGATTTTTACACTATATTTTTAGGCCTAATTTGACCCTCCAAATTAATAAACCAGCGGGCAATTTCAATTTTTCCCATTTTTAAACACAAAATTTGAATTAAATCCAGCCTTTGGATTAAATAAATCTACGGTGTAGATCAGTCCCTAGGTTCGCATATAATGACGAGTTCTCATTTGAACCCAAACCTATATATATATATATATATATATATATATATATATATATTACTTTTTTACTCAATTATCTAAGGAATGATGTAGTATTTTCACGAAGAGCATTCAAAGTCTCTAACCAAACATTACCGGTGATAGGCTCAACGAAAAATTGGAAAATAAATTTGCCAATTAGTTCAAACATTACGTAAGACGTTCGGTACCGAGATGCATCATATAATTACCGTATCTATTTATCTAATATATTTTCTAAATTACAAATAATTATTCAATGTCATAGGCTACAGATCGTTCGAACAACGTGATCGACGTGAACATTAGGAGCTTAGCTGAGGGTCTGTCAAGATGTGTGAAAACATATACCAGATGTAAGATAAATGGCTATAGATTTAACACACTGGAGCACGGATCTAGCAAAGCAACATCGAGGAGTGGAGTATACATTAAAGGGTCAAATTATGGGGCAGCCGAATATGATTATTACGGTCGTCTCATAGAAATTGTGCAGCTCGAATACACCGGCCGAATGGAGAAAAACACGCTATTGCTCAAGTGCGAATGGTTTGATCCAACTCCTATAGGCACAAAAGTTCATCCACGTTATAAGCTTGTCGATATCAATCATAAGCGTAGGTTCAATCGACATGAACCTTTCGTACTTGCTTCCCAAGCTGTACAAGTATATTATTGTGCGTACCCAAGTTTGAGATGAGACAAGTTGGACTGGTGGGCAACGTGTAAAATCAAGTCGAGATCAAATATTGAGTTTATCGAGCCTCTACCAGAAGAATCATTTCAAGAGGAAGTTGTAGATACACACACTCAGATTTAAATCAACGATGTCGATTTCCAGTTACACGGCCCCATTGATAATTACGTGGATGTGCTTGGTGACGAGACAAATGCTGATGCAAAAGAAGAGTTACTCACCGATCAAGACACAGATCAAGACACGGACGAAGATGAGTTTTGTGATAACTTTAATAGTGAAAGTGATTAGTTTGGTTGAAATATATGTAATTTATTCATATTGTAAAACACACTTCTTCTTAAAACTATTTTTTTTTCATGTTTGGATTTATTAAGACGTTTGGTATAAAATATATACTGGTATTTTGTAAAATGCTTGTATTATTATCTAATAATTTTATCAGATGCCGAGAGGTTGAGGTCCAGCAGCATAGGTCGATCAGATATGGGGTCGGCTAATCATTTAGCTGATTTCAATGACAACTATGTGGGTATCGGTACTGATCATTCAGCGCCGACCATGGATACACCGATGCAGACACTGACGTCACAAACATTGCATACACCGTCCGATGTAGGTACATCACGATGGTTGTTGGCCCCACCACAGAGGGGGGGGGGGGGGGGGGGAGTTCTTGTTTATATTGCAGGGAAGAAGTAAGTAAATTAATGATTTTAAAAATGTAATTATCGTTATGATTAAATTATATTTGTAACAAAAAAAAACAATTAAATACAGGCTACATAGAAGACAGACCAAGGTGACCACTATACTGAAGGGGATTATGGAGAAGGAACTCCATCCAGCTGGGTGGTGCTATAATGAGGTCCCTAAGGAGACTAAGGAGTTATGGTGGGAGATGTTTCGAGTAATTATTATTCTATGTCCAAATTTTTTAATCTTTAATGTAACTACACAATCATATGTATCAATTGAATTGTAATTATTGTTTTATTTTATAGGAGATTTGTTATTGGGATCCGACGGTGCATAATGCTGGGCAGATAATGGGTGTATTTTTTCTCGATGATGTTGGACAAGTAGGGAAACCAGCTGAACGAGTATAAGCAGTATCATGCTGCAAAAGGTCAGTTGAGGCCATGCATTACCCAGGAGGTCTCGAGGTAAATGATTCTGTTATATATATTTTTATTAAATTCGAATTTTTTATTTATAACAGATAATTTAGATCGTATCTTATATATCACGCATTTCAACTAGGGCTTGGAAGGTTGAGTGGGATAAGCCTGAGAACAAGAAGAAAGCCGAGTAGTGCAGCCGGAACAGGAGGAGCGAGCCTGCTGGGCCGGGTACTGGGATGTCCAAGCACAGGGGAGGGGGCTAGATTTAATATCGATTATGCTCTGGATATTGTAAGTAATTTAAGAATATAATAATATATTATTTATATGTTTGTTTTTAATGTTAATAATTCTATTTGGATACAGGAGCTGGAGAAGGGTGATGTTAGAAGAGTTTTTGTATTGTTGAAATATATCAACGGGTTCTTGGCTTGGTGTTATCGGAGTTCGATTCGATTGATAGATACAATGTGTTTCAAGCTTGGAAAATAAAAGAAAAATGAAAATAAAAAAATTAAAATAGCTAAACTATTCTTGAAATCGAAATAACAAGTGGGTAGAATGCCACGTCGGATGCCTCAATATAGAAATGCAAAGCAATAATGAAAAGAAGCAAGAAAATGCAATGTTTCACCAAGTACAAGCATGCAAGCACAAGGTACAACTATGCATAAAGTCCTAAATAATGCAGATTAACATAAATTAAAAGCATGAATGGAAAGATCAATGGAAATTGACGAGAAAGTTCAAAAATTTAAGGAAAATAACAAGCAACAAAACCTAGATCTAAGATTTAACCTAAAACTATGCATGAAAATTAAATTGCAAGTAAGGCATAGGAAAAACTTGAAATCAAGACGATATAAGACTCGGTCTATGATCTAGATGTGTCACTCATCTAGATTCCATATCCAGTTCTTAAGATCTAACAAGAATTCAAGGTGATACGGCAAAAAGCATAACATGAAAACAAGCATGGAAATGAAGAACAAAGCATGGAAATAAAGCATAAAACATGAAATTAAAAGGAAACTTACTTGAATTAAGAAATGAAAACAAAGCTTGAATGTAATTTCAATCAAAGTAACAATCCAAATGAGTATTTGGATTCTTCTTAGGCTTACAAACCCAAGGAGGTGCTTGAAATTAAATCTAATCTAGAAAGGAAATTACATCAAAACTTGAAATTAAATCTAAAACCTAAGAAATAGAACATTATCCAAGAGCTTGACAGAAATTTGATCCCAAACCCTATCTTGAGTTTGGAGGGGAGTTGTTCTTCACAAAAATGAGAGTTGTATTCTATTTATCCTAGTTTTATTTGGGTCAAAATGGTCTAATTTAGCTTCAGGGGTTCCATATTCCCGGATTTTGACCCAAGGTTGACCAAAGGAAGGTTTTGTTAGCCACATGAATAGTCAATCGGCTCGAAAGGGCTCACAATGGCTCATGGCGTGACTTTTGGCATGACTTTTGGCTAACGCCAAGCGCTTGCTGAGGGTTTGGCGTGGCATTTGGCGAGGAACTTGGCCAACACCAGGCGCTTAGCATGAGTTTGGCGTGGCATTTGGCGAGGAACTTGGCCAACACCAGGCGCTTGGCGTGAGTTTAGCGATGAACTTGGCCAACGCCAGGAGCTGGGCGTGATTCAAGGCAGTACATTTGGCGACGGCAGATAGGCGAGCTAGGCGCAGGATTTGGCTAACGCCAAGCGTGTTTGGCGTGGCATTTGACTTGGACAGGCGCGCGCCAGTGCATTTGGCGTGAGATTTGGCGACGAGTGGCATGCCTTGGCGAACATTCCAGAAATTTTTGCACTTTTGAGGTTTGTTTTGGCACAACTTTTGGCAATTCTTGGCACAACTTGGCTTCAACTTTGGCCCTGAATGCCTTTACCTATAAAAATAGGAATTTGAATCATCAAACCCAAACAACTAATCCAATCTTCAAGTTGATTTGAACCCTTTTAACCAAACTAAATATAAAATCAACAAGAAACACAAAAAACAATAAAACAAGAAAAACGACCTAAAAACCTAACGAAAAACGACTCAAAACTTCTAAAATAAATATAAAAATCTATCTAAAAACACAAAGAAAAACACAATAATTAAATGAAAAATAGGTGAGCCGGCCCAGGCGTTCGACGTTTTTTGTACGTACGCACAAGAAGGCCGATGACACATGGATCGATGCGAGATCCAATAATATTAATGTGAGTCTCTTCCTTATTTTTAATTTGTTCTTTAGTCTTAATGTAGAATTTACTAATGCGTTGTATTTTAGGCGGAGTACGAGCGAAAGCTGGAGGTGGCACGTGCGTCTTCCCACGATGCGGGTAGCGAGGTTTGATCGAAGATTTCTTAACACTCTAGTTTAGAGATCATCTCCGCAATAGTACGGAGTCGATTGTAGAGCGATAAGTTGTTCCCGAGTCATGTATCTCGAGGATAAGATGTTAGCGGTCGGTGTTTTTAATTAATCTCTTTTTAATCTTATTTAAACTAATCTAATCTAAAAAAAGTAATAAGTCATTGGTTTGGGTTGAGTTTTTTTATGCTAATGCTTGAATTGAAATGAAAACTTGAAATTACTAACTAAAGCAAAAGTTAATGAACATTAAAAGCTTGCTTGAAAATGACTAATTTTAATGAAACTAATGAAAACCTAATTAAAAGCTTTAAATAAAATAAACCACTTAAATTAAGAAAGCTTGCAAGTCTTAAAGGAGGAAATAGAGGGAAAATAAAAGCATTGAAACTAGAAGAAGTCAAAGTATATTAAATCTGAATAAGTCAAATTTATAAAAAAGGAAAGCCCCTTATGACTTTCAAACACCAAATGTTTGCTAGCTAAAAGGGGTAAAAATCTTCATGATCATGCTACAATGGAGTTTTTTTGCACAAAGAAAACTAAAAGCTAGAGGACGGAAGTGAGAAATTGAAATGCCAAGAAAAACAACAACACCTACAAATTAAACAACCAACACCAAAGCAAATACAACAATAAAAATACAACACAACATAAAAGAGAAAGATTACTACCAATTTTGCATTCAACACAAAAGTTTCAAGTTTTCTACAACCTTCAAGGGATAAATCAAGTCTTCAACACAACAAATAACCATAAATGAAGGAAATGTACCCATTTCCAACACTTTCTAAGAACAACAAACTAAAACTAATTAAACTAAACTAAAGATTATAATATAGGGTTTTTAAGCAATGGAATAGTAAAAGCTTGGAAGATATTGAAGAAGTTCAAAAATCAACCAAGGAAGGATAAGGTTGGTGGTGAAAAGGGGCTGGGATATATATATCAAGCTGCAAGGGTAGAAACGTTAAAATGTGACAAAACAAAACTTATTGCGTCGATCGACTGCTTCATCCTCAAAACGTCTAGCTTTCGACGAGCATTCGATTTGGACTAGTTCAGTCGATCGACTGGACTAGCAGTCGATCGACTGGCATGACTGCTCCTGACTCGGTTTTTCTCGTTTCCGCTCTAGACGTCCGCCGGTTGTTGTTCCTTGTTCGTGCTATATTCCCTTGCATGTCTTTGCTTTTTCGTTCCATAGCGATTCGAATGGAATGCCCCAAATGTGCGTGGGTCCCGTTTGGTCATTCTACGGCCAAAAATATAAAAACAAGTGAAAAACTACGAAAACATAATAAAAACTGCACATATGCTACAAAAACCTAAAACTAACAAAATAGACCTATTCGACTCCTAATACCCGTAAATACAAGCAAAATACATGCAAACACGACACAAAAAGGGTACAGAAACACATACAAAAACGTGCAAATCAACCACCCCACACTTAGAATGATTGCTTGTCCTCAAGAAAGTCTAATCTAGAATTACGAAACTATCCCCGGATGATCCTAAACTAATGCACAAAAACCTAATTCGAGACGTTGCATGCTACAATGCTCGTTAGCCTGATCAAAGGCGACGAAAGAATGCATTGACAAGAAAAGTTTAGATCAACTTTTGGAACCTAAAAGTACTCGGTAACCCTCTTAGTCGGTCCCCTCGTCCTTGCCCCGTCTAAGGTCTATCCACGCTCGAACCGTTAATCGGCTCCCTACCAGCCTCAATCATCTATGACTCTCTTTAACAAACAAAATCTAAAAAGGGAAAAAGAAATGTGCAAGGGTTGAACGTTTATTACGTAATAGATTCAATGATTTATATCATATCCTTGCTTATTCATCATCATTTTTTTTGTTCTCATTTCTCCCCTTTTTTTTATAATACAAATACGGTACAAAAGCTCCGATCACTTGATGCTACTAGAAATTTACACCTATTTTCGATCAAGCACATGGAGCAATTGATGACTCCAAAATAAAAAATAAAAACCCTATAGAGAGTGTTCGATACAGAGGCTAGTCGAGGTACTAGTTCTTAATTGAGCTCAAGGATAGCATGAAGCTAAAGCCGAACAAAGCTTCCAACAAGTCAAATTACCTAAGTACATTAAATCTGATCAAAATTCTAAACTTCCTAATCAAATCATCAAAACCGCGTCACTTCGCCAAGGTTCCAAGCAATATAACACACATACTTCTCGAGTTATCACAAGCAAGCATACAAACAATCTTAAAAACTTAAGGCAAACTCTAACCACCCCACACTTAAAACCTAGCAATATCCTCATTGCAAATTAAGTTATAAAAACGGTAAAAAGTTTAAGGGAAAATAAAATGCCCCTATTACGAGCTTGTGATGATGATTCGGTCGTGCATAAGTCCTTTTCCGAGAGTCGAGGTAGGCGATCTATAAGAAATGAACAAACAGGGGGTTGCAAAAACAAATTATTTACTAAAAGTGAAAATCTTTTTGAGTTTTTCAAATTTCTATTTTGTTTGGATTTTTTATATATATTTTTTATTTTTATTTTAAATAGGAAGGAGGAATAAAAGATAAATATGAAACATAATCACACTATACCCAAAAGTCTTTTATATATATATAAAATAATTTGGAGATCAATACTCATAATTTACATAGTCTTATGGCTATCGTTAAACTTTTTAGAACATTTAATATATTTTAGGATATTACTTAAACCATAAATCTTTAGGACTTAACATCGCCGTTTATATATATATATATATATATATATATATATATATATATATATATATATATATATATATAATTTTGTTTTTTGAATTTTAAGAGTTGAGATGAGAAATAAAAGAAAATAATCGAACAATAAGTCAAAACAAAACACAAATTTATTAAAATAATTAAAAAGGATATTTAGGAGAACTAGTGACGTCTCCTACATCAGGGGTTGAGGTTTGCGTCCTCATCCTCTTCTTCCTCGTCCTCTTCATCTTCCTCGTTTTCCTCCTACTCTTCCTCATCGCCTTCTTCATCTTCCTCCTCATCTTGATGTAATCGGCTCTCGATCAATAAGAGGCGACTGTGGAGGACGCGGTGTGGCCGGATGGTCTTTTCTTGCCCCGCGTCGAGCTGATCAAATTCGGCAAACACTTGCCATTGGAACTCGCTCCAACTCATGTCGTGACCCGAGCCGGTGCTCGGGCCTCCGTAATGTGGGATTGTCGCGTGGCTTGTGCTTGCACCAAAATGCACGCCCAAACCGATGTCCAGGGCTTCTTTGGCCTCAACCCTCTCGTTGTGCCGCCATTCGTATTCATCTTCTTCTTCTTGTTCTTGGATACGGCGGCAGGGGCATCGGGGGTTCGCTGGGATCTTTGGCATCTTCAAAACCATCTCCAACGGCTCAATCCTCTCCAAATTGGCCGCCTCAGGATCGAAACTGAAGTGACGGGCGAGCAAAATGATCATGGGCCCCATTCCAACCCGAGCGACACTCCCGCCCCTCATTTTTTAAATCCCACCCAGCACGGAGAAAGGGATAAATGTGGAATTGATGCCTGCAGTGTAAACACCAAAGCACTTATACCTCATCTTTGGTGAGGTTAGTGCTCTCGTGCTTGCCCATCAAGACATGGGCGAAGAACTTATAAGCCCCCAACAATGCCAAGTCAGTGATTGTCGATGCTTGATACCGAGAAGTACCACATCCGCCCGTGATACCCGCCCAAAATGGCGTCAGTGCAAATTCACGTGGCCGCTCGTCCCACACCTCTTGACAATCAAGTTCGAACACTGCTTGGAGCATCTCTAGGGTGATACGGCGCTCGAATCCCCCAATCCTAACGGTGAACTCCATGGCCTCGCAGCCCCAGTAGGTTGAGAAAAACTCAAGCATCAGCTCTCGATAAGTCGATGCCCGGAGGGATGCGAATTGGCGGTCGCTCAAAGCATCAATGTATCAGAGCATCCGTGCCCCAAATCCCTGGTAGTTCCCATTTGTTACCCACTCGTGTAGGTGCCCAAGGTCGACGAAGTGCGGGAGGGCGAAGTTTCATTGAGAAGGGTGTTGATAAAGTTCCCCCTCAGATTCAAAATAAATAGGGAAAGGGGCGTCATAGGTGTCGGCGATGTTGGATCGGGGAGATCGTCACCAAAATTGTAGGCCATGGAAACGTGGGTAGGAAGGAAATGGAGAAACGAGGGTTGTGTCTAAGGGTTCCGGGAATTGAAAGGAACGAACACAACGTGAGAAAGAGAGAATTTTAGTCAAAAAGGTTCATTGAGGTATTTCATCGAGCACTTGGTGGGCATAGGTCTTGAATAAGGAATTTGAAGGAAATTTGAAACCCAAGCTCCCCCAAACTCAATCAGTCATCAAAATAATGTTTCAAGAGTGTGGTTCTAGCGAATTACCTCAATGAATGGGCTCGTAATTGTAATCAAACCCGAATTGCAACCCCCCACCCCTTTATATCAAAAATTGGGAAAACGAGGAAACCAAGAACAAGTGTTGTGTGAAATTGAGACGATAACCTCTCTCCCATTTTTGTAATACTCCTTGTTGATTAAAGTAGATTTGTCCTTGTTTTTATTAGTATTTTAATACGTTTTTCTATTTGTTTTTGGTATAAGTTAGATGATTTAAGCATAATTCCGTATTTTCATAGTTCCAACTTATTTTACCTTATTTTAATCGTAATTAATGCAAATAGGTGATATTTCGTTGTTTTCACCTTAAAGCTAAGTAACCGGAAAAGTTCAACTCGTAATAGACGAACTTCAATGTTCAAGAATAGGAGAACGAGCTTTCCGGTGAAACGAGTAGCAAAAGATAGAGAGGGACGGAGGCAGACGCGCAGTCGCATCGACTGAAGCTACCGTCGATGCACCGTCGATGCGAGCCATGATCCGCTTCAGTCGATGCAGCATCGACGCACTGTCGACGCTACTTGCTGAAGCGTCGATGTCGACGCACCTATGTCGATGCACCGTCGACGCAACTTTCTGAAGCGTCGATGTCGACGCACCCCATCGACGCACCTGCCCGGCCGACGCGCACACCTACCGACCAAGTCTGTCGAGTCCCGCCGAGCACCAGCGCGCGTCAGTCGACGCTACGTCGATGCACCGTCGACGCGACGGCCCAGAATTCGGATTTTAGGGTTTCTTGTGCACCAAGACTTGCAATATCTATATAAACCCTCTATATTTCGGATTTTGAGGAGAACACACGACCCCCTAGGGTATTTTAGCTGATAATAACAATAATCCCACATCTCATAATGAGATTTGAAGACGGAGATCAAGGATCGAAGAACAACGCGTCCAAACATCGAATTCGCGTTCGGGATTCAATCTTCGCCCAAGATCAACGTGCAACTCCGGAATAGCTGGAGCTTTTCATTACTTTTAGTAGTTACAATAAGTTCTCTAAACTCTTAGTTAATTCTAGTTTAATTGTTAGTTTAATTCTTAGTTAATCTCTTAGTTAATTCTAGTTTAATTAGTTTAATCGTTTTATGCTTGGATATTGGATATTGGTTAATTTAGTTTATTTATGCGAGTTGATTTATGCTTAGTTATTCGTTAATCTTAGATTCTTATGATTCGTTGCTTAGTGGTAATTTCTTATGCTCATGCTCTTAGATTCGTTAATTAGTTTTGATCTATGGTTGCGTATTATTGATAGTTTAAATTATTGCTCGTAGTTGATAATCTAGTTTAGAATAATTAGTTCTTTGTGCACCCCTTTTTAATAAATTAATTTAAAAGCACGTTCAGTTTGCTCGCAAGAGTACGAGGTAACTGTAGGGTGATGAGTTTGACTCGAGTCGTATCTCTCGAGGAAACAACTATTCGGTCTTTTCGATGTTTTTCTCAAATTACGAACTAGAATAAAATACATGTACATTTGGGGTTTTAAAAGATTTTGAATTGATCATTATAAATTAAAGCAGTAATTAAACTAATGATAATT
>BMAC01000576.1:238475-269426 GCA_014905375.1 Phtheirospermum japonicum
CAATTGACACAATATAAAAAGACAGAAATAAAATAAAATAAAATAAAGAAAATAAAACAAAAACTAACCAACGCTTGGGTTGCCTCCCAAGAAGCGCAACATTTAACGTCATATGCTCGACGCAATTACTTGATCAAATTCTAGCTCGTGGTGGGTCCACGAACTCCTTCTTGGTACGATCACGATTCTTCATATAATCCTTGAAATAAGGCTTAAGTCGATGCTTGTGGACTTGGAATCCCGTGTTTGCACTCTCATCGTAAATAGTGGCGACTCCATACTCAATCCATCTCCTTTATTAAAAATGGTCCACTCCATGCAACTTCAAACTTGGTTGGATCAAACTTACGATCGGAATTATACAGCACTAGTTGACCAACCTTGAACTTCTCGTTAAAAACTTCGTTCGAATTCTTCTTCTTCTTTGTCCAATCCTTGCTATTAGCCTCGCCCTTTTTCTTCGTACGTTTAAAATTCTTGTAGGGGTCGAGGGAAACACTCCGTGGTACGTTTATGTGTGTGTTGATGTGCAGAAAATATGATAAATCGCTTATTCTGGACAACGGTTATATAGCGGAAGCTCGCTACCGCAAGGCCTTACCACTAGTTCAACTCAAGGCGTTAACGATGACGATCAACCACTGAACCTACCGCTTACCGCAGCATTCATGGATTACGATGATTTCGTCGATCGAGGTCGCAATCCGACCCAAGTTAGCCGCAGCCCGGCAACCTTTGAATGAGCTGCAAACCAGCCATTTACGACGTTGGCCGCAATTCGGCCTTTTCAAATCCAAAAAGACGTGCAACCGGGCACTTGCGCGTCGCAATTGATCACAATCATGTTTTGTTTGTTTGTTTTGTTTATTTTTATAGGTTTGTTTGGGACAATCTAGTCACGCGATCTAAGACGATGGATAACTGCACATGCGTTTTAGAGAGACTCGGCCATCGATTTTTCAGGGATGTTTTCTTATCTCCCATACTCATATTTTCTTTAATATTTATGACAATCAGGAGATTGCCAAGTTTTTAGGGAGGGGGATGGTTGAGTATGGTTTATATTTAAAGTGCAATTTGATGTCTTTTATTTTGAAATGCATATTTTTGATGTGATTGATCGCTATTTCTACGCTTATTTGTGTTTTTATGGCTTGCCTGTCAAGGTTAATGATGTTTGATTATTTGTTCTAGTCTTTTGAGCGTGCATAAGTACATAATTTTTAAAAATTTATTATTATATATTGTAAAATGGTACTTGGACGCAATCGATTTCGCAAAACCTTAAAAGCAGCGTCAATTCAAAAATTTTCATGCAAAAAGCCAGTGAGTAGCCTGAGTGTTTATCATCATTGCATGTACGTGAATAAGTTTCTGTCTTGATATCTCTTTGATACCGCTGTGTGTAGTTGACTTTGAAAATAAAGTTAAGGCGCATATAAAACCCTATTCCAGCCATATCTATATATTTTTAGCCACTATAAATTCCGAATGAGCCAATCATAGCCAAATTATCCATGCCTATAGCCATGAGTGTTTTTGAGACGACTCCTACAACCCATTAAAAGCGTGGGGTAGGAGTTCGCTATTTTTATTGGTTATTAGAGTTTTTGAATTTTTATTAGGAATTTATAATTTTTGTAATCTTGGACCACCATCCAAAAATAATAAAAAGAAAAAGAAAAAGATCCCATGAAAATAAAAAGGGACAAATAAAAAAAAAGAGAGAAGAAAAGAAAAAGATAGGATGGTGGATATGTTGTTTAATTGCCTACGCGCTAATTAAGGCTTGTGTTTTATTTTTAATTTTCTTATGAAGCCTTATGTTTAAGAAGCAAAAGAGTTTTGATTAAGTGGTTTCTGAGCTTCAAGTCGGTTTTACGGTTTGCGAGTTGGGAAATAGCCTATATTTTAAGGCTACGTTATGAGAGTTAAGTGAGGTTTTTATTTTTGAGCAAGGTGAAGCAATTTGCTTCTTGATTAGATTAGGTTGAGTGAGCGATTAGCCACACGACTTATATATTCCACACCCGTCCAAAGAGCCTTACACTACAACCCGTAAAGACCTTTTCTGATTCTTAGTTTTGATAGCACACTTAATTTGCGATTGAGAAGAGATTGATTCTCTGTGCTTATTTACTGTGCTTGTAATTGTATGATTTGAGTGTATACACGTCCCATGCAGAAAATACTTGAGTGCTTTGAGCGTACACATATATTTATTATCCTTCGTGAGGAAGCATGATTTTATTTTGAAGCGACAATGTAATAATGGTCAAGTGTTTGATGTTGCGTGACTTGTACCTATATTCTCAAAATTAACTATATAGCAACGCTCGACTCTTTGCTTGACGCACCTGCCCAGCCGATGCCCACACCTGCCGACCAAGTCTATCGAGTCCCACCGAGCACCAGCGCGCGTCAGTCGACGCTACGTCGATGCGACGGCCCAGAATTCGAATTTTAGGGTTTCTTGTGCGCCAAGACTTGCAATATCTATATAAACCCTCTATATTTCGGATTTTGAGGAGAACACACGACCCCCTAGGGTATTTTAGCTTATAATAACAATAATCTCACATCTCATAACGAGATTTGAAGACAGAGATCAAGGATCGAAGAACAACGCGTCCAAACATCGAATTCGCGTTCGGGATTCAATCTTCGCCCAAGATCAACGTGCAACTCCGGAATAGCTGGAGATTTTCATTGCTTTTAGTAGTTACAATAAGTTCTCTAAACTCTTAGTTAATTTAGTAGTTAATTTCTAGTTTAATTGTTAGTTTAATTCTTAGTTAATCTCTTAGTTAATTCTAGTTTAATTAGTTTAATCGTTTTATGCTTGGATATTGGATATTGGTTAATTTAGTTTATTTATGCGAGTTGATTTATGCTTAGTTATTCGTTAATCTTAGATTCTTATGATTCGTTGCTTAGTGGTAATTTCTTATGCTCATGCTCTTAGATTCGTTAATTAGTTTTGATCTATGGTTGCGTATTATTGATAGTTTAAATTATTGCTCGTAGTTGATAATCTAGTTTAGAATAATTAGTTCAATTATCATTAGTTTAATTACTGCTTTAATTTATAATGATCAATTCAAAATCTTTTAAAACCCCAAATGTACATGTATTTTATTCTAGTTCGTAATTTGAGAAAAACATCGAAAAGACCGAATAGTTGTTTCCTCGAGAGATACGACTCGAGTCAAACTCATCACCTTACAGTTACCTCGTACTCTTGCGAGCAAACTGAAGTGCTTTTAAATTAATTTATTAAAAAGGGGTGCACAAAAGTTTGAGTCACTTGTATTTATATATTTTTTGGTTTTTTTTTCTTCTATTTTTTTTCTTCTTCCTTCTCTCTCTTTTTTTTTTTCTTCTTGCAGTCGAATGGAAGGAAGGGAAAGAAACATATCGACTGATTTAATAAGTCCCAATGGGCCCTGCCTTAGTGGAGCAGTCGATCGACTGAGTGTCTGCCGATCGACTGCTCCTTGCAAAACTTTGAAGCTACTTTACGTCAGTCGATATGGGGCATTGCAGTCGATTGGGATGTCGATCGACTAGTTGATCGACTGATCTTTGAAAACTCTGGGAGCTACTGTCCATCAGTCGATTTCACCATGTTCAGTTGATTGTCAGTCGATCGACAACCATTCGATCGACTGCAGGCCAGTTGATCGACTGCAATACTGCAGCCAATTCCCTAGTTTTGATCTCCTTCTTTCCACACCTCCTTGATTGCTAATACAAAAGTCGAAAGACATTAGTTAACGCGTATAAAGAAAAGATATACCCAAGATCAAAAGAAAAATAAGAAAGGGTTAGAAAATCATGGGTTGCCTCCCATGTAGCGTGTTTTTTTAAAGTCGTTCGCTTGACTATCCTTCATTGATTAAGACTCCGCCGGGGGAAATTCTACCAAGTTCTCCTCCTCCATGATCACGAACTCGAAATTCTTGGGTTGCAACGATTCATGTCGGTAGGGTTTGACTCGTGCGCCATTCACTTGGAACCGCTTGTCCGTCTTTGTATTGATCAACGTTACGGCTCCAAATGGCGATATCTTCTTAATTATATACGGCCCGCTCCACTTGGACATAAGTTTCCCGGGAAACATGGCGAGATGAGTGTTGTATAGAAGCACTTGCATTCCTTCTTCCAACTCCTTGGGCACAAGGTTCTTGTCATGGAGGAGCTTCATCTTCTCCTTGTACATTTGGGCGCTCTCGAAGGCTTTGTTCCTTAACTCATCAAGCTCCTCAATTTGGAGCTTTCGCTCGTCACCGGCTTGCTTCAAATCGTAGTTACACGCCCGAATGGCCCACTAAGCTCTATGCTCCATTTCCACCGGTATATGGCATGACTTCCCGTACACGAAGTGATAGGGGCTCATCCCAAGAACTGTCTTGTAGGGCGTGAGGACGGCCCACAAAGCATCCACAAGCTTCGTTGACCAATCTTTCCGATTCGGTTACATGGTCTTCTCGAGAATGTTCTTGATTTATCGATTGTTCATCTCGACTTTCCCGACCGTTTGAGGATGTTATGGAGTGGACACCTTGTGCACGACCCCATAGTTCTTCAACACCCATTCGAGTAGCTTTTTATTGAAGTGCTTGACGCCATCACTAATAATCGCCCTCAAAACTCTAAATCGACTAAAGATGTTACTATGAACGAACTTCACCACGGTATCGCCATTGTTCCTCCTCATCGAAATCGCCTATATCCATTTGGACACATAATCCACTATGACAAAAAAGTACTCGAACTCATGAGACTTCGGAAAGGGGCCTATGAAATCGATTCCCCATACGTCGAATATCTCGATGGCCAAATTGTACGTCATCGACATCTCATTCCTCTTGCCTATACTTCCCGTTCTTTGGCATCGATCGCACGTGTTACAATGTTCGTGGGCGTCCTTGAAAAGAGTGGGCCAATAAAAACCCGATTGAAGGACCTTGTAAGTGGTCTTTTGGCCACCGAATTGCCCCCCAACTAAATGGTCGTGTCATTTTGTCAAAATTCGCCTCTTTTCCTCTTCCGGAATGCATCGCCTCAACATACCATCTTTCCCAATCTTGTGCATATGGGTGTTATCCCAATAATACCCTCCGCATGTGGCAAGGAACCTCTTCCTCTCGTGATGAGACAAGTCCGGGCAGAGCACCTCACTAGAGAAGTAATAAGCGATATCGGCATACCAAGGCATGACGGAAACACGAAATAAATTCTCGTGCCAAAAATTTTCTCCAATGAGCTTCCTCTCCCCATTTTTGACCTCCTAACAAGAGAGATGGTCGGCGAAAATATTCTTGCACCCCTCTTATCTTTGATCTCCACATCGAACTCTTAAAGTAAGAGGATCCACCGAATTAGCCTCGGCTTCGCTTGAGGTTTGTTGAAAAGATATCTCAATGCTTCATGATCGATATGTAAGATAACCCGTGAACCAACGATTTAGGCGCGAAACTTCTCAAGTTAGTAAACCACGGCAAGGAGTTCCTTCTCGGTAGTTGTGTAGTTCTTTTGGGCATTATTGAGCATGAGGCTTGAGTAGTAAACGATACGAAGAAGCCTTTCCATAAGTTGTCCCAAGATGGCCCCCACTGCTTCGTTCGATGCATCGCACATTATTTCAAACGAGAGAGACCAATCCGGAGCCACAACCACGGGAGTTGAGGTTAAACTTTCCTTTAACAAATTGAACGCCGAAAGAGAAGCATCATCAAACATGGATGGAACATCGGCGCTAAGAAAATGGCACAAAGGGCGGCTAAGTTTTGATAAGTCCTTAATGAACCGCCTATAGAATCCCGCATGGCCGAGAAAGCTTTGAACTCCCTTCACGTTGATCGGTGGTGGGAGCTTATTGATTACGTCGATCTTTACCTTGTCAACTTTGATCCCCTTGGGTGATACCACATGCCCCAAAACTAGCCCAGTTCTCACCATGAAGTAGCTCTTCTTCCAACTCAATGTGAGATTGCTCTCGACCCATCCCTCCAAAACACTTGTCAAGTGGTCGAGACACTCATCAAACGTGGAACGTAGATGGAAAAGTCATCCATAAAAACCTCCATATACTTGTCGATCATATCAGAGAAAATCAAAAGCATGCACCTTTGGAAAGTGGCGGGTGCATTGCATAACCCGAAAGGCTTGCATCGGAAAGCGTACGTGCCAAAGGGACAAGTGAACGTTGTTTTAGATTGATCCTCCGGTGAGATGGCAATTTGGTAATATCTGGATAACCCATAAGGAAAAGAATAAGAGTGATGACCCGCGAGCTTATCCATCATTTTGTCAATGAACGAAAGCGGGAAGTGACCCTTCTTGGTGGAAACATTAAGCTTACGAAAATCGATGCACATCCGCCACCCGGTGGTTGCACGAGTCGGCACGAGCTCTCCATGGTTATTATCGATTATGGTAATTCCACTCCTCTTTGGAACCATATGGACCAGGCTAACCCATTCACTATCTCCGATCGAAAAGATTAGGCCCTCGGCTATGAGTTTTAAAATCTCGCCCTTCACTACCTCCATTAACTTCGGGTTGAATCAACGTTGGCACTCTCTCGATGGTTTCGCCCCGTCTTCAACAATGATTCAATGCATGCACGTAGAAGGGCTTATCCCGTTTATATCAATAAGGCTTTATCCTATCGCCTTCTTATTATTCTTCAACACTTCAATCAAACGTTCCTCATCACTCGCGGAAAGCTCGGCATAGATAATCACGGGTTTTAATTCCCCATCTTCCAAATAGACGTACTTGAGATGGCTTGGAAGGGTCTTGAGCTCCGGCTTCGGTGTAACGTCCGATTCCACACTTGATATCTCAAATATCCCCATCACCCCCTCCGATTGAATTGTTAACCACTCGTCGTCCTCGACGACCTCATCCATAACTTCCCCATAGGACTCCTCAACCACTTCTTCTATCGGATCAATCATGAAACAATCGGCTTGAAAATAAGAAGGGGGGATGACACCCAAGTCATGGATTGAAAAATTCACCATGTCACCCAAAACCAATAACGACAACCTTCTATTCTTCACGTCTATTAAATTGTTTTTGGTTTCCATGAATGGTCGTCCAAGCAATATTGTGTGCTCACGGCCTTCGTTGATCACTTCTCCAACGTCCAAGATTACAAGATCCACGGGGACTATGAGGCTCCCCACTTGCACCAATACACCCTCGACTATTCCGTTCGGGTACCGGATCGATCGGTCGGCCAATTGTAGACACATTCTCGTATCCTTGAGATCGCCCAACTCCAATTGTTTAAAGATGGAGTAGGCAATCAAATTTATCCCCGCGCCGAGGTCTAGCATCCCTCGTGTCTCCTTTACATTCCCTAGAGTGATCTTGATGCAAAATCTCTCTGGATCTCCCCCCTTAGGTGTAAGAGGGTTGCTATAGACGATACTTGCCACGTTCGATATACACACCTTCTCATTGTCCTTGAACCGTCGCTTTTTGGATGTTAACTCCTTGAAGAACTTCATGTATATGGGCACGTTTCGTACAATGTCGAGTAAAGGGAGGTTTATGTTAACCTTCGACAACATCTTGTACAACTTGAGGAATTGGGCGTCTTGCTTCATCGATCGAATACAACTGGGATATGGAATCGGAGGTCAGTAAGGCATTGCGGCTTTGTGTAAGCTCTCGGTAGCCTCGGTTTCCTTCGCTTCACCACTTGAAGAAGATGTGGGTGGGCTAGGAGCGCCTACGGGCTCGTCTGAATCTTGCATGGTCAAATATTCTTGAACTTGAGGCGAGGGCAAGGGGTCATCGTCGGGATGGGTAACTTCGTTATCTACCACCTTGCTGCTTTGAAGAATAGTCACGGCTTGAGATTGAGCTTGTAGCTTTCCTTTGTCAGGGGCCAATTTAAGTTCATTAACATCCATCGCCACTTGCCCCACTTGTGTCTCCAAACTTGCGAGCCATTTGTTTAATTGTTAGATAGAACCCAAAAGTTTGGTCAAGATGGACTCCATGCTCAGTTGGCGTGATGTCGAATTTTCTTGTGGGGCCGAAAATGACGCTTGAGAAATCAAAGACGGTGGTTGTCATGCATTGAATGGGGCTTGAGGCCGTGGTTGTTGCATCGGAGGCCCGGGTGGATTTTGAGCACTGGACGTGTCCCTCCACCTAAATTTTGGGTGATACCTCTACGAATATGGATCATTGAGCCATTGGGTCCCACTTCGTTGGGCTTGGTTGCTCATCGAACTCATTAGATTTCTCATAAACCATCGGGCACACACTAGCTCCACGTGGAGCACGTCTCCATCGATCCCGAGTAAGGCTTGGTGAGAGAAGCCACTTGACTATCGAGATCGACAATCTTATGGGCCCAATCGGGCTCATCCTTCGTCGATACTTCCTTCACTTGATACTTTCGCTCCAACTTACTCATTTGATGATCATCCGCGGCCATATTCATGAAGATATCATATAACTCCCTTGTCGAGCGTCCGACTAGGTTTCCTCCGGCGGCATTGTTCACCATGCGTTTGGATGCAAACGCCAAGCCATTGTGAAAGAATTAGTTCAAGAAATCACCGGTGAACCGATAATGAGGGAACTTCATAATATAGCCCTAGAAATGCTCCCATACCTCGTAGAAAGTCTCGTCGCTTGCTTGATGGAACGAGGCGATCTTTGCTTAGAAGTTGGCCATCTTGTCTTGGGAGTAATACTCCTCCGTGAACCTCTCAGTCAGCATGTCCCAATCGGTGAGGGAATCTACCGGTAATGTCATAAGGCATTCGTCCGCCTTATCCTTCATCGTATACGGGAAGCACCGCATCTTGATTTGATCGATATAGATCCCTTGGTGCTGAAAACTCAACACGGTGTAGGAGAAAATACAAAGGAATTGGAGAGCATCCTATTGCGGAAGGCCATGAAAAGATGGTAGTCGATTGAGATCAATTGGCCACAAGTCGTACTCGAGGGCCTCGGCGCTTAGCCGAATGCACGAGGGAAAATTGCCCACGTACGGTCTTGACACCTCCTTGATGCTATTCGTCGGGCCTCCATCAGGAGTGGCCAAAGGATGGCCACCCGGATCTTGCACGGCATACGAATTTTCATTGACTGTGGCCGCCCGTGGAATATCTTGAGGATTCAGATTTTGGAATCGGGGCACAAGCCCGGTTGGAGGAGAGAATCGAGGTTCTTGGATGTGAGGAGAGGCAAAGTTTGGCCCTTGGTAATGTGGACTCGCCGCTTGAACTGGCGGTGTAAATTGATATGGCAGTCCATCGATGATCGGGCCTTGGTAGTGCAAGCCGTGGAATTGGGTTCCGTGTGAAGATGGGTCCAAGCGCGGCGAAACTTGAATTTGTGGCTCGAGTGTCAGAACAAGAGAACGGGATGGAGAATAAGGGACGTGAAATTGGGCGTTCAAGCTTTGGGGGTCTTGGTTTAGGAAACCATTTCCCCCTTGGTCGAGCAGAATTTCATACACGGGTTGAGCAATTGGATGTGGCGGGCCATGAGGTGATGATGTGGGCCCAGATGATGCTTAAAGCAGGGGTATCCCTTGATTTTTGTGAGCGTGGGCGGGTGGCGTCGGATTCTCGAATGAGTTGGTCATCACTCGTTCTTCTAGCACCGAAAGTAATGGTCGGAAAGGCGGGGCATCGAACGTGTCTTGATTTCTCGCGGATCATTCGTCTCGTCTCAACCTCTCGGGATTGGGCAAAAGTAGAAGCGATCACCTACCTTGCATACACAATATGCAACAAAGGACTACGGGTATCGAGTGTAAAACAATAATCTAACCTAACTACTGAATAAGATAACAAGAAGAGCAATTAAGAACACCATTAGCCTTAATCTATCCCCTGCGACGGCGCCAAAATTTAATCGAAGATTTCTTACCACTCTAGTTTAGAAATCGTCTCCGCAATAGTACGGAGTTGATTGTAGAGCGGTAAGTTGTTCCCGAGTCGTGTCTCTCGAGGATAGATGTTATCGGCGGTCGGTGTTTTTACTTAATCTCTTGTTAATTTTAATTAAACTAATCTAATCTAAGAAAGCAATAAGTCATTGGTTTGGTTTGAGTTTTTTTTATGCTAATGCTTGAATTGAAATGAAAACTTGAAATTACTAACTAATGCAAAAGTTAATTAACATTAAAAGCTTGCTTAAAAATGACTAATTTTAATGAAACTAATTAAACTCTAATTAAAAGCCTTAAATAAATTAAAACCACTTAAATTAAGAAAGATTGCAAGTCTTAAAGGAGGAAATGGAGGGGAAATAAAAGTTTTGAAACTAGAAGAAATCAAAGTACATTAAATGTGAATAAGTCAAGTTTATCAAAGAGGAAAGCCCCTTATGACTTTCAAACACCAAATGTTTGCTAGTTAAAAGGGGTAAAAAACTTCATAATCATGCTACAATAAAGATTTTTTGCACAAAGAAAACTAAAAGCTAGAGGTTGGAAGTGAGAAATTGAAATGCCAAGAAAAACAACAAGACCTACAAATTAAACAACCAACTCCAAAGAAAATACAACAACACAAATACAACACAACATAAAAGGGAAAGATTACTACCAGTTTTGCATTCAACACAAAAGCTTCAAGTTTGCTACAACCTTCAAGGGATAAATCAAGTCTTCAACACAACAAATAACCACAAATGAAGGAAATGTCACCTTTTCCAACACTTGCTAAGAACAACTAACTAAAATTAATTATACTAAACTAAGTATTATAATCTAGGGTTTTAAAGCAATGGAATAGTAAAATTATAGTAGATATTGAAGGAGTTCAAAAATCAACCAAGGAAGGATAAGGTTGGTGGTGAAAAGGGGCTGGGATATATATATCAAGCCGCAAGGGCAAAAACATTAAAATTAGCCAAAAGTTACGAAACTTATTGCGACCTAGTGAATTGACTGAGTACCAGCTGATCGACTGCTTCATCCTCAAAACGTCCATCTTCTGCCGAGCAGTCCATTTGGACTGGTTAAGTTGATCAACTGGACTAGCAGTCGATCGACTGCATGCCAGTCGATCGAATGACATGGCTGCTCCCGACTCGGTTTTTCTCATTTTCCGCTCTAGACGTTCGCCAGTTGTCATTCCAACAAGTTAAATTACCTAAGTACACTAAATCCGATTGAAATTCTAAACTTTCTAATCAAATCATCAAAACCGCGTCACTTCGCCAAGGTTCCAAGCAATATAACACACATACTTCTTGAGTTATCACAAACAAGCATACAAACAATCTTTAAAACCTAAGGCGAACTCTAACCACCCCACACTTAAAACCTAGCAATATTCTCATTGCAAATTAAGTTATAAAATCGGTAAAAAGTGTAAGGGAAAAGAAAATGCCCCTATTATGAGCTTTTGATGATGATTCGGTCGTGCATAAGTCCTCTTCCGAGAGTCGAGACAAGCGATCTACAGGAAATGAACAAACGGAGGGTTGCAAAAACAAACTCTTTACAAAAAGTGAAAATCTTTTTGAGTTTTTGAAATTTCTATTTTGTATTAAATTTTTTATATTTATATTTTATATTTATATTTTTTTTGGTTTTTTTTAAATAGAAAGGAGGAATAAAAGTAAAATATGAATAATAATCACATTATACACAAAAGTTTATATATATATATATATATATTTTTTAATTTTAAGAGTTGAGATGAGAAAGAAAAGAACATAATCAAACAATAAATAAAAACAAAACACAAACTTATTAAAATAATTAAAAAGGATAGTTAGGAGAATTAGTGACGTCTCCTACGTCAGGGGTTGAGGTTTAGTCCTCATTCTCATCTTCCTCATCCTCTTTTTCATCTTCCTCCTCATCTTGATGTAATCGGCTCTCGATCAACAAGAGGCGACTGTGGAGAGCGCGGTGTGCCCAGTCGGTCCTTGCTTGCCCCGCGTCGAGCCGATCGCAATGAGCAAACACATGCCGTTGGAACTCGCTCCAACTCATGTCGTGACCAGAACCGGTGCTCGGGCCTCCGTAATGCGGGATTATCGTGTGGCTTGTGCTTGCCTTGAAATGCATGCCCGAACCAATGTTCGGGGCTTCTTCGGCCTTGACGCCCTCGTTGTGCCGCCATTCATATTCATCTTCTTCTTCTTGTTCTTGACTACGGCAACGGGGGAGTCGGGGGTTCGTCAAGATCTTTGGAATCTTCCAAACCATCTCTAATAGCTCGATCCTCTCCAAATTGGCTCCTCGGGATCGAGACTGAAGTGACGGGTGAGCAAAGTGATCATGAGCCCCATTCCGACCCGAGCAACACTCCCGCCCCTCATTCTCCGAATCCCACAAATCCTGGCATAGAGAAAGGGATAAATGTGGAATTGATGCCCGCGATGTAAACACCAAAGCATGTATACCTCATCTTGGGTGAGGTTAGTGCTTTTGTGTTTGCCCATCAAGACGTGGGCGAAGAACTTATAGGCCACCAACAATGCTTAGTCGGTGATTGCCAAGGATTGATACCGAGAAGTACCACGTCCACCTATTCGCGTGGCCGCTCATCCCACACCTCTTGGCAATCAAGTCCGAGCACCGCTTGGAGCACCTCTAGGGTGATTCAGCACTCGAATCCTCTAATCCGAATGGTGAACTCCGTGGCCTCGTGGCCCCGGTAGGTCGAGAAAAACTCGAGCATCAGCTCTCGGTAAGCCAGTGCCCAAAGGGATGCGAATTGGTGGCCGCTCAAAGCATCAATGTATTGGAGCATCCGTGCCCCAAATCCCTGGTAGTCTCCGTTTGCTACCCACTCGTGTGGGTGCCCAATGTTGACGAAGCGCAGGAGGGCAAAGTTTCATTGAGAAAGGTGTTGATAAAGTTCCCCCTCAGCTTCAGAATAAATGGGTAAAGGGGCGCCGTAGGTGTCGGCGATGTTGGGATCGGGGAGATCGTCACCTAAATTGTAGGCAGCTCTTCTTCCTCTTCCTTCTCCCAGCAGCATATGACCTACGTGAGATAGCTTGAGGCGCAGCTCCAGATGCAGAGGGAGGAGTTGGAGGCCACGAGACTAACTCAGGAGGCGTAGAGTTCGGAGCTCCAGGCGATCGAGCAACCATACACCGAGTCTGAGCGACAACGTGAGGAGCAGCGCCGGTAGCAAGAGGCATTTCATGCGCAGGTGAATGCATAGATGGCTGAGATGTATGCTCTTTTCTCGCAGTACCCCCGCCAGAGCGCCCCCCGTCATAGGACAGTTTGATAAGTTTTATATAAACTTTGTTACTAAACACTTTTGTCGAACGCATGTAATAATCGAAAGTTTCCAAATATTTTTATAATAATTGGTTTATTTATTTGTGTGTTCATTATTGATTTTTCTTCATTTTTTGGGGGGAATTTTAATAAATAAACAGGAATTAAAATGAAAATTAAAAAAAAAAATTGAAAATCGAGGGGTAATACCATCGAAAATCCCTCAAAATGGAAAAATCGAGGGAAAAATCGAGGGAATACTCCTCTCGGTTATTCAGAGGGTAGACATGGCCCTTGGTTTGTCTGAGGGTGCTGCTCCTCGGTTTTTCCGAGGGCAAACTACCCTCAGTTTTTTCGAAGGGAGTTTGCCCCTCGAAAAACCGAGGGGAATTTTCCGCTCGGTTTTTCGAGGGGAATTTGCCCCTCAGTTTTTCCGAGGGCAAATCGCTCCTTGGAAAGCCCTCGGTTTTTTTGGTGGTCGTCCCGGGGAATTAACCGAGGGGATTGACTATTGGTATTCCCCTCGGAAAATATTTTCGATTGAAATTTGCCCTCAGAAAAATTTTCAGAGGAGGATTTTTTGGAGGGAACTTTTCCCTCGGTTTCTCAAAAAACCAAGGGAAAAATCCCTCAGAAAACTGTTGTTTCTTTGTAGTGCTTATTGTATATGCACATTAGGGTAAAAGATGCATTACATCGATCTTGATTAAAATGCAATAGACATTAAATACTTTTTATGTAAACTCTCTAGTATTATGAGTTTGGGTGCTTTATAAGGGTGGTGAGTCCTCAATCATACTAAATGTGCTATAAGTTTTGCAAATGCAATATTTTTATGGACAATACGTGTCGAAGCATCGATCAAAACTTTAAAATACTTGAAAGATCCGCATTTTGAAAAGTTATGTCCACATGTATCACCAATTATCAATTATAAAAATGGAATATTATACTTTGTATCTTTAGCATATGCAGGTCTCAATCATAAAATTTTGCTAATGAACAAGTTTTGAAAAAATTAGTGATGTATCTTTGAGATATGAATGTATGTAGTGCTTCTAGTACTTTAGAATGCACTAGCTGTAATTGAACAGCATTAGTTCGACACTATACTGTGTAGCAAATTTCTATCTCGTTTTATGTTTCACTCAAAACAAAAGATGTCCATGGTAATTTATTATAATATGGACCATCATATCACGACGACAAAATAATCCATTAAAGTCGTATCAAAACTTGAATGAGTCATTGTCAAAAAGTTCTTTGTTGGTCATATCTTATGATTCAATAATTAAAAAGTGGTAAAGTAAAATTACTAGATTGACTCTAAAAACATTCTTTCTTCGACATAAATTAAAGGTATAGTTACATTCTCATAATGTATTTTAATGATAATAATCAACATCAATATCATTAAACCTAACAAGGTTCGTTTCGCTATTGGTCAATACTGAGCTTTTATGACTTTAATCAATATGCCACTAGTCATCAAGACTTTTTCACATATAAAAATCAATTTAGTGAATAATTGTCTATTCCTCGACAAATTCTCACACTTTTCAGAGATATTTCAATGAAATACTTTCATTATAATATTTTACATTATTTTATAGATATGTTATATTATATCTAATAGTTTACTCCAAAACCTTTTATGTGAATGTGTGGTAAATAAACTAAATTATATTAAATGCTTCAGAATGAAATGCAAAGATTTACCAATAAGCCAAAAATAATAATTAATTTAAATCAGGCCACATCACATAAATCTAACTCAAAATAAATTTTAATACCAACATGTCTCTTCCCCTTTGTTAATTCCACTATACATATCGATCCTGGTTAGCCTCGAGAAATTTCTTTATTCGTAGGTCTAACATTGGTATTATGAAAAATAATATCATGTCTCTCAATGACTTACTATCATAATTAACATTATACAAGTGCATCGGTATGTTTGCTCAAGTGAAAGAAAATAGAGTGAGATCGTATCTCTCAATTACTTATTATCATTTAAAATGACTTTCTTTTTCACATATGGTAATACATGTTTTTAGTTGCAACATATCAAAGTCATTGACCCTTTTTAGCAAGCAAACAAATTTCTTTTCACTAAATTCTTAGGCTTGGAAGTAGTGTTTCATAAAATTTCCAAAATATTCATTTAGAGCACATCCCAAAGTTTATTGAAAGTTTGTAACTAAATATACTTCCAACATAAGACTGGGGTCAATATAAATTCTCAAATTCATTAGAGAAATGACTTTGGTTTAGTTTGACAATTCTTTGTCAGTTAGGTTGGTGGATGATATTATAGTGGAATTGTAGTTCTTCTAGTTTCCACATCAAAACAATGATGGTAGTACTCAATTTCTTTTGAGTATATTAAATTGTATTTAGATTGAGTTAGTTCAATCAATTTCTTTAGATAATGAATTTGAAGAATATATGTTATAATCTTTCTTTGATATTATGTGAATATACTTTATCACAAGACTTATTTATTCAATTCTTTATCGTACATGAACTTTCATTGTCATGAAACTATGCAAATGTACAATAAATAATGCATACATTGAAAGTAGCTTATAAAATCAACTTGAAGAGAATTACCAGCATACATGAATCTATCAATTCATCGAGAATTACCAACATACATGAATCTATCAGTTCAATTCATGATTAACTAAACATATTGGCAAGATCATGATCAATCTCTCATCTATTCATGTAAATAACTTTATTTACGATTTCTGAATAAGAAATCGTCTAAAAGCATAAGTAATAATATATTATATACTCTACGAATATCATTAAAGTATTGCAAATTTTCATATTTGTCAATATTGTACATAACATCATATATAATCATAGGTAACATGTATACATATACATGCTTTGTAAAAGAATGCACAATAATACATACCATGTCATATATAAACAAATATTTATTAGTTGGATTTAATAAATAATAGGGTAATTTGAGTTACCTTGGAGGAAAGATACGATTCTTTCCTAATTTTGTTTTTGCAATAGGTTTATCCGCGATATGTTTCTGATGACATAGACCTTCAAAACCATTCTCCACCATACAGATTTAACCAATATATCTTGTGAATATTTCCAAAATTCAGCTTCATCCAATGGTTAGATTGTGAATAATTTAATTTAAAAAAAAGCTGGGCAGACAGTTTCGGGAAATAGGATCAGCTCTGTTCAGATATCATTATTGGATTCATTACGTGGTTTATGATGCCGTCCGGGATGTTTCGTCCCTCTAATAACGGTTCTCAAGATTATTTTAAAAAATGACGGTATAGTGGTGGTGAAATACCTTGGTGATCGGTACATGCATGTTGTGTTTAACATACATATTAGTTTGTAGATATTGTTTAAATGATGTGATTTATTGATTAATGTATATGTCTGTGATGACGTGGTTTACGGCGCCGGCCTGGGAGCTTTCGTCCCTCCAATAACGGAGTTTAAAATAGTTTTGATCGAAAATACACTCTTTGTAAATAATATACCTTAGACTCGTTTGGGATTTAGTATCGAATAGAGAATTCAATACTAAATCCCGAATTGTCCACTTCTTTGGATAGTTTGAGAGCGTGATTGTAATATGGCTTATCTTATCTATATGTTTTGTTGATTATATAAATTTTGGTTCAGTATCTCTCTTATGTTCTCGGGTGCACAGTGCACAGCAATATATGTGTACTTAAAGAATTAAATGGTGATGCTGCCGAAATTTTTAGTCAACAAAAATTCATATTCTAAGATGCTGTATTAAAGGAAAATTACATTTTTGAATGGGATAGGGCCTTACCAAAAAACTCAATCATTCTCTAGCCACCCTCATGCTACCAGATTTTTGATAAATCAATATAATAACAGTATAATGTTAGGATAAGTTCCGATCGTAGTTGGATGTATAAGTGAATCAACAACTGCTATTTATCCTCACAATTCGTGGATGGAGTCGAGAGTGTTATTGAAATTGTCTCAAGCACATTTCGCTCATAAGAACGGACAGAGGCTGAAATGTCCTTATAATCATAGTAGATGTAGGAATAGTAGTTACCTCGATGTCGATGAGATTAAGTACCACTTGGTTAGACACGGGTTCGAGCCGAATTACTATAGATGGATTTATCATGGACAAAGTCAGCTTGCAACTTCTGGACGCCATCACAATTTTCATGTTGGAGGACCCTCTTACATCCCTTCTGAAGAATCATCAAACGCATACATTAATATGGTTCAAGATGCAGTTGGTCCTGATTTTGACTTGGTTGCTGATATGTAAGAGTCGCTGAACCCTGAGGCTCAAAATTTTACAACATGTTGAAAGCTGGAAATCAGTCCTTGTATCTGGGGTGCGAGGGACATACTCAGTTGGCATTAGTTTCCCATCTCAAGAATTTGAAATCAGAGAATCACATGTCTCAGAAGTGTTATGATCAATTGAGTGAATTAATCAAAGAGATTGTATCGAAAGACAATCCCGTACCAGATAACTTCTACAACAGTAAGAAGTTGTTAAGGGGTATGGGCTTACCAATCGAGGAGATAGACTGCTACAAGAATAATTGTATGATCTACTGGAGACGATTCTAATTTACAAGCTGCAAATTCTGGAATGATCCCTGGTTTAAACCCATTTGTCAAGGAAAAACAAAAGGACAGAAGGCTCGTGTCGCGTACAAGAAGATGTACTATTTTCCATTAACTCCTCGTCTGCAGAAGTTGTACGCATCTAATGTCAGGTTGTACGAGCGACACCTGCAGGAGGTACGTGCATCTTCCTAAGATGCGGGTAGCGAGGTTGACCCTGAACGGTTTTTCTTTGACATCGTCGGGTCGAGCAAGGGACGACACTACGCCACAGGCTCGTACGGGAAGGTGATTCCTGATGCGAAGGGTTTTTTCAAAGGAAGCTCTTCGTCCTCTTCCTCCCAGCAGCATATAACCTATGAGAGACAGCTCGAGGCGCAGCTCCAGACGCAGAGTGAGGAGTTGGAAGCCACGAGACTAGATCAGGAGGCGCAGCTCTAGGCGCAGAGGGTGGAGCTCCTGGCGGAGGTCTAGGCAATCGAGCAGTGGTACACCGAGTCGAAGCGACAACCTGAGGAGCAGCGCCAGCAGAAAAAGGCATTTCAGGCACAGGTGAGCGCACAATGGCCGAGATGTATGCTCGCTTCTCGCAGAACCCCCCGCCGCAACACCCCCCGCCACAGGACAGTTTCAAATGCTTTATAAAAACTTTGTTGCTAAACACTTGAACGCATGTAATAATTGTAAATTTTCAAATATTTTTATAATAACTGGTTTATTTATCTGTCTGTTCATTAATGATTTTTTTTTCAATTTTTGAGGGAATTTTAATAAACAAAGAGGAAGTAAAATTAATATTTAAAAAAGTATTTGAAAGAAAAATGAAAAGCCGAGGGGGAATACACTCGGAAATCCCTCGGAAAATCGAGGGAAAACCGATGGTATATGTCCTTCGGTCATTCCGAGGGTAGCTATGGCCCTCGGTTTTTCCAAGGGTACACACCCCTCAATTTTTTCGAGGGTAAAATCCCCTCGGTTATTCCGAGAGTAGTTTGCCCCTCAGTTTTTTTGAGGGCAACCTCCCCTCGATTTTTCCAAGGGTAGCCGCCCCTCGATTTGCCCTCGATTTTTCCGAGGGTCGTACGGAGGAATTTATCGAGGGGACTGACCCTCGGTTTTCTCCTCGGTAAAATTTTCTGAGGGAAACTGGCCCTCAAAAATTTTTACCGAGGAGGGTTTTTGCGAGGTAATTTTTACCTCAATTTTTCCCTCGGTTTCTCAAAAAATGAGGGAATTTACCTTAAAATCGAGGGAAAAATCCCTCGAAAAACTGCTATTTTATTGTTGTGTTTGAAGAATAAAGACAATATGGGGTAGGGATGGCAATAAACCCAGTTAAAACGAGGACCCTACCGCCCCTTCCCCAATGGGGATGGGGATTACCTTCTTTAAGCGTGGATGGGGTTGGGGGCGGGTATGGAATTGAATATTTTTATGGGGGTGGGTACGGGGATGGGGATAATGTCCCCCCCGCCGTGTACCCACGGGTACCCATCTCTATTTGAGACCCGCATATATTATTACTTAAATATTTATTTTTTTTATTTCGGACCATTTTTAAATATAATAGACTAAATGTTTGTCATGCTATTTGAAATTTCTTGTTACTTTCTTTTTTTATATTTAAATAGTCTTAGAAATCAAGCTCCGTGAATTTATTTTTTTAATTTTTTATAAGAAATGATATGTGGGCAGGGAAAAATGGGTATGAATCGGGTATACAGGAGGGGGCGCGTAATTAAGAATTAAAGGCAGGGGCGAGGCAACTATAGGTGTCACCGGCGGTTACGGTTAGCCGGTTAAACGTCGTTTTTTAACCGTTGACCTGTTACGGTTAATCATTGACTCTCGATTTCGGTTAAAACCGTCGCAAACAAAATTCTGGTGGTTTGGTTTTGGTTAAGGTTTTTGGCCAACCAAAATAACCGGTTAACTAGAAAAAATAAAAAATTTGGGCGGCAGTTTAACCGATGGTTAAACCTCTCAGTTTTTGACCGCTTGAAATCAACGACTCGGATCAAATAGCCGTTGGAGATCAACGGTCAGAAAAACTAGCCGTTGGGATTTAACTGCCTGTTAACCGGCCGGATAATCGAAATCGACGGTTCCCAACAGCTAATTTTTCAAATTTTCTTTTTTAATCCATTTCTACACCTATAAATACCTCATTCCCTAACACCAATCCTCACACAAATTCATCTCTACTATTCTTTTTCTTCTCTTATATTTTCAAGTTTGAAGTTGCTGATTTGTGCAAAAATTACTATCAATAATATTCTCTTCTTCTTAATGTCGTTTTACTTAATTTTCTTTTATAATATTATTATGGCAAGCTCATCTTATATTATCAATACTAATATTATTCGAGAAACTCATCGAGGTCGAGGCCGAGTTGGAGGTCGAGGATCTCGATGAGAACCTTCGGCCTTTGCCAGAGATTATTTTCCAGATGAGATGACGCCGGAAGAAGTTGAAAACTGATATAATAAAATCAACTTTGGCGAGCATAATTAAACCAATTTCGATGAGGATTTACCCATCTCCGACAAATCCGAATAGCCGTCCGATGTCCGATAAATCCGAACAGTCGATCCCCTATCTTTTGATTTCATTTCATAAGAATGAAGGTTGATGGTGTACCTCAGGCACAATGAAATTATTACAAGATTCACTACGCCTTCGCTTCTAAAAATAATAGAGGTTACGGGATGCTCAAATACCACATGGAGAAGAAGCATCCCAAAAAATACGGCGTTGATAGTTCTCAAACACAAATAAACTTCTCGTCTTTATCTTCCGCCAGAGCGGGGCCGGCGGCCAAGGTACGAGTTCTAATTTATTTCAACATAGCGAAAGTGGTCATAGAAAATTTCTTGCAAGATTTGTTTCCGTTATGTGTCTTCCTTTTAATCATGCGCATAATAGTCATTATGAAAACTTTACTAGAGATGAATTTAATCCATCTAGCACTAAGATTTCACGAAATAAAGTTACTCGCGATATTGAAAAAATGGTTGGTGAGTATAAGTTGAATTTGATTTCCATATTTGATAGTTTGTCTCAAAGTGTCTATATATGTTTGAATAATTGGACGGATTCCCATCATAATAATAATTATATGGGAATTACATGGCATTGGGTCGATAATTCTTGGACTTTTTTAAAAACGTTTTTTTTTCATATAGAGAGTTTAATAGCGCGCATACCGTGGTGAATATTTTGCATAAAATATCCAATATTTTATTCGAGTATCATTTAGATAACAAATTTTTTTCAATTTCATTTAATAATGCCGCCGCTAATACGGCTAGTTTAGATTTATTAAAAACTCTTTGTCAACCTTCTATTGGCGGTAAATTTTTTCATGTTAGATGTATTTGTCATATTTTGAATTTATGTGTTCAAGATGGTTTAACTACTTTTAAATCTAGAATTGCTTTGATTAGGTGTGCGTTATTTTATATAATCAAACATGATTCGGTTGCAAAAAAATGGCGAATATATTGCCGAAATAATAGTTTGAATCCAAAAAAAAAATCAATTGATGTGCCAATCGTTGGAACTTTACTTATAAATTGCTTGATGATTCTTTGAATTTAGAGAAGTGTTGTGTACATTTCTTGCTAATCAAGATGTCGATTTCGTTTTATATTCAAATGCATGGGATGATTGTTATAATATGATGTCCCTTTAAAAAAAATTCAACAACGCCACCATGAATTTATCCGGTGTTTATTATACTACCTTCACACTACGTCTTAGTCAATGAATTCAAATTGTACTTATTAGTAATTCTTTACTCGATTCTCCTGAATTAGGTGAATGTATTGCTAGTATGTTGAGTAAATGGGTCAAATATCTTCTCTACATTCCCGATGTTTTTTTGATTGAAAAAATTTTAGACCCAAATTATCTGGTCAATGGTTTAGAAAGTTTACTTACAGTTTATTATGAAGCATTATGTCCTATTTTACAAATTCAAATATTGGGATTCCTAACCCTTATACTATTGCTCACCAAGTAAAACAATATTTATTACATATTTTTAATGAATACAATCAATCTTCTAGTGATGTTAATTTGTCACCTTCCCCTTCCCCTTCCCCCACCACTTATAATGTAAGACCATTGTACAACGACCCTCAACAAGCTCTATCCCAATATACGAGATTGATTGAGGATACTAAGCAAAAACGGCAAATGGCTAATGCTAGTCGAACAATGGAATTAGAAAGATATTTAGGGGCTTTTGAATCGGAAATTATCCCAAAAAAGGACAATGGTACTAACGATCTTGTGCAATTTTGGCCAAAAGTGGCCACTATTTTTCCTACACTCTTTAGGATTGCCAAGGAGGTTCTCGTCGTTCCTGTTTCAACAGTTTTATTGAACAAGCCTTTAGCACGGGAGGCTTTGTGTTAGATGATCGCCGACCTAACTTATTACTCAAAATCTTGAAAATCAAATGTTGATGAATGACTGGGTCACGCTGAAAAATGAAAACAAGAAATGTAATTGGATGAAGGTGAAGAGAGTGATCATTACGATACCACTTTGGGAATCAACGACAACGACGAATAAATAAAGATGAGCCTCCTCCACTATCCACATGACGTATGTAAGTAAGGTAAGTATAAGAGCTATGTGGACTTTGATTCCTCTACGAGGATAAGTAGACAAGTTAATTCTAATAATAAATGTTAAAACTTAATTTTAATTTCAAATATTAAAATTAAAATTAAGTCCTTTTTTATTAAACTTATTTTTTTAAAATAAAAAAAATCGAATTGTTTGGACTTTGATTCCTTTATGAGGATACGTAGGCAAGTTAAATCTAATATTAAAATTTAAAATTTAATTTTAATTTCTAATATTAGAATTAAAATTCAGTCCTTTTTTTTAAACTTTTTTTTTCAAAAGAAAAAGAAAAAAAATCGAACTACGTGGACTTCAATTTATTTACGAGGATACGTAGGAAAGTTAATTCTAATATTCAAAGTTAAAATTTTTAATTTTCATTTTTAATATTAGAATTAAAATCAAGTCCTTTTTTTTGAACTCATATTTTATTAAAATAAAAAAGTCTCAAACTACATGGACTTTGATTCCTTTACGAGGCTACGTATCCAAGTTAATTCTAATATTAAAAGTTAAAAATCTTAATTTAATTTCTAATATTAGAATTAAAACCAAGTCCTTTTAAAAAAAAATATTTTTTTAAACTTTTTACTTCAAGATTTTAATTATCTAAATTTTATTTAAGTTCTCATTTATATATCTCATTCTAATTCTATTTAAGTTTCTCATTTATCTCAAGTATTCAAATTTTATTTAAGTTTTTGAAAAAAAAATTTAAATGGCGGTTAATCGCCGGTTCAGTAAATCGACCTTAACCGGTTCACCGCCGGTTTGGTTATGGTTAAGGTTTGGTTGGTTAATTAATAGATGGTTACTAACTGAAAGTTAATTAACCAGTCAGTTCTAACCGAACGGACATGTCTAGGGGCAATTAATATACCCACGAAGGCGAAAGTGGGGATACCAACTTAGTTTGAAGTGGGGACGAGGGGAATGGGGATAACATTTTCAAACATGGACGAGGTGGGAATAGGCGTACCCAGCCCTGCCCGCCCCCATTGTTATCCCTAATAGGGGGTTAGTTTGTATTTTCTAGAAATTTGGGAAATATAAAATGGCCATTTTATCAATTTCGCATAACATAAAAAACCGATCCTCATTTCAGAAATTGAACATCCTCTTCTCCTTCTTCTCGACGGTTGTAGCTCCGGTGGACTGGAAGACTGTAAGCGGATATGGTCGGCGGTGAGAACAAACAACGATGGAGATTCCATGGTGGACTTCCTATCCCTGGCGATGATAGCAACAACAGCGGTTCAGGTCGTTGACCATGAGCAGATGGTTCCACGACTTCAGTGCGGTCGACAAGGATGGTGGGTCAGTCTGTCTCTCCATCCAGTACAGTGGTGGAGATGGAGGCTTCGAGGCGAGCAGAGTTTCCGATGGGTTATGAATGGAGGAGATGGTGGCTTGTGATAACGGAGTTGGGATGACTTCTGGTGGTTTGTCACCATGGCTATGGCCTTTGGATTGGCTTGGATTATCGACGAAGGCACAATAGCTAACCTCCAGTGGTGTTGCGCTCGGAATTGGATTTAATTTGTTTCAGGACTCGGTTTGGGATCTCGACAAGGAGAATCGGCAGGGGAATGGTTTTGGTTGGCTTTGGGCCTGGATTGAATTGACAAAAGTGGTTGTTCGGCTAGTTTGTGGCAGTTCTGGTGGAAACATGACAGAGAGGACTCTGGTTGACTGGAATCTGTTAGATATATGTGGCCAATGTTCCATATATATAAATTAAATATTAGTTAATTAGTTTTAATATCTAATTGATGATTTATATAATTAATAAATTTAATTGATAAGTTTCATAAAGATTAGTTAAAGAGTTGGTTTTTCACCCAACTACGCACACGTTGATAGACCGTGTAGTTTCATCCGTTCTTCAATAACTGCCTTAGTAGATAAAATATATGTGTATATATATATATATATATATATATATATATATATATATATATATATGGTCCTCTCTTCACCGATAAAGGTTGATCAGTGTTTATTAGCTATCAAATTCACGTAAATTATATACTACGATTAAGGATGGCTAGGAGATAGAAATCAAATATATTTCATCCTTTCAACAATCACACTGAGTAGAACAGGGAAGGACATGGCTTCTCACGGTTAGTCATGTTATTATTAATAATTATTTATAATTAATTGTGAAAATCATGAAGTTCAAGATCCTGGGACTCAATTATATTTTATGATGATGAATTATGAAATAGATTAACATGTGGTATCAGAGCGCCAGATTTATAAACTCATGATTTTTCGATTTATGTATGCAAACCTGAGTATTATATTTCCACTCATCTTTTATGTTTTGGGTATGGTGATATCATTTTAGATTCAGTTAAATATCCGTTGCAATATATGTTCATGGGTTTTGATATATGACCACAATAATCGGTGCTCAACTTGCTTATATGATGTTTTGTTCATGGGTTTTGATATTTATTTATATATATGATTTTTCACGAGTTTTGATATCAGCCCACAATAATCGGTGCTCAAATTGCTTGGGTGAATATATGCTCACTGGTTAGTCAATTTAGATTATTATCTAATTGACCTGTTAATAATAATTCTGAATAATAATTACGAATGCCCACTGTTTTTGTCCTGGCATGAAGAATGGTCACTTCATTTCCTACTGTATTAAATTTGTATGGATAAAGTTTTGTTTTATGAGTCATGGTGGTTATCTATTAACCATCAGTGATCATGTTTTCTTTATTGATATATTGTCTGTACTCCATTTATTCCAGTATTGGTGTTATATGCAGAACAACAATTTTGTTATATGAATGAATTATTTAATTAAATTTCAAATATTATTGTGTGTATTTGAAATTTTAATAGATGATTTAGTTAGCAAAGTGACTTAACTATAAAGTTATCTAATTATGTATTTTTTATTATTTAATTTGACTTATATATTATTAATAATTTATTAGTCACCAAAGTCGCGAAATTAGAAAGTTTATTATAAATGTCAAACTAAATAGAAGTTCAATTACCCATAATTATGTGATGCTATAATCGAAATGACATTATGATATAATATTGGGTATATTGATGTTCATGGATTATAGAGTATTTAAGGATCCACCCAAAGGTAGATCAATTATTTTATGATCAAGAATATTATTGTGGTTAATTGAAATATTTTATTAGATGTGTTGGCATATCCAATGATGGTGAACATATTTAGTTAAAATATATTTAATACCAATTATTTAAAAATTTAGCCTTTAGCATCAATTACGTTTAATGTAGTACATTGTTGGATCGTCCAAAGGAGAACTTCAACATACATTTATTGTCTCTATTATTGAATCCGAATTATTTAATCTCAAAGCGTTAATGCACCAATCAACTCTTCTAATTGCAGTACCTATTCATGCTTCTCTTCTTTTCCATGCTTCGTCTGTTCCTATGTTTAACGGGCTTAACTATTCCAAATGGTGCGAGCACCAATTTCACCATGGTGTATGGGATCTTGACTTAACACTTCAAATTGAAAAGCCTTCTGCTATTACTGATACCAGCAGCGACACTGAAATATATATCCATAATGCTTGAGTAAGATCGAACAGACTAAGTCTTATGCTTTTGTGAATGAGTATAGCAAACAATATCAAGTCCACTCTCCCTCAAAACTAAGGAATTCATGAAATCAGTGGGAGAACGCTCCCAAACTGCTGAAAAGTCTCTTGCTGGGACATTAATGGCTACTTTAACTACCCTGAAGTTTGATGGTTCCCGTAGCATACATAAACACGTCATGAAATGACGAACATTGCAGTAAGACTCAAGTTCTTAGGGATGACTGTGGATGATAACTTTCTCGTGTAGTTTATTTTGAATTCACTGCTTTCTGAGTATGGTCCCTTTCAAATGAACTATAACACCATGAAAGACAAATGGAATATGAATGAACTTCACAGTATGTTAGTTCAGGAGGAAACACGGATTAAGAATCAGGGAACTCATTTCATTCATCTCGTTACCAATCATGGACATGGTAAGAAAGTCGGGAGAAAGAAAGGAAAGATCAAGCATTGACCATTGAAAGTGAATGAGTCATATGTCCAAATCCAGAAAAAGGAACACAATGATCTCAAGTGTCATTTCTGTGGGAAACCCGGACACTTCCAAAGAGATTGCTTGTAATGTAAGGCATGGTTTGAAAAGAAACGTATTTTTAAAGATTTTGTATGTTTCGAATTAAATTTACTTGAAGTTCCTCATAATACCTGGTGGCTTGATTGCGGGGATTCCTTATAACTCAAATCACAAATTCAAATTAAAAGTATGTGTACATGGGAAATTGAGTCAAAGCTCCAATTGAAGCAATTGGAACTTATCATCTTATTTTAGATTCCGAACACCATTTAGATTTGTTTCAAGCTCTTTATGTAACTTCCGTTTCTCGTAATTTGGTTTCTCTTTCAAGACTTGATTCTGTGGGATATTCCTTTAAATTTGAAAATAATAGTGCTCTTATTTCTCAACAGATATAATTTTGGATTTATGCATACAGATTAAATGAACAAAACTCAGAATAATTAAATAAATAATACAAAAATAAATATAGATCGGCAAAATGATAATGTGCAAAAAAATTGAAAAATTGGATCAGGACACTATTCACAAAAGCGTCCTACCAATTAAAATAAATATAAAAAAAAAAAAGAAATCGGGATGATATTTACAAAAGCGTCCCGGACCATTTAATATGAGGCTGAATTGAAAAATAAAAAACATATTACTCCTCACTCTTTCAGTTATCAACTGGGATCAATTTTTTTTTAAAACATATTCACCAAATCAAAGGCAGGAGAATATTAATGTAATATTAAATGAAAAAGTATCTAGACGACAAACATCTTGTAAAGGTCTCATTGGACAATTTTTCAAAAAAATAAGAAAAAACTAGCTAATACATGTCAATGAACATAATGTTGGAGAGTAAAATTCACAACACAAATTCCAAATCTGAACAAGAAAACAACAAATACAAAAGTATATAATAAGAAAGCAGACAAAAATCACACCAACACTGGTTATAACTTTCTCCGACGTCGCTTAGAACAATGGATTTTCTGCTTTTCTCTCACCGGACTGCAAATTTGAACAAAGTCGGAGTGTTAAAGTGTGTAAGATGTGTGTCCTCTTTTCACCCATGCTTACACTAATTAAATAGAACAAACTAACGCAAATAAAATAAATAAATAAATCTAAAATTATAATCAATAATACCTGATTTGTCGGCTTTCCGAACGAAAATTTCCCAACGATGGCATATTTAAAATCTGCCGAGGCATGTGTACGCTTCGATAAAGTGGAGATAGCTTCCGAGACTTCGAGGGACCTGTCAACTTTGCAGAGAGCAGCCGTCGAAATTAACATAATTATGAACAATTAATGGATATAAAGATAATTGCTCGAGGTGCACAAAGCAAAACCAAAGTTACAGAAGCAAACATGAGTTTGATATATTAGTGGACAACTAATTCTTCTAGTAACTAAATCTAGATCCATCCAAGATACTCAAATTAATAGGAAATTAAATGGCATTGACTAACTCTGACACCTATCTCTTCCTCCAATTGCTTTGATGTTGAAGGTCTTGCGAATTTCCTCTGGTGTCTTTCCTTTGATCATATCGGCAACAGTTTGGCACGTTAGGTCGAGTAGGCTCTTGATGTTTAGATAGTTTGCAGCCTAAAAGAAAATGCAATATACATCAATCTCTCTCGCACACACAAAAAAAAAAGAACACTGCAAATGTATAGATAAGCTGGATGATAAATCTGAACAAGTACATATATAAAAAAAATATAAGGGACTGCTTACAAACAAAGGAACACATGTGCAGTTTAATGTATTGCAAACAACAGAAAGTGGTATGGATAATACACGAGGAAAACTGAAAATTCATGAAATTTTGCACTATCACAGTATTCAAAAGAAATATAACTAGCACATTGGAAGGCAACCTTCAGACCAACAAGAATATCAGGGCATGTGAATGCCCAAAGCACCATTAACAGAATAAAACTGTATACTCTATACAATTTTAAGGAAAATGAGAAATCATACTAGCACTATATAAATACACAGGAAAACCACAGCTGAAACCTCAGAAATTAACACGGGAACACAAGTATGGTATGACAATTGTGCAAATAACTTCAGCAACTGTAGGATATCTCAACTATCAATAATCAGGTCAGAGGCATAAATAATGAAAAAGTTACTTTTCCCATATATACAATTGAAGCTGGTTCAAAGTTTTATCAAACTTCACAACTATGTTTGAGCATTCTTTTAATTTTCAATTGAATCAGAGATGCATCATCTCAACCCAGCTTGATTATTAGGGATAAGCTCGACACAGAATAAGTCCAAATACAATAAATCTATTAAATAGATGGCACCATCCCGAGTAGAGGTCTCAAACATGTGAATACAAAACCTCATAATAATTTGCTTATTCATAAAAAAGAACCACGTCTGAATCTTCCTCAAAAGCTCATTCAGTCCCATCACACAAAGCTCCGATGGCCAACGTCGTGTCCACACCTGCGAATCGGGGACAGAAATGAGGAATCAAATAGAGATATCATAAGTACACAAAATATAACTAACTGAGATAAATCGAGATGAATCAGCAACTCGTTAGCTCGGTCCTCAGATGGAACTCATTCACAGCCCGTTACCATATCTCGACCCAAACAACAACCCAAGACCAACAACCACTACTGAAAATTATAGCTGCCTTGACTCATTTATTTCCATTAGTTAGTGCTCACCGTTAGAACGAGCTCCAACAAGCCGGTATCTGTTCTGGCACGTCCCACAGCCCGAACACGCTACTCTAAACTCGAACCAGCAGACAACCGCATTGTCGAGTCCATTCACTGCCTCCAATCGCACATCGCCTTCATCCATCACCACTACACAGCTTTGGCGACCATCGCCGTGTTGTACCTACAAACGGACGAAAACAACAATAATTACATAGAGTACCAGAAAAAAAGCCCATCGAACAAAACAAAAAGGGATAAGAGAGAAAGTTGGAATGAAAGGATAAGAGAGAGAGTTGGGATAAGAGAGTACCAGCTCCGATCTTTGTTCATCGGCCCTTTCTCATAGCAAATCCAGACTGATCTCTGGTTTTCCAAATCCCCAAATACTAAACTCGCTGGTGACAAGATTCAGGGAGGTTTCTCTCTCTCTCTCACCCGGTACAATTGACAAGTTTACCTAAGGAACAGGTCTCACATTCACACACTCAGTTTATCGAATAGAGAAAATAGGAGTGACACCAAGGAGGAAGACAGAATCGGAGCTAAGGAGAGAGGTCGGGGGTTCAAAACTCTTGCTAGGGTTCAGTTGATTTGGGGGCTCAAATGGTGAAAGCGTCTACCTGTGTGTAGGAGAAGCCGTTGTTTGGGAGTAGCGGATCGATGGCGACGATGAGTTTAGCGATGATAAGTCTTGCCACAGCGTCGGCGGGGAAAGGCGGCGGAGGATGGTGGTGGTTTCTCTTCCGAGTTGATAACTGAGATCTGAAAGTGAAAGAGGTTTAGATCTGTGGATCCAACAAATCAAATGGATGATTTGATTGGAAAAGGAATATAGTGTTTTGGATGAAAAGTTTTTTTTTTCCTCCGTGGGCAGTAACAAGAAGAACAAGATGATATGTTGATTACGCTGATGGCAGAGAAAACGAGTGAGAGAAAGAAATAACAATTTTTTATATATACACAAAAATATACATTCACGGCGGTTTAAAATATTCATACGGCGATTTTTAATTAGAACCGCCTTGAAAAGTAACATATTTTACGGTGGTTTTTAATACTGCCATTAAAATATGTTTTGTTTTACGGCGGTTGTAATGCATTGAGCTTCCGGAAATCTATGCACATCCGCCACCCGGTGATTGCGCGAGCCGGCAATGAGTTCACCACCGGTCGTTCTCAATCACGGTAATTCCACTCTTTTTCGGCACCATGTGTACCGGGCCTCACCCACTCACTATCTCCAATCGGAAAATTAGACCCTCGGCTACGAGCTTTAGGATCCTCGCTTTTCACCACCTCCATCAAATTAGGATTCAATCGACGTTGGCACTCTCCTTGTTGGTTTTCACCCCGTCCCTCAAGAAACAATGCGATGCATACACGTGGAGGGGCTTATCCCCTTAATGTCTCCAAGGCTCCACCCTATCGCCTTATTTATTCTTTCTCAAGACCTCAACCAATTTCATTTCTTCAATGCTCGGAAAGCTCGGCAAAGATAATCATGGGCTTTGACCCTCCTTTCTTCCAAATACACGTACTTAAGATGGCTCGGGAGGGTCTTGAGCTCCGGTTTTGGTGTTAGTGTCCGGTTTCCCGCAATTGCGATCTCCAATATCTCTTACCAAC
>BMAC01000576.1:270672-281392 GCA_014905375.1 Phtheirospermum japonicum
ACAAGATTCAGGGAGGTTTCTCTCTCTCTCTCACCCGGTACAATTGACAAGTTTACCTAAGGAACAGGTCTCACATTCACACACTCAGTTTATCGAATAGAGAAAATAGGAGTGACACCAAGGAGGAAGACAGAATCGGAGCTAAGGAGAGAGGTCGGGGGTTCAAAACTCTTGCTAGGGTTCAGTTGATTTGGGGCTCAAATGGTGAAAGCGTCTACCTGTGTGTAGGAGAAGCCGTTGTTTGGGAGTAGCGGATCGATGGCGACGATGAGTTTAGCGATGATAAGTCTTGCCACAGCGTCGGCGGGGAAAGGCGGCGGAGGATGGTGGTGGTTTCTCTTCCGAGTTGATAACTGAGATCTGAAAGTGAAAGAGGTTTAGATCTGTGGATCCAACAAATCAAATGGATGATTTGATTGGAAAAGGAATATAGTGTTTTGGATGAAAAGTTTTTTTTTTTCCTCCGTGGGCAGTAACAAGAAGAACAAGATGATATGTTGATTACGCTGATGGCAGAGAAAACGAGTGAGAGAAAGGAAATAACAATTTTTTATATATACACAAAAAATATACATTCACGGCGGTTTACGCCATGTAACGCCCCGATTTCACTTTAGTCGAAAATTGAATTATATTTTTAAAATAATTAAATGGAGAAAATCTTGGCGTCACAATAAATGTCTAATTTTCATGATTTTAATTTAAAAGATTTACATTTTTAAAAAAAAAAACGTTCAAGAGTTTCGCAGCGGAAATGATCATAATATAAATAACCCAAATCACCATCAAAAGTAATTTATAATCAAAAACACTTCTCTATGTCTAGTTCAACCCTTATTTAAAACAATGAAACGAGATTTAAAACATAAAACCAACATCAAGACTTTTCATTCCCCTCCTCGTTTCCCTTTCATTCGATATCTTCATTTGTACCTGAAAAACACGTCGTTGATTTGGGATGAGCTCAACGTACTCAATAGTTACACCGACATACCTCATGCAAAATTATTACAACTCACAAATAGCACAATTAACCATAGAATTCATAATTTTAACGTAGGAAGACAGTTGACTGCAGCTAAAACGCGGCGGGTTTCCCCGATGACCCCTTTTCCTCGGTCATAGGCACTTAAGGCCCCTGGTTTTAATCATTGGATATAGCACGCTGGGATAAACCCAATGACCCTTTTCCCCGGTCACGGACAACTTTTTGCGGTCCACGGCTATATTAATTTATAAACATAGAATTTCATGACATACATTGTACGTAGATTTGAGCACAGCATTGAGCTTCCGGAAATCTATGCACATCCGCCACCCGGTGATTGCGCGAGCCGGCATGAGTTCACCACGGTCGTTCTCAATCACGGTAATTCCACTCTTTTTCGGCACCATGTGTACCGGGCTCACCCACTCACTATCTCCAATCGGGAAAATTAGACCCTCGGCTACGAGCTTTAGGATCTCGCTTTTCACCACCTCCATCAAATTAGGATTCAATCGACGTTGGCACTCTCTTGTTGGTTTCACCCCGTCCTCAAGAACAATGCGATGCATACACGTGGAGGGGCTTATCCCCTTAATGTCTCCAAGGCTCCACCCTATCGCCTTATTATTCTTTCTCAAGACCTCAACCAATTTCATTTCTTCATGCTCGGAAAGCTCGGCAAAGATAATCATGGGCTTTGACCCTCCTTCTTCCAAATACACGTACTTAAGATGGCTCGGGAGGGTCTTGAGCTCCGGTTTTGGTGTAGTGGTCGGTTCCGCAATTGCGATCTCCAATATCTCTACCACCCCCTCTGATTGAAGCTCTTGCCACTCATCGCCCTCGACGACCTCATCCTCAAGTCCCACGAAGGTTTCTTCAACCAACTCGTCTATCGAATCAATCATCGAGCAATCGGATTGAAAAGATGAAGGGGGAACAACTCCCAAATCATGAATCGAAAAATTAACCATGTCCCCCAAAACCGAAAATGACAACTTTCCATTCTTAACGTCGATCAAGGTGTTTGTAGTCGCCATGAACGGTCGCCCTAGTAGGATTGTGTGGTCTCGTCCTTCGTTGCTCACCTCCCCGACATCCAAAATGACGAAATCCATGGGAACTATGAGATTTCCCACTTGTACCAACACGTCCTCCACTACGCCCTTCGGATATCGGATCGATCGGTCAGCCAATTACAAGCACATTCTCGTCTCCTTGAGATCGCCCAACTCCAATTGTTTAAAGATGGAGTAGGGCATCAAGTTGATACCCGCACCGAGGTCTAACATCCCTCGTGTTTTCTTTCCATTCCCAAGGGTAATCTTGATGCAAAAGCTTCCCGGATCACTCTCTTTCGGTGGGAGAGGATTGCTAAAGACGACACTAACCGTGTTCGATATACACACCTTCTTGTTATCCTCGAACCTTTGCTTCTTGGACGTTAATTCCTTGAAAAACTTGGCGTATGCGGGTACGTTTTGAATTATGTCGAGTAAAGGGAGGTTAATGTTAACCTTCGATAGCATCTTGTACAACTCGAGAAATTGGTCATCTTGCTTTGTCGATCGAATACGGCTCGGATATGGAATCAGAGGTCGGTACGGTGTTGCGGATTTGTGGAGTCCTCCGGTAGCACTCGAGGTCCCTGTTGCCTCTTCGCTTGAGGAAGGCAAAGGTGAGCTAGAAGCGGCTACGGGCTCATTCGAGTCTTGCTTGGTTGGATCTTGTTGGGCGTTAGATGAGGGCGTTGAATCATTGTTGGGAAGAGCGACCTTGTTATCTACTAACTTCCCGCTTCGAAGTAAGGTCACGGCTTGAGCTTGAGCCGGTTGACTTGGTAGCTTATCTTTGTCGCGGGCCCATTTAAGTTCATTGACATCCGTCGCCACTTGCCCAAGTTGTGTCTCCAAACTTGCGAGCTGTTTTGTCAATTCGGATAGGATAGACTCAATGTTCGGTTGGCGCATTGTCGACTTGTCTTGTGGAGGCGGGTATGGCGCTTGAGAAGGCGGGAATGGTGGTGGCCGTGCATTGAACGGGGCTTGAGGACGTGGTTGTTGCATTGGCAACCCGGGTGGCATTTGAGCTTGAGACNACAGCGGGTTTATCCACAACCGCCGTTAAAAGTATTTTTAAGGCGGTTTTCAGTGAACCGCCTTTAATTAACAGCCTTAGAAAGCTGTTTCTGTAGTAGTGTATCAATTTTTATTGATAGAGACTTGGTTACTTCTATTATCATCTTTTCACTGCGTAAATTCAATTGCTTGTGAAATTCTAAAATTATACTTTCATTTTATAAAATTTGACATTTATAGATGCCAAGATTTCTTCAATTACTTAAATATAAACTGTTTTTTTTTTTTAGCAAAATCGGGGCGTTACAAGGTGATGTCAGAGAGTTTATTTCTGTAGACTCGGCTAAAAAGATTGAAAATTTTAAATTTTTTATATAAACTAATAGTTTTCATTCATTCTTGATCGAAGAATTCTTAGCACTCTAAGAAATCTTCTCCGCAATAGTACGGAGTCGATTGTAGAGCGGTAAGTTTTCCCGAGTCGTGTCTGTCGAGGATAGATGTAATCGGCGTTAAGTGTGTTTAGTTAATCTCTTGTTAATCTTAATTAAATTAATCTAATCTAGGAAAGCATTAGTCATTGGTTTGGTTTGAGTTTTAATCTCTAAACTTGAATTGAAAAGAGAGGTTGAAATACATCAATTATGGTAAGGAAAATTAACTTGAACTTAACTAAACTTAATGACTCAAACTAAACCTAGTTACCAACCTTAATTAAATTAACACTACTAACTAAGAAGGCTTGTAAATTTAAAGACTAAAAAGGAGGGAAAGTCAAACTTGATTTCAAAAGGGGTCAAGGCATTTAATAGGTAAAAGTCAAAAGTCTTAAAATGGAAAGTCACTAACAACTTTCAACCCTCCAATATTGATTTGAACAAAATGAGAAAAGAGCTTCAACATGAAGCTTCAATGGAGATTTTACTACAAGAAGGAAAACAAACTAGAAATTGGAAGAGAACTTTGAAAATGGCAAGAGAACCACAACAACATCTAAAAATAAACCACTACAAACACATACCAACAACAAACAACACAAGAACAACACCAAATAAGGGAAAGATTACTACCAATATTGCATTCCAACCAAAAGCTTCAAATGTAGAGTACAATCTTCAAAACACCAAGTTTAACTTCATAAAGTACAACCACAAATGAGAGAGATGTCACCTTATCCAACACTTATGAACAACTACTAACTACTAATTAACTAAGCTAAATTGAAGGAGCTAATTAAGGATTATATCTAGGATTTGCAATGGAATAGTGAAAAATGAGCTTGGAGAAGATTAAATGGGGTTCAAAATCAACCAAGGAAGGATAAGGTAGGTGAAGGAAAGTGATAGCCTATTTATACAAAAACGCAGGGGCAAAAATGTCAAAACGGGTCAAAAATCTGCGTGTCAGTCGATCGACAGCTACCAGTCGATCGATTGCCAGACGATCGACTGAATACTATTGATCGACTGCCAGTCGATCGACTGAAGGTCGTCGATCGACTGGAATGCCCAAAAATCACAAAACACACTGCCCGCCAATCGATTTCATCACTCCAGTCGATCCGTCAGTCAATCGACTGGCACTCACTCGATCGACTGGAGTGCAGCCGATCGACTGAAAGGCAGTTCCGGCTCGTTCTCTCATCTCCGCTCTAATCATCCGCCGGTTGTCGCTCCTCGTTCACGCTGTGTTTTCTTGCTTTGTCCATTCCGATCTGAGTCGAGTGGGATGCTCCGAGCGTGCGCGGATCCCGCTTGGTCATCCTACGGCCAAAAAAACGAAAAAGAGTAAAATTGTACGAAAAACTACTAAAAATCGCACAAAAGTTATAAAAAACCTAAAAGTAATAAAATCGGCCAAAACGACTCCTAATACACATAAAAGCAAGCAAAACACATGCAAGCGTGACACAAAATGGTAACAAAAATACGCACAAAAACATGCAAATCAACCACCCCACACTTAGAATGATTGCTTGTCCTCAAGCAAAACTAAAATGGATTACAAAACCGCCCCCCGGACAATGGACTAATGCACCAAACTTGACTTGAGATATCGTATACTACAATGCTTGTTAGCTTGGCTAAAAGGACGACAATGATGCGTTGACTAAGAAGGTTTAGATCGACTACCGAAACCTAAAAGTACTAGGTAACCCTCCAAGTCGGTCCCCTCGTCCTTGCCCCGGCTAAGGTCTATCCACGCTCGAACCGTTAATCGGCTCCCTACTAGCCTCGATTATCTACGACTCTCTTTACACATAAAATCTAAAATGGGAAGTAAAAAGTGCAAGAATTGCACATTTATTGCGTAAGCACTTCAAGGATTTATAATGTATCCTTGTTTATTTATCATCATCATTTTTTTTTATTTTTTTTAAGATGCTTAAATAATATCTACAATTCAACGAGCGTTCAACGACTCCGATCATTCGTTGCTACTAGAAACTTTCAATATTAAAGTTTGATCAAGCACGTGGAGCAATTGGCGACTCCAAAATACAAAGTAAAACCCTATAGAGAGTATTCGATAACAAGGCTAGTCGAGGCACTAGTTCAAAATTGAGCACCAGGATAGCACGAAGCTAAAGCCGAGCAAAGTTTCCAACAAGTCAAATTCCCTAAGTACACTAAATCCGATCGACAATCTAAATGTCTTAACCAAATAATCAAAACCGCATCACTTCACCAAGGTTCCAAGCAAACATAGCACACACGCTACTCAAATCATCACAAGCAAGCATGTAAGAAATTAAAATCCTAAGACGAACCCTAACCACCCTACACTTAAAACCTAGCAATGACCTCATTGCATATTAAGCTAAGTAAAGCGGTAAAAAGTGTAAGGAAAAGAAAACGCCCCTATTTCCGAGCTCGTGTCGATGCGGTCGTGCAAAAGCCTTCTCTGGAAGCTGAGGCAAGCTATCCGCAAGGAATTAACAAACGATGGTTGTAGAAACAAACTTTTTTACAAAAACAAAAATCTTTTTGGTTATTTATTTATTTATTTATTTATTTATTTTAAGAATTTTGATTTGTTTTGGATTTTTCAAGAGATAGATAGAAATAAAAGAACATAATCGAAACAAAATGAAACAAACGAAAACAAAATAAAAAGGATAATCGGAGAATCAACGACGTCTCCTACATCAGCGTTGGAGGTTCGCCTCCTCGTCCTCTTCTTCTTCTTCCTCATCTTCTTCGTTTCCATCTCCCTCTCCGTCGCTCCCCTCCTCGTCTCGGGCCAATCGACTCTCGATCAACAAGAGGCGACTATGGAGGCCGCGGTGAGCTCGTTCATTCCTTGCTTGCCCGGCCCTAAACTCCTTCATGCCGGCATCGATCCGGTCAAATTGGGCGAACACTTGGCGTTGGAACTCGTGCCAACCCGTGTCGGGACCCGGGCCGGTGCTCGGGCCTCCATCGCCATGCGGGATTGCCGCGTGGCTTGTGCTTTCTCCAAAGTGTTGCCCCGATTCGGTGTTCGGGGCTCCCTCGGGCTTGACACCCTCTTCGTGCCGTCTCTCCAAATTGGCTTCCTCTTCGATCGCCTCTTGCATTTGCTCGTGGACATGGCAGCGGCGTGGGTCGGTTGGGGCCTTTGGCGTTTTCAATATGAGCTCTACCGGCTCAATTTTTTCAAGATTTTCTGCCTCGGGGTCGAGACCAAAATGTCGGGCGAGCAAGGTAATCATGGGTCCCATCCCGACCCGAGCGACACTCCCGGCCCTTGTCCTTCGAATCCCAAGAATCCCGGCTTGGAGAAATGGATAGGCGGCGAATCGACGGCCGGTGTGAAGGCACCAAAGCATGAAAACTTCATCCTGGGTGAGGTTGGTGCTCTCGTGCTTGCCCATCAAGACGTGGGCAAAGAACTTGTAAATCCCGATCAATACCAAGTCGGTGATTGTCGAGGCCTGGAAACGTGGAGTCCCCCGTCCGCCCGTGATAGATGCCCAAAATTGATGCAGCGCAAACCCTCGTCGCTCTATCCACAAAACTTGACAATCCAACCCGAGCACCGATTGAAGCACGTCTTGGGTGATTCGGCATTCGACTCCACGAAGACGAACAGTGAACTCCCCGCTCTCGCGAATCGCGTAAGTCGAGAAGAACTCGAGCATTAGCTCCAGGTATGCCGATGCACGGAGAGATGCAAAATGACGCTCGCTCAAAGCGTCGATGAATTGGAACGTCCGTGCCCCAAAATGATCGTGGTCCCCGTTTGCCATCCACCCTTGTAGGCGATCGATATCGAAGAAACGTGGGCAGGCGTATTGTCGTTGGGCGAGGCTTTGATACACCTCCCCTTCTTCTTCGGAGTAAATCAGGAACGGAGCTCCATAGATGTGGGCGAGATCGGGGCGATGGACTTCGTCAAACTCGTCATCGGAAAGATTAGCCATAAGTATTATACGAAGTGAATCTCGAGGGGAAAACGAAGATTTTAGTTAAGGAATCGGAAGGAATTGACACGATGGGAAAAACGAAGGAGTTTTAGTTAAAAGTATTCATTAGGGCATTTCATCGAACACATGGTGGGCAGGGTATTCAATTGAGGAATTTGAGAAAAAAAAGGAGCAAAATCCTGCACAAACCCAACCAATTCACGAATACAAATATCTCGGGTCGAGTTTCAAGCGAATTACCTCAACGAATGGCTCGAAATCAAAATGAAAACCCGGTTGCAACCCCACCCTTTGGAACTTGAGAATTTGGAGGAAAATTCGGGAAGACAAGAATGAAAGGTGAATATTTTTCAACCTTGGTGAAGTTGGGATGGAGATTACCAGGATAAGAAAGAAGTTTGAGTCGAATCGACTAGCACTTGGAAATTTTCGGGCTCCCGCGTCTCTCCTCACTTGTTTTTTTTTTCTGAGGTTTTGGTCTGTTTCTGAGTCGATCCCCCTTTTAAAAGGACGCCGCGACACTGTAGCAGTCAATCGACTGCGAATCAATCGATCAACTGGCAGTCAATCGACTTGTTCTCAGTCGATCGACTGAGCCTTCAAAACTCGAAAACTCACTGGAATTCAGTCGATCTCAGCCGCCCAGTCGATTTCGCAGTCGACTGACTGCAAATCAGTCGATCGACTGAAACGCAGTCGATCGACTACTGAGCAGCGGCCAGCTTCCCATTTTCGATTTCCTCCATTCTCAAACCGTCATGATTTCTCCTACAAAACCCAAAAAGAAAGAAAACCTAAGTTAAAGATCAAATGACAAATAATATATACAAAAATTGAAAGAAAATGAGAAAAAGGGGGTTAGGAAGTCGTGGGTTGTCTCCCACGTAGCGCGTTTGTTTAAAGTTGTTCGCTCGACTATCCTCCTTTGATCACGATCCCGTCGGGGGCATGTCTCCGAAATCCTCCTCCTCCACGGTCACAAATTCGAGATCCTTGGCTTTCAACAATCCGTGTCGGTAAGGCTTTACTCGTGCGCCATTCACTTGGAATTGCTCGTTCATCTTGGGATCGATCAACGTCACGGCTCCGAACGGGGATATCTTCTCGATCGTGTATGGTCCGCTCCACTTAGACATGAGTTTCCCGGGAAACAAGGCGAGTCGGGTGTTGTAAAGGAGCACTTGCATCCCTTCCTCCAACTCCTTAGGCACAAGCTTCTTGTCATGGAGGATCTTCATCTTTTCTTTGTAAATTAGAGCACTCTCGATCGCCTCGTTTCTTACCTCGTCAAGCTCCTCGATTTGGAGCCTCCTCTCCTTGCCGGCTTGTTTTAAATCGTAGTTGCATGCTCGGATAGCCCACCAAGCTCTATGTTCCATTTCGACCGGTAAGTGGCATGACTTCCCGTATACGAGGCGATAGGGGCTCATTCCGAGAACCGTCTTGTGGGCCGTGCGGATGGCCCATAAAGCATCCACGAGCTTTGTTGACCAATCTTTTCGGTTCGGTTGCACGGTCTTCTCGAGAATGTTTTTGATTTGACGATTGCTCGTCTCGACTTGACCGACCGTTTGGGGGTGGTATGGCGTGGATACCTTATGAACGACTCCGCAATTTTTCAACACCCTTTCGAGTAGCTTGTTGTTGAAGTGCTTGCCACCATCACTAATAATCACCCTCGGGACTCCGAATCGACTGAAAATGTTGCTTCGCACAAACTTCACCACGGTGTCGCCATCGTTCCTCCTCGTCGGGATTGCCTCTATCCATTTGGACACATAATCGACCCCAACCAAGATGTATTCGAACTCATGAGACTTCGGGAAGGGACCCATGAAGTCGATCCCCCACACGTCGAATATCTCGAAGGCCAAATTATACGTCATCGGCATCTCGTTCCTTTTCCCTATGCTTCCGGTCCTTTGGCATCGATCGCACTTTTGGCAATGGTCGTGGGCATCCTTGAAAAGGCTCGGCCAATAAAAACCCGATTGAAGAACCTTGTAGGCGGTCTTTTGCCCGCCGAGATGTCCTCCAACTAGGTGATCGTGGCACTTCGTCAAAATTTCCCCTTTTTCCTCATCCGGAATACACCGTCTCAACATTCCATCTTTTTCGATCTTGTACATGTGAGGGTCATCCAAATAATACCCTCGCCACTTGGAGAGAAACCTCCTCTTCTCGTGATGAGATAAGTCCGGGCGGAGTGCTTCGCTAGCGAGGTAGTTGGCTATGTCGGCATACCACGGCGCGGTGGAAACAACAAACAAATTCTCGTGCGCAAGATTTTCTCCAATGAGCCCCCTTTCTCCGGTGGGGACCTCTAAACGAGAGAGATGGTCGGCGACAATGTTCTCGCACCCCTTCCGATCTTTGATCTCCACATCAAACTCTTGAAGCAAGAGTATCCACCGGATTAGCCTCGGCTTCGCTTGCGGCTTATTGAAGAGATATCGCAACGCCGCGTGGTCACTATGCACAATAACCTTCGAACCGATGATGTAGGCTCGAAACTTTTCAAGCGAGAAAATTACGGCGAGGAGCTCTTTTTCGGTAGTCGTGTAATTCTTTTGGGCATCATTGAGCATGAGACTTGCATAATAGACGACCCGAAGAAGCTTGTCCACTCTTTTTCCCAAGATGGCTCCTACCGCTTCGTTCGATGCATCGCACATTATTTCGAACAGGAGAGACCAATCCGGGGCCACCACTACAGGAGCCGAAGTTAAACTTTCCTTTAACGATTTGAACGCCAAATGACAAGAATCATCAAACTCGAACGAGACATCGGCACTAAGCAAATGGCACAAGGGACTGCTAAGCTTTGAGAAATCCTTGATGAACCATCTATAGAACCCCGCGTGACCAAGAAAACTTCAAACTCCCTTCACGTTGATTGGAGGCGGGAGTTTCTCTATCACATCGACCTTCGCCTTGTCCACTTCGATTCCCTTGGATGACACCACGTGCCCCAAAACTATCCCACTTCTCACCATGAAGTGGCTCTTCTCCCAACTCAAGGTAAGGTTACTTTCGACGCACCTCTCCAATACACTCGCCAAGCGACCAAGACATTCATCGAACGTGGAGCCGTAAATGGAAAAATCATCCATGAAGTCCATATATTTGTCGATCATATCGGAGAATATTGATAGCATACACCGTTGGAAGGTGGCGGGTGCGTTGCATAACCCAAAGGGCATTCGTCGGAATGCGTATGTGCCAAAGGGGCACGTGAACGTCGTT
>BMAC01000576.1:294197-321442 GCA_014905375.1 Phtheirospermum japonicum
CACCTGTCCGATCATAAAACAAGATAGCAATATAAAAAATTGAATCACAAGGTGCATAAAAAAAAAATTTTTAAAAAAGAACAAAAAAAAAAGAACAAAAAATTGATGATGAATAAACAAGGATAAGTTATAAATACTTGTAGTTATTAAGTAATAAAACGTGCAACTCTTGCACGTTTCTTCTTTCTCCTTCTTTTTAGATTTTGTTAAAGAGAGTTGTAGACGATTGGGGCTAGTAGGGAGCCGATTAACGGTTCGACCGTGGATAGACCTTAGTCGGGGCAAGGACGAGGGGACCGACTTGGAGGGTTACCAAGTACTTTTAGGTTTCGGGAGTCGATCTAAACTTTCTTTGCCAAAACATTTTTGTCGTCCTTTTAGCCAAGCTAACGAGCATTTTAGCATACAACGCCTCAAATTAGGTTTTTGTGCATTAGGTTAGCATTTTAGCATACAACAAGCAATCATTTTAAGTGTGGGCTGGTTGATTTGTACTTTTTTGTACACATTTTTGTTACCTTTTTGTGTCGCTTTCGCGTGTGTTTCGCTTGCTTTTATAGGTATTAAGAGTCGTTGTGGCCTATTTTGTTAGTTTTAGGTTTTTGTAGCCTTTGTGCGGTTTTTTGTCATTTTTCGTACATTTTTACTCCTTTTTGTATTTATGGCCGTAAGATGACCAAAGCGGTCCCGTGCACGCTCGGAGCATCCCACTCGACTCGGATTGAAACGGGCAAAGTAATGGAACACAGCGCGAATGAGGAGCGATAATCGGTGGACGACAGGAGCGAAAATGAGAAAATAGAGCCGGAGCTGCCGAGCCAGTCGATCGACTGGCTTGCAGTCGATCGACTGACAGGTCGACTGGTCCGACGAAATCGACTGATGGGCAGTAAGGTTGGTCAATTTTTGAAAGCAGTCGATCGACTGACCCCTAGTCGATCGACTGCCATTCGATCAACTTCTCCTCAGTCGATCATTTGAGACGCAGTCCAACTCGGGATTTTATCACTTTTTGACATTTTTACCCCTGCATTTTTGTATAAATAAGCCCAACCTTCTCCAACCTTATCTTACCCTTCCTTGGTGGTATTTGGGGCTTGCTCCATTTCCTCCAAGCCTTTACCATGCTTTTCAAAACCCTAGCTTATAATTCCTAGTTTAGTGTAGTCTCAGTTAGCTTAGTTGTTAATCTAGTTTAGCTTAGCTAGTTAGTTGTTAGTTAGTAGTTAGTTAGTTATTTTTGAAGCAATTGTTGGAGTGAGTGACACCTCTTTCATTTGTGGAGTTTGTTGTTTGAAGATTTGGAGCTTTGATTTGGAATGCAACTTGGTAGTAATCTTTCTTTTTTTATGTTGTGTTATGTTTGTGTTGTTGATTTTGCTTTGGTGTTGGTTGTTTAATTTTCTAGCTTATTGTTCTTCTTGTTCTTGCAAAACTCCATGGATGCTTTCAATTTCAAGCTTTTTACTCTTTTTAGCCAAGCATGCTCTTAGTCCTTAAAAGTTGTATGAAGGTTTCCTCTTTGGTAATTTGTCTTGTTCAAGTTAAAAGCCTTTGACTTTTCTCAATTTCAAATGCTTGAATTTTCCCTCCATGAATTCTCTTTTAATTGTGAGCTTAAATTGATGCAATTAGTTTAGAAATTAGGGGTTTAGGGTTTAGGTTCGTTTAGAATCATTAATCGGAGCTTGTCGAGAATTGGGATTGACAACCCCGAATCGTGGATTAAGTGCTCGGCGAAAACCGATTAATCGTGGAGACGAATCGAACACCCTAAACCCTCATTTTCATTATTTTAATTAAAGTCCCCTTTTTAATTCAAGCTTTAGCATAAAACTCAAACCAAACTAATGACTTAATGCTTTCTTAGGAGTAGATTGGTGTAATTTAGTTTAACAAGAGAATAACTAAAACCACCAACCGCTGATTATATCTATCCTCGAGAGACACGACTCGGGAAAGCTTACCGCTCTACAATCGACTCCGTACTATTGCGGAGAAGATTTCTTAGAGTGCTAAGAGCTCTTCGATCACTAAGCGACTACCTCTGGAGTGGAGACTCCAAGGGGATGAGATACATACCAATCTCGCGAGGATCCACCTGCATGCTCCCCACTATATAGTGGATTACGAGGGTATATTTTACTAATAGTCGATAAATGGCTCAAGTCCATTCCCAGTGAGAGAGTGCCCGAGGAAGAGGCTGGCGAGGAGTCCGAAGAAGATCCTGAAAAAGATAACCCCCATGAAGAGGAAGAGGCTAAGGAAGAAATACCTAAGGAGAACCATGAAGAGGTTTCCAAAAGAAAGTGAAGATGTCGATGAAGAAGAAAGCACCTAGGAGTGACTCCGCTTCGGGAGAGAGTTCTTCAAAGTATAGCATGATCGTGATTACTCTAGATTAGAGTCTTATGCATGATTATGGATTTTGTTATTTTTGTATTTTATTTCAGGGTTTTTACTTTTTTTTTTTAGACTTTAAGTCTTCTTTGGCTTTATACCTTTTGGTCTTCCAAGAAAAATGGATGGTAATAAATTGGAATAAAAGAAGTATGTTTGATTTTGGTTTTAGACTCATCTATGTATCTATTTTAATTGGTGAGAGTTCGAGTTTTTACAAGGAATATTAGGAAATTATTCTCGTAAACTAACCAAAGAACCTTTGGTGGTTATAGGACCATGTCACCTATACGAGGAAATAAAAATGAGAACAAGACTAGTGAGGATGGCCAAAACCCTCATGGTCAGATGGCCGCCAATTCTATAGGGGCAACTTTTGCCGACTTTCTCCAATATCTCCAGAAAAATAGGGGAGGAAATTATTATGGAAATGGGAAAAACAACGTAAGAGTGGTGGATCAAAATCGCCACTATAGGCCGCCCACTTTCAATGGTAGAGATGGTCCTAGGCAGTTGAAGATTGGTTTCTATCGCTCGAGAGAATCTTTAGAATGATAAGGTGCGATGATGTGAAGAAGATCACATGTGCCACCTTTCAACTGACTGAAGATGTGAGTCACTGGTGGGAAGGCTAATGTCGAACCCATATGGAGGAAGAATGAGATTCTCTCACTTTGAATGTGTTCAAGACTATATTCATGGATAAGTTCTTCCCTCGCTCTTATCATGAGAAAAAGGAGACATTATTCCTAAACCTCAAACAAGGAACTAAGCGGTCACCGAATATGAGAGAAAGTTCAACCAGTTGAGATGGTTTTCACCACACCTCATGGTTACTGATTTGAAGAATTCATTAAGGTTTAGAAGTGGCTTAAGGTCTCATATTTCTGGTATCTTATCAGCATAAGGTGATCTTTTTGTATGCTGAAATGGTAAAAAGGTCTCCAGATGTAGAGATGAGTCTTGGAGGGGAAGAGATGAAACCTAAACCCACAATCACAATGGAAAAGAGGAAATGGGATGGAGGAATTTTCAGCCAAGGAAAACAACCTAGAACAAGTTAGGTGTAGCATCAGCAAGTGACAAACAACAAACCCCAGTGCCGAGTGTGTGGTAGAAATCATCTTGGAGCATGTTTGCAAGGAAAAGGAAAATGCTATCATTGCCACCAGAGTGGGCATATTTTCCTATGTACGGTCAAATACGTCAAGGCAGTGGAGTGCAAAATCCAGGACCATCTACCGGAGAAAATGCTTGAATGTATGCCATGTCATGAAGTGGGGCTGAGGAAAATCTAGGAGTGATAACAAGTATGTTAACTATCTCCTTAATTCTTACTTTCGATACTAGTGCTTTACACTCTTTTATATCAGAGAAATTTCATAATCTAAACCAAAGTTAATAGCACTAGAGTATAACAACCCTTAGAAGCTAGTCTACGTGTACCTTTCGGAAATGTGATTGTTACAAACTTGATGGATAAGGGAGTGCAAGTTGATGTACGAGGAAAGAATCTTGAAGATGACTTGTGTGTGGTAAAAATGAAAGATTTTAATGTGATATTGGGGATGAACTTGATCACAAAATATCAAGTGAATATCCAATGTCAAGATAGAGAAATAACTTTCAATCTCCCTGAAGGTGAGGAGATCAAGTTCTCTAGGGCCAAAACTAAAACAGTGCCACAAGTTATATCAGCAATGAGATCTATAAAGTTGTTGAACAAAGAAAGATTCTAAATATTCCTGGTGAATTTGGTTAGCAATCTAACAGTAGAGGTGTCGCCGCTCAAAGTGCCGATCATTCAAGATTTTCAGGAAGTTTTTCCTCAAGAGTTACCAAGATTACCGCCAAACTGTCAAGTCGAGTTCAGTATTAATTTGACACCAGGGGCGGCACCCATCTCAAAGGCACCATATAGGATGGAACAAAAGGAACTACAATGACTAAAAGTGCAAATCCAATAGCTATTAGATTTAGGTTTTTTAGACCGAATGTTTCACCTTGGGGAGCACCGGTCCTCTTTGTTAAAAAGAAAGACGGGTTAATGAGGATGTGTATAAATTATAGGGAACTTAATTGACTCACTGTAAAAATAAGTACCCGTTACCCCGGATCGAGGACTTATTTGGTAAAACTGAAAGGAGAAAGTATCTTTTCCAATATTAACTTAAGATTGGGGTATAATCGATTGAAGATCAAAGAGAGTGACATTCCCAGGATGACTTTTAGAACTCGATATGGACATTACGAATTGGTTGTGATGCCTTTTAGGCTAAGCAATGCTCCAGTGGTGTTCATGGATTTAATGAATCAGGTTTTCATCCCTACTTGGATAAGTTTGTCATAGTCTTCATTGATGACATCTTAATGTATTCGAAGAACCAAGAAGATCACGAAGAAAACTTACAAATAGTGTTGGAGACACTTTGCAGTGAGAAGTTGTATGTGAAGTTCAGTAAATGTGAATTTTGGATAGACCGGGTTCCTTGATCACTTCGTCACTGCTCAAGGTATTGAAGTGGAAGTACCTAAAGTTGAAGACATTAACGGATGGGCCATCCCATAGTTTTCTGGGTTTAGCAGGCTACTGTCGAAGATTTATCAAAGGATTTTGTAAGATAACTGGGCTGATGACTCGACTAACAAGAAAGTGGAGAAGTTATATGGAGCACGAGGTGCAAGGAGAGTTCTCAAGAGTTGAAGGAGAGGCTCAATTCTGCATCCATTTTGACGATCCCCAACTCTCTAGAAGAATTTGTTATATATAGCGATGCATCAAAATAAGGTCTGGGTTGTGTTTTTTACAACATGGGAAGGTAGTGACGTACGCGTCATGTGAACTCAAAAATCACAAGACAAACTATCCCACTCATGGTTTGGAACTCGCTGATGTAGTCCTTGCTTTAACAATTTTGTGACACTACTTGTATAGAGGTAAGTGTGAGACTTTTATCGACCATAAGAGTTTAAAATATTTGTTCACTCAGGAGGAGTTGAACATGTGTCAAAGAAGATGGTTGGGATTAGTGAATGATTATATGCTAGGTGATGCGTTGAGTCATTGTGGAAGATTATTGAGTTTACATTTCAAATAAGATTTTGAACCAAAAGATTCACCAATTAAGGATAAGGAGATAGCTTTGATAAAAGTGAATTGGGGGCGTCATGGACTGAATGAAGGTACTTGGAAAAAAGGGGAAGAATGCAAGGCAAAATACCCTGATTATGGCATTATAGGTATGTGTTGAGTTTTGAGGAGAAAATTATTTATACGGAGTAGGTTGTAATGCCCATACATTCATAGTGAAATTTTCTTTCTCATGTAAATTCTAATAGTTAGTATCATGCTCATTGTTTATAAAAGTTCTTATTACCAATTATTATATCTCAAATTATCATTTGAGATTCGTACTAATTTATTTTTAACTAATTATATATTTTATTACTTAAACTATTATTAAAGTTATAACTTAAATACCTAAGCCCATTATATTATTTTTCTTTATTTCAACCAATTCTCTACAATCCCTTTTATGTATATTATGAGTCAAATTGAATTATTTTTCTAATTTTAGCCCACTAAACCCAATCACCAGTCCGATTGTGTTAATTAAACTTTATTCAAACCTAGTCCAAACGTCTCACAACTTTTTATCTGTGAGATACACATATCCAACAGATTACGTTTTCTCTGACCTTTCATTGTTTTCACTTAATTCAACCTTAATTCTCCAACCCTTCATTCTCCGACTTTAACCAAACCATAACAACCGCATTAAAAAACTAAAAGAAAACCACACAACTTCATTCTCATATTTTATCTGAAACGGAACAGACAAGAAATATCAAAGCAGCAACAACAGGAACAACAAGGTAAAGTTCTATAAAATTTCTCGTCCTTTTTTCTTTATCCCAATCGAAGCCAAAAAAATAAACAAACCATCCATTCAAAAATTCCGACGACCACAAGTCCCAAACCCACATCCCACAACAGTCACAATCCCTAAACTCTCAATCTCGGCTGCCGAATTCCTCAGCCAAACCGTCACTACTGCCGTATTCTAGAGTCACTGGCCACGCTGTCCGAACCACCACCACTGCCTTTTTCACTCAAAGCAACCATGGCCTGCCTTCTTAGTTGGCCAAAACATTCACCATCTTTGTCAGTAGAATATCTGGCTTGTAACCACATCCAGTGGCGGAGCCAGAATTTAAATTCTACCTAGACTAAAGTATTTTTAATGGGAAACAAAATAATATGGAATAAAACACACACCAATAGATCTTTACCCTTATCTTGCATAATCACAATAAGAAAAGAAACGGGGGATTTTAACGGATGATCAACAAGCTAAATAATTTATTACACTAATCAAAATAAACAAGCTTGATAGTTTATTAGCATCATTTTCGAAGGAAAGTGAAAAAAATTGTAAGAAATTAGTGGATCCAAATTTCTCAGCATCATTTTTAATTATACGACTAGTGAGAAGTAGTAGCTAATAAATTCACAAAATTACTATTAAGGAATTAAAATTAGATGAGATTGAAGCCCGAAAATAAAATGCAATTCAAGTTGCTAAAATTACAATGAAGGAATTAGAATTTAGGATTTAGGGTTAAAATATTGAATATTGAATCTATGAATTTTGAAAGCTTACCTATCGATTATGGAGCTTCTAAAAAAAGATAGAAATTGGATAAAAGCTTTTGTTTGGATTGAGATGTCTGCCTCTTCATTCGATTTTTTTTTGTCTTCGTCTTCCTCTTCACGTATCCAATATCTATCTTGTTTTTTGTTTTCAAATTGAAAGTTAAGGAATGTCTAAAAAGCTAACACCAAAATATGTTTAACTAATTGGTATTGATATTATTGGGCTAAATTAATTTTTAATTAATTGATAGTGTGGACTAGATTGGTCTTAGTGGACTGCCTTATTAATAAAAAAAAAGTAAAACACCATCGGGCTAATTATGCTTGATCTAAGTTTAAAGCATCAAGAATACATAACTAGCCTTAATATACCTCTGGTCCACCCGGCTACAACCTGTGTATGGCATTGAATGCCTCCACCCTTGACCACATCACCGCCGTCTTGTCCAACCAATGGTCGTCGGAGAAGCCGACGCCTCCGCCTTTCTCTACAGAGCACATTCGGACTAACAAAGCCTTCATTAGGCATATTCATGTATTGATTGGGAGATTCATAACCACCATATGGACCGGATGTTGGAGTGTGCATATTCAGAAAGTGATTGGGAGCACCATATCCTCCATACGGACCATTCGTACTTGTGAAGCCACTAGACCAAACATGGTTTGCACCATTCCCTCCCATGTTGGGTCGTCCATAGTCGATTCCACCGTTTGAAAAATGGTTTACACCATGCCCTCCCATGTTGGAAATGTAACCTCCATTACCATAAGGACCTTGCAAACACTCCATAATAACGTCAAATATAAAAGAAAGCTAGAAACACAAAGAAACTACAAGCAAATCGAAAACCTTAACTAAGCCGAGTTGCAATGGTGCCATTTTGTTTTATAGGTTTTAGTGGTGATGAATATATCAAGGGGTTCTATGGCTTGGTATTATCGGAATTCGATTCGATCATATGGATCAATGTGTTTTTAGCTTTGTGAAAATTGAAGGAAAATGGAAATAAGATGAAAATAAAGCAATTAAAGGCAATTAAAGCAAGTAAAATGACTAACTATGACTAATTATGAAAGTAAATTCATGTCTTTAGGATGCCTCGTCCGTATGCCCAAATTGAAAGTGCAAGCAATAATCAAAATATGCGATTAAAAGCATGGAAACAGCAAGGTACAACTAAAGAAACCTAAATTACAACTATTCATGCATGATCATAAAATCTTATATAATGCGAATTAACGAAAATCAAAAGCACCAATAGAAAGAGCAATAAAAGTTGACGTGAAAGTTAAAAAATTTATGAGAAATAACTAGAAACGAAGAGTAGATCTAGGATTTAACATAAAACCATGCATGGAAATTAAATTCAAAATAAAGCACATGAAATACTCAAAATAAAAATGATCAAGGACTCGATATATGATCTTGGTGTATCACACCTAGATTCCATAGCCAATTCACAAGATCTAACAATTAATCTAAGAGCTAAGGTAAAATTCATAAAATGAAGAACAAGCATGAAAATTAAAGAAAAAGTATGAAAATAAAAGAAAGCTTACTTGAATTAAAGAAAGGAATAACAAACTTGAGTAAAGTTGCAACAAAAAAAAATCCAAGTAATGACTTGAATTCTTCTTAGGCTTACAAACCCAAGAAAATGCTTGAAAAATTAAATCTAAGAACTAGAGAGAGAAACTAATTTCAAACCCATGCAAGAGTTGGGAGAATAAGTGATGATCCACAAAAATGAGAGTTGTCTCCTATTTATAATAGGTTTAATTGGGGTTAAATGGGTCAAATTGGGCTTTAAGGCTTCGATTTCTTGGGTTTGACCAAGTTTGACCCAAATTGGCCTTCCTAGCCACTTGGATCGACCCTAGGCTTGATTTGGCTCGAGGTTGCTCGAGCTTGGGCGCGCATGGGCGCTGGGCTGGGCAAGGGCGGGCGCGCATCTGGGCGTGAGCTTTGGCGCAGGTTTGGGCTTGGTCGGGCGCTGAACTGGGTGTGGACTTGGGCGTTGGCAGGCGGGCGTCGGGCGCGGGCGCTGGGCGTTGTCGGCAGGCGCCGGGCGTGGGCTGCGGGCACTGCACGGGGCTTGCTTGCAGCTGCCTGGGCATGGCTGGCGTGCCCTTTTATACGCCAAGGGTGTCGCGTGGATTTGGGCATGGCTGGGCACGCCTTGGCTAACACTCCATAATATTTGCCATTTTAGGAGCTTTCTCTTGGAACCGATCTTGGCACAGCTTGGCTTGAACTTTGGTCCTCAATGTCTTAACCTATGAAAATAGGAATTTTGATCATAAAAATTCAAGAATTATGCCAAACCTCAAATTTATTGAACCCATTAAACCATATTAAGTATAAAATCAAAACGAAACACGAAAAATAATAAAATAAAATAAAAACAACCTAGAAAACTAACTAATCGACTCAAAAACTAATATAAACAACATTAAAACCTAATCAAAAACACGAGAAAAATACCACAATTACATGGAAAAGAACCATCCCACACTTATTTGTTTGTTCGTCCTCGAACACGAAAAGAATCGAGAATGTACATGCAATGAACATTACGCAAAAAGAAAAATCCTTGTGCTTATCCTAATTAACATGATGAAAGTATCAACATAAACTCGTTATCACTCAAGCATTGCTCGTATTACCCCTTCTCAAATTAAAATCAAATCGATGACTTCCCCACAAATGGGATTTTAGAGGGTTTTCACTCAATTCACTCAAGTGTGTTTTTATAAAGGACGTATATACGCTCAAGTCGGAAAATGCATGCACTTTGTCAAGATTTCACCTTGACCAAACAAGGATCCAAAAAGGTCTTTATGTCAGGTTGTAATGTTGGCTCTTTAGTAAGGTATGGAATATTTGGATATAATGGCTAACACACGATCAAACATGATCAATAACACACAAAACCCTAATTTCTAGAACCCGAAGCTTATGATCGCTTCACCCTTCCCGATTTACCAAACTTTCATTCGAAACCCTTTCGTAAAATTACACACCTTCCCGAATTTTATTTCACAACACTTAGAAGCTTTTTGAATTCGCTTCTTTTTACTTAACTTAGCCTTTAAATTAGGCTTTTCATCTGAATGCAAACTTTATCACTTTTTGTGATTTGTGTTTGAGTTTTATTCTTTTTCTTTTTGTATAAGAAACTCAAAACCCAAAATCCACAATTTATTTCTCTCACGTTTCAAGCCAACTAAAAACATACACTCTCACCTCACAATTTATGAAGATATAAGAGCTAAAATCGAGCTCGACTAACAAGAAATGGGGCATAAGCTCAAGGGGGCTCATTTGGGATTTTTAAGTAGCTTATATATTTGGATATGGCCGGAATAAGGGTGATATAAGTCCCTTAAGGTCATTTCCAAATTCAATCATGTACGAGCAAAATCAAGCCTCCTCGATGAAATTTCCCTAAAAATTCAAGCAAAGCCGATAATTCACACAAGGTTACTCACTAGTTTGCACCGAGTTTTGGAAACAAAATCAAAAGAGCTTTTAGAGTTTTGCAATCTTTTCACGAGTAAATGTTGATTATATATATAAAGGCGGGTTTTGGACGAAGCACAAAAATTCAACTCCTTACACAAGAGGATATATACATGCAAAAACCCGACAAGTAAACTATTCAAACTTCCAAACATATGGTGATTGCTCAACAATGTAATAAAGACATAAAAGACACAAAAATGACTAAACCATATAAATGCGGAATTAGTAAGCGTCACTTCGCCAAGAATGCGTCACTTCGCCAAGGCTCGAGTTAAGAAAGACAAAATCATGCTTTGTAAAATCCGAACCCTAACCACCTAACCACCCCACACTTAAACCATGCAACACCCTTATTGCATTTTAATGAAAATCAAATAAAAGGAAGGTGAGATAGAAGCTTCCTTAATCGAGCGAGTTTGGGTCGAGCTCGTTGGGGTCCACATTAACATCCAAGCAATCCAATCAAAAACCAAGCATGGGTTGTTTCTCCTGGCTCCATGAACGCTACTATCTTATCAAATCGACCAAGGTTGAAGTCAGGAACAATACACTATAAAAGAAAATCACACCGAATTAAAAAAACACAAGAAAATATACACATGACTCAAAACAAAACAAGACCAAGGATTAAAAAGAACCAAAAGACAACATAAATTTTTTAATTTTCAATTTTTTGAGTGTTTCTGGATTTTTATATAATAAGAAGGTGAGAAAGAAAGAAATGTACAAAGAAAAGAAATAAATTAAAAGAACATGGGTTGCCTCCCAAGAAGCGCTTCTTTTACGTCATTAGCTTGACGAACTCCCTTCTTGATTATGGGGAGGTTGAGACAGGAGGATCCATCAAAGCAACAACCCCCTTGTTGGGAGGGTGTAACCTTCGAACCATTCTCGCGGCGTCGTGTAACGGCAATGGACTTTGATGAAAAGTAAATGTCCTAAACGGTCGAGTGAAAGTCATTTTGGTTTGCTCTTCGGGTGGAATTATGGTTTTGAAGTGACCTGATGACTCATCTAAGAAACAAAAGGACTAATGGCCGGCTAGCTTGTCCATCATTTGGTCGATGAATGGGGGAGGGGAATGATTTTTCTTGGTGGCCGCATTTAACTCCTTAAAATCGATCAACATCCTCCATCCTGTTGTAGCCCTCGTGGCCAAAAACTTTCCTTTTTCGTCCTCGATAGTGGATATACTGCTCTTCTTTGGTACTAAGAGAACGGAACTCAACCACTCACTACCGGCAATTTCGAGCATTAAGCCTTCCTCCAACAATTTCAATTTCTCATCTTCCACTATCTCCTTAAAATTTGGATTCAAACGCCTTTGGAATTCTCGATATAGTTTGGCATCATCCTCTAAGATGATTATATGCATGTAAGTCAAAGGGCTAATTCCCTTAATAACTCCGGGTCTCCAACCAATAACACCCTTATAAACTTTAAGCGCTTCAATTGACCTCTCCTCTTCCTTTCAATTCGAATATGCAAAGATAATAATTGGTTTTCTCTCCTCTTCCTCCAAATGGAGTACTTGAGGTAAGATGGAGGAGGATTAAGCTCGGGCTTGTGCCTCCTCTCGTCTTCATTGGGGGCTAATTCGAACAATTCCATGATCCCCTCAAGATAGTCTTCACGCTTTTCAATCTTCTCATCAATAAACTCCACCTCCCCCTCTAAAAAGTCGTCGTTGCCCTCAAAGACACATAAAAAATCTTTTTCACACAAATTTTGGGTACATTGAAGCACAATGAACTCGTCGTTACGAACAAGGGGCTCATCATCCTCACCACAACCTTTAACACAAGCCCCCGAGTCAAACTCATCCTCAATGCTCATTTTCTACATATAAACTTGTTTGACCAAATCTCGGATCACATCCATATGTAAGAAGTTCTCAAAAGATAAGCGTGATGGAGAAGGCATAGGGGCTTTAAAGGTTGGTGCCTTGTACGGGTTAGAAGACTTGTGTAGGCCATTGGGAAGTGCCTTTGCCAATGTGCGGCCCATGGGGGAGGAATCAAGAGGGGTAAGAGCACTCGGAATAGAAACCACCTCCTCGTCGGATGGCGGGAAAACCGTATTATCGACCACCCCATCACTTCCAAGGACTCAGACCTCAAGAGGATGCGAAGGTTGACTTGGAAAATTTTCTTCCTCATTAGCTTGAATTAGCATATTGCCATCGCTTTCTAGTTGCCCCATGTTAGTGTTTAACCCATCGGTCATAGTCTCAAAAGTACTGAATGTAGCATCGAACGAGGCCGACGTCACGGGATAAGATTGCATAATGACCAAGAGATTCGGGTTGGAAGGTGGAGTAGGAGCATTCACCGGTACAAGTGGACCCACGTGAGGAGTGACACTCGCATATGTATTGGCATACCTAAGATTGTGTTGCATGTGGTTTCTAGGATGAGAAAAAGGATTATGAGTCGGCGGTGGAGCAGAAGATGTTCTAGCACAACCGCGTCCCGCTTGATATCCATGGCCTCCATATACTTCCTCCGAATGAGACATCGGCATATTGAATGAGAGATTTGAAGAAAAAGATATGGTGTCGTGACCAAACATTCCACACGAAGCACATAGAGGAACCAGATTGGACTAAATAACTTACCAATTTGAGCCTTCATATTCGCTATTTTCCTTTCCAACTCAAGCTCCTTAGAGGAAAAAGGCACACTCACTTCAATAGCACTATAAAACATTGCTTGAGAAGAATTTCCCTCGAGAGGGAGGGATACGCGAGGTGGAATAAATGTCCCTAACAACGGCTTGTTAACATCTCTCATAGTGCTTACGGGGTGGGGGTGGGGGTGGGGGGGCATTGGAGCTCACACCTCCAAATAACTCATACGGATCGGGATCTTGAGCACTATTGGTGGCATCAATCGGGGTATGATTGAAATTGTAAGTATGAGGACCTCCATACGGGTCGGGATTTGGATATTGACCACCAATGTTCTCATTTAGACTAATAAAGCCACCATTAGGCATATTCGTGAATTGATTGGGAGAACCATAACACCATATGGACCGGATGTTGGAGTGTGCATATTCGAAAAGTGATTGGAAGCACCATATCCTCCATACGGACCATTCTTACTCGTGAAGCCACTAGACCCAACATGGTTTGTACCATACCCTCCCATGTTAGGTCGTCCATATCCGATTCCACCGTTGGAAATATGGTTTGCATCATGCCCTACCATGTTGCCAAAATTACACACCATTCTATTCCCAACATGGTTTGCACCATGCCCTCCCATGTTGGAAATGTAACCTCCGTTGCCATAAGGACCTTGCTATCACTACATAAAAATGTCAAATATAAAAGAAAGCTAGAAACTCAAAGAAACTACAAGCAAATCGAAAACCTTAACTAAGCCGAGTCGCAACGACGACATTTTTTTTGTAGGTTTTAGTGGTGATGAATATATCAAGGGGTTCTATGGCTTGGTATTATCGGAATTCGATTCGAATATATGGATCAATGTGCTTTTAGCTTTGTGAAATTGAAGGAAAATGGAAATAAGATAAAAATAAAGTAATTAAAGGCCATTAAAGCAAGTAAAATGACTAACTATGAAAGTAAATGCAAGTCTTTAGGATGCCTCGTACGTATGCTCGAATTAAAAGTGCAAGCAATAATCAAAATATGCGAGTAAAAGCAAGAAAACAACAAGGTACAACTAAAGAAACCTAAGGTACAACTATGCATGCATGGTCATAAAAACTTAAATAATGTGAATTAACGAAAATGAAAAGCACGAATAGAAAGAGCAATAAAAGTTGACACGAAAGTTAAAAACTTTACGGGAAATAACTAGAAACGAAAAGTAAATCTAGGATTTAACGTAAAACCATGCATGAAAATTAAATTCAAAATAAAGCACATGAAATACTCAAAAAAAAAAAGATCAAGGACTCGATCTATGATCTTGGTGTGTCACTCACCTAGATTCCATAGCAAATTCACAAGATCTAAAAATTAATCTAAGAGCTAAGGAAAAATTCATAAAATGAAGAACAAGCATGAAAATAAAATAAATCTAACTTGAGTTAAGGAAAGGAATAACAAACTTGAATGAAACTGCAACAAAATAAAATCCAAATGATGACTTAAATTCTTCTTAGGCTTACAAATCCAAGGAAATGCTTGAAAAGTTAAATCTAAGAACTAGAGAGAGAAATTAATTCCAAACCCATGCAAGAGTTGGTAGAATGAGTGATGATCCAAAAAAATGAGAGTTGTCTCCTATTTATACTAGGTTTAATTGGGGTCAAATGGGTCGAATTGGGCTTTAAGGCTTGGATTGCCCGGGTTTGACCAAGTTTGACCCAAAATGGCCTTCTTAGCCACTTGGCTCGACCCTAGGCTTGATTTAGCTCGAGGTGGCTCGAGGTTGGGCGTGCATGGGTGCTGGCTGTCTGCAGGCTGGGCGCTGGGCTGGGCAAGGGCGGGCGCGCATCTGGGCATGAGCTTTGGCGTGGGTATGGGCATGGCAGGGTGCTGAACTGGGTGTAGACTTGGGCGTAGGCAGACGGGCGTCGGGCGGGGGCGCATGGGCGCTGGGCACTGTCGCCAGGCGCCAGGCGTGGGCTGTGGGCACTGCGCGCGGGAGTTGCGCCCGCTGCGCGCAGGATGGCGCGCAGGTCTTGCTGGCAGCTGCCTGGGCGTGGGAATGGGCATGGCTGGCGGGCTCTTTCATACGCCAAGGGTGTGGCACGGATTTGGGCGTGGTTGGGAAAATCTCGGCTAACATTCCAGAATGTTTGCCATTTTTGGAACTTGCTCTTGGCATAGATTTTTGCACGCCTTGGAACGGCTTGTCTTGAACTTTGGTCCTCAATGCCTTAACCTATGAAAATAGGAATTTTGATCATAAAAACCTAAGAATTTTGCCAAACATCAAATTAATTGAACCCATCAAAAAGAAACACGAAAAACAATAAAATAAGAAAAACAACTTAGAAAATTAACTAATTGACCCAAAAACTAATATGAACAACATTAAATCCTAATCAAAAATAAGAAAAAAATACCACAATTAAATGCAAAACAGCATCTTATCGTCGCCATATTCTAGCTCCGCCTTTGAATTTCAACTGAAACCAGCTGCTCTTGCGTCCACGCCATTCCCGGTCGTCTTGTTTTTTTCCGTCATCTCTTGCTACTGAACCAGACTGTTGTCGCCACACCTGCCACCGCTGCAGGACGTCGCCGTTGCTGCTTCCAACGCCTCCGCCCGATGCCTCCAAATTCCAGTCTGCCGGACCATTGAAGAATGAGGAGAAGATTGTTCGGTCGGTTCTGAAATTGAAGAAGACAATTAAAGAGGAATAAATGGGGTGGATGGAGATGCGCTTTTATATATCTCAAAATTTTTGATTATAAATTAACCCCAAAGGGGGGAATGTCAAAATATAATACTTTTGAAATCAGATTGTGTTCTTAAGTGCAGTTTTGCGCGAGTCGTGTATTTAGGTGGAATCTCTCACCGTGTGTGCGATTGTATATTTTTTTTACATGGAATTGCACATATGGTGTGCGATTGCTAATATATAAAACAGGAATTGCACAACAAGTGTGCGATTTTATTTATTTATTTATTTTATAAAATTAAAATCGCACAACACATGTGCGATTCCAAATATTTAAAAAAAAAGAAATTTTAAATAAAAATTTCACTATACAAGTGAGAATTCAAATATTTAAAAAAAAAAAAATCGCAATTGCAATGTGTGATTTCAAGTAATAAAAAAAAATTGGAATTCGTACTTGCATAGTGCAATCTTGAATATTAAAAAAATAAATAAATAAAATTGAATTGGCACTATGAAAGTGTGAATTTGAATATTAAGAAAATAATAAATAAAAATTGAATTGGCACTATGAAGTGCGAATTTGAATATTAAGAAAATAATAAATAAAAATTGAATTCACACTATGAAGTGCGAATTTGAATATATATATATATATATATATATATATATATATATATATATATATAATGTCAGCCTTCACGTGAAACTGCACTTGCACTTGCATATAATTCCAAAAGAAACTATCAGCATGTAAATGTCTAATCATCTATGCACAAGTCTCTCCGCAAATCACATGCATGCATGTTGTAATGATTATTTATAAGTTATTGCTAACTATTTATAAATTACTTCTTAATTTGGTGTTTATATTTATGCATTAATTAAGTATATACAACATGCTGCTAGTCGCCTACATTCTAAATAATGGACAAAACCCAAGATATACGTAAATAAGACGCCCTCAATTTCTGAATAATGGACAAAACTTTTATATTCTTTATAAATTATAATTGAATTTTAGAATGGACAAAACCCAAGATATGCGTAAATAAGTCGGCCATTGTTTTTAAATAATGGACAAGACTTATATATTTTCTTATAAATTTTAATTGAATTGAAATTCATAGACTAATTAAGAAAAAGACTAAATTAAATTTGAAATTACAAATTATTAAAAATCAAAATATTAAAAATAAAGTAAAATTACAATCGCACTTTAAGATATTAAAAAAATTAAAGTTACAAATTGTTCACATAGTGTGCGATTTTAAAATATAAAAAAAAATAAAACTACAAGTGTGCAATTCAAAAAAATATTTTTAAATAACTAAATTACAAATCGCACTATATGTGTGCGACTTTAAAATATTTAAAAAATTAAAATGAAAAATTGCACACATAGTGTGCCATCTTAAAATAAAATAAAAAAAAATTACGAATCGGAATCGCACACGAATCAAAAATATTTTAGAAAAATTAAATTAAAAGTTTTAAAAAATTAAATTTTAAAATCGCACACATAGGGTGCGATTTAAAAATATAAAAAAAAATTAATTACAATCGCACACTTAGTGTGCGATTAAAAAATATTTAAAAAATTAATTAAATTACAAGTCGCACACTACGTGTGTGATTGTATATTTTTTTTAAAAAAATTTAAATTAAAAATAGTGCAATTTCAAAATATTAAAAAAAATTAACAAATTATTCGAGCATTTCTTCTTTTTAATATTTGCACTTTTTCAAATTGTTAGCAAAAGTCGAATTTCATGTATGAACAAAAATTGTGTCGAATTGAACATTCATAACTATAACCTATATTTTATATATTCATGATTTTAATCACTCTATAATTAAAAAACTATATATATATATTGAATAAAATAATTTTGGAAGTTTTCATATTTTATATGAAAAATGGCATGTTAATTAATATAAATTACATAATACTTCATATAATAAATTATAGAAGTGATAAATCGTGAATTCAAATATTTAGTGATGTACTTAATTGTTAGGATATATAGACAATGTCGAATTCAGATATGATCACCGTAGTCGTGTATTTTGGCGCCCAAATTGTGAAAAATGGTTACGAAGTGAGGTATGACAACCAGGCAATTGCTTCTAGAAGGATTTCTCGTCAAAAAATTTTGCGGAGTTGACCGATGTTTTGTTTCAGTTACGAAGAGTAATGTAAATGAAGTAGTTTTAAAAGTCTCCACTAAGTTCTGTTATAATAACATGTGTGTTTTTTTTTCAATTTCTAATGAGCAAGATTTATCACTACAAAAAAAAAAAAACCCACCCAAAGATTTCCGACGGATATTACCGACGGGCAGCTACCCATCGGCAAAAGACCGATGGCTTTTCCGACGACACAAATTGTCGATGGACTATCGACGGAAATGAACCGTTGGTGTATATGTCCATCGGCAAGTTCTCGGAAAGTTGGCGGAAAAAATACCACCAAATATGCCGACGGAAGTTTTTAAAAAATAAAAAAAAAATCAGATATTAATTACCGACGGAAATAAGTCCGTCGGCAACGCCGAATTTTGCTACCGGCAGATTTACCGACAGAATCCTATCCGTCGGTAAAATTTATATAAACAGCCCCTAGGCAGCGACCAGATTCATTAAGCAACAACCAACAACAAAAACTAGGCCTCGAGAGGAGGAGCCTTCGCCGCCGCCGAAGCACCGTCAACATCACATATTAAGGTATGTTAGCCTTTTAATCAAAATTTATATTTTTTTAATTTAGGATTTTAATTTAATTTCATTTGAATTTACGAATTAGGCTTTGAGAAATCGAATTTGGGGTTCAATTTAGGAATTTATGCTTGATTTATGCATTTGTTAATGATTTTAGATTTAGGGTCCATTTATGCAATTAAGTTTTATTTTAAGGTTTAATTTTCATAAAATTAGGGCTAATTAGGTCGTTAGCATTCATTTAGGGTTCATTTATGAAATTATGGTTTATATTAGTATTTACTTTATAATTATTTATAAATTAGGTTCGATTATATACATTTAAATTAAATTAGGTCTAGGTAGGGTTCGATTTGTAATTAGGGTTTAATTATGCAATTATCTTTTAAAGTGTATGTGATGGTGGTTTTTAAATGCCGTGATTATCGGTTGTGCTTAATGTATGTTATTGTATTTTATTATATATAGTATGATTGATTGATGTTGTAATTGGTTGGGTAGACGTCGGTGATGACATGGTGTATTGCACCGGCCGGGAGGTTTCGTCCCTCCAATAATGGTTTTCAAAATTATTTTAGAAAATGATGGTGGTTTTATAAAGTTTTAGATTTTTGGGGATGGTGGTTTTGAAATGATGTGGTGATTGGTATGTGGATATTATGTTTGAGATATGTTATAGTTTGTTGATATTGTATACATGTGATTGATTGGTTGATATTGTCGTTTTTAAATTTGTATGATTAGTATAATAAGAACAATTGGGAGTTTGATTATATTTTGTTGTTTAATTCGATTTAGTATCAAATATGGAGTTTGATACTAAAGTTTGAATATTCCCTTTTAGAATATGTACCTCAAACCCGTTTTGGATTTAACATCAAATAACGAGTTTGCTCAAAGAAATTTTTTTATATGATTTTATTTTGTACAATAAAAATATCACATAAAAGAAAAACATATTTATAAGGAAAATCAAACCAACAAACCAAAAACAAAAATTTAACCTACTTAATTAAAATTTAATCAAACCTCCAATAATTCATAACAATTCTCCTAAATTCTTTGTTTTCATATACAAAAAAAATAAAACTAATAATAATGATATAACCCAAAATAAAAATAATAATAATAATATAACCAAATTAATATTTACAAGGCTGGATCGCTTCCATTCTCCAATCTATTTATAATAATAATAATAATAATAATAATAATAATAATAATAATAATAATAATAAAAAGAAACATTAGTAGAGCTCCTTGGTGATCTAATTGTAAAAAATCTTCTTGGTGGAGCCTTTTCAAAATTATTTTAAAAAATGATCTAATTATTTCTTCAGCCTATAATTTTATTAGCCTCAATCAATTCTTCAATTATCATAACAGCATCCGATTTCTCGTGATTGTAGAGCACCCATACACGCACAACTCAAATGCCTCCCCCTTCCTCATATATACTGGAGGTGCCACCACATCCATGCATATTATCCAGGTAATTAAGTTCTCGTTACTTTGTCTTTGTAATTATGGACGAACATATATACTTATTAATATTATTCAATCTAATTTAAGGGTCATCCAGTTCGACCTACCAACCGCCATTCAGTGTGTCTAGCACTCCAGGATACTATACGCCATGGGGCAACCTGATGGGTACAACTCATTTACTAAATTACTTCAATCTGGTATGAACTTAGGGTTTCCGACAGCTACATAAGAGCACCTAGGTGGTTTTGAACGTTCGAATGTACAGTCATCTAGGTCCCCTATACCATTTCCTAAAAGTGGGTTTGGGGGAAGTTATAGAGATGTGCAATCGAGTGACTCGAATACAGCAGACTCCCTGCAAGGGCATAACTACGACCTTCGTACAGTTATTCACCCAATGAGATGTGGCACAGGAGGACATCTTTGAGACGAATTTAATAATGTTGTATTAATGTTATCTACATGTTATCAATTTTAATTATGTTGTGATATTGTATGTGACTCTGAATATTGTGCTACTTATTATGAAGAAAAAACATAACACACCAACAAAACATAATATAATGATGAAATATTATAAAGAGAAAAATCTTTTTTACCTCCTGAACTAGGGTCATTTTGACACTTTGCCTCCTAAACTTTTTTTTCGTGCAAATTACCTCCTAAACTGTACGAATTTCGCACTTAACCTCCTGAACTCTCATTTTTTGTGGAACTTTTGGTCGGATCTCACTCGTGTGACATGCACGCTTATATATAAGGGGTAAAACCGACTTTCCATCTCTTACTTATGACTCCTGCTTAAAACAATGGCATGTGAGCACTCGTGTGACCTATTAAGATAATGTTCACATTAATATATGTGTACACGTAGGATTTGGAACCTACGTAGTGCTCATGCGCCATTATTTTGAGCGGGAGTCATGAGAAATAGATGGAAAGTCAATTTTACCCCTTATATATTAGCGTGCATGTCAAACGAGTAAGATCCGGCTAGATTTTCGACCAAAAATGGGAGTTTAGGAGGTTAAGTGCAAAATTCGTACAGTTTAGGAGGTAATTTGCATGAAAAACAAGTTTAGGAGGTAAAGTGTCAAAATGCCCATAGTTCAGGAGGTAAAAAAGATTTTTCTCTATTATAAATAAAAGTACTAAACAAATACGACATCTGCGCAACAAACACACAATAAAGCAGATAAAGATAACACACTTCATGAAAATATGAGTTGTCATACTATTTAAGTGAATAGACAACACACGAACACAGTTCCACACTTAACTAATGTAAAAATAAAAATTATAATCTTCCATGAAGTAGAAAAAGTGATTTGGCGAAATAAAAAATAACACACTAGAAAATCATTACACAATGAAACAACAAACACAGGATAAACAGATAAGCATTGTTTGTAAAACAACATGCAACGTTCACCAATCTCCACTACGCATAATTCTTGCCTTTCCCACTTCCACTCGCAGAGCTTTCACTTTGGTTAGTTGGATACACATCTTCGAAAAGTACTTCCATTTTTATGAGCAAGGGTTCCTCATCAAAAGCGTGACAATAGCTTTTGGTTGGACAATCTTTTATTCAACGGAACAAGTTAGAATAATCAAAGATTCTAAGTGCCTGTAATAATTTAAAAGAGTGTGGAATTTACAGGCATAAACTTCTTTCAGATGTTAAGATCAACAAAGACCATTTTTATATTCCCTTCCAAATTGTACGAGGCGTCCGAATCAGTTCTTTGAAGAACCTAAACCGTTTTTGAAGTTGGACAATCCTGGCTATGACATCAGCTTTGGAAATAGCATGTTAATTTTTGGATCAGCAATTAAGTAAATCTTTGGCTTCCTTCACTCGGTTGTATGGTATGGTCCTTCATTTTGATTCCATCCATGAATATATTTTTTGGTGATTAGGAATTTAAGTAGACGTTCATCTCTAGTGAGTGTCCACTCAGTATTTTCTTCATAATCGTAATCGATTATTTGGACCCGAAGTGTAGGAGGACCATTTGTGTCGTTAAAGTGGTTTGCCATTAGCTTTTTCTCAAATAATATAGAATTAATTGATATGTATTTGTTGATGAGTTATCCATTATTTGTTCCACTATGTATTTATAGCAAGAAGAGACTACCAGATAAGTTACTAATCAATTAAAAATACATTTTCCCAATCATGACTCTTCACAAGACCAAACAATTTGACTGGGCTTGCAACTTTATATATATTTACTCTTGACAAGTCCCATCACTGTTCTACTTACTTTGTATAATTTCGATTTAGTCAATATTAGTTGGCAAAGCTACATTTCATTGATATAGGTATGGACAATAATTATTTTTAGTGACATTTATTGAGATGACAAGACAACACAATTCATCAAAATACGAGTTATGCAACTATTCAAGCGAATAGACAACACACGGATACAGTTTCTCAATTAACTCGTGTGTGTGTGTAGGTATGTATGTAATCTCTCTCTCTCTCTCTCTCTCTATATATATATATATATATATATATATATATATATATATATACATTTACAATAACAACATAGAAAACTTAAGTAAATAGAGTTTCTAATTGGCTTTTTTCTTTGTGCAAAAGGAAAATACTAATGGCTAACTTTGATGAAAATCATCCCGATATAAGAAGAATTCGAGAGAATTACTATAATCCTGAAAGAACCCCATGGACCATGCCCATGGAATGAGTAATTCTTGATTTTTTAATCTCCTATAAAGAAAGTGTTGAAAGGGGAGAAAAAAAAGGAGATAGAAGTTTAACTGTCATGCAGGAAACAAATGTACTCCAACGGAGTTTCGTGTTTTCACCTTCGGTTGAGGATGTTATTCAGAGAATCTAGGAAATGGAAATGAGGTTCAATTTCTATGAGGTGTTGTTTGCTGAGCCTAGATTTTTTAGGGATCATGATTGCAAACTAATTTGTATAGATACCACTCTCTGAAATCACTTTACTGATGTAAAATTCACAACTTCCTCTCTCTACAATGACATGATTTAGTTTTTTTATTGTATATTAGATAAATCACTAACTTTTTTTTATGAATGAATATAATGATGTCTTATCGTCACACAAGTACTACGTGTTAGACGAGGCACCAATATGGAAGAAATTGGAGAAAGCATTTGGATGAAGCGTTAATGTTGTGTTGGTCAATTCAAAAGTACTAATGTGTTTGTATTTGTAATATTTGATTTTAACATATTTAGTTTTATATTCAAGTGTTTAATACCAATAAAAGTTTATTGAATTGCATTTGTTAATACCACAACCTTATCGAAAATCCGCCATTACGATTGTGATTAATATCTTATTGTTATTAGGGAAAAAGATTGTAGCCATCCTGTACTATACGTGTTTTTTGGGTTTGCATCCTAACGTTTTTTTTGTTATTTAATGCATCCTGTACCTTACAAAATTTTGAAAGTGCATCCTCCGACCAACCAACTCGCCCCAACTCGCCGGAACTCACCTAGTCTCGTGAGTGAGGTTGCATATTTTCAAACCCGTATACTTTAGGTGAGTTCCGGCGAATTTATTATTTATTTAAAACTAGTTCTGACATATTTTATTAGATATTTTATTAAATATGCAAACTCACCGAATTTATTATTTAATAAATAATAAATTTTATTTATTTAATAAAAATTGTTCCCGTAAATGTTAGGATAAAATATGGTTTGCATATTTATTTAATAAGTTCTAGTTTTTATTTAATAAAACTAGTTTTTTCTAAACTTTGTATAGTACAGGATGCACTTTCAAAATCTTGTATAGTACATGATGCATTAAATTACAAAAAAACGTTAGGATGCAAACCCAAAAAACGCGTATAGTACAGGATGCATATAATTTTTTACCCTTGTTATTAAAATCTTATTATTTTTCAGTTGCAGATAAAACTTATTTCTTCAATTTGGAGTTCATATGCACTTATATCAAATATTTGTTATTTATTTAATTCAAATTGCCAATATAAGATCACATAGACTTTTCAGTTTTGAAAAATCCAAGCTAACACAATAATACTTCCACTCAAATATCATAAATAAGAAATATTAGTTACATGAAAAGTCATAAAACAAAGTTCCTTCAAACTTTATCACAACAAGAAGATTTACAATAAATTGAAAAACCCAAAAAAAAGGAAAGAAAAGAACAAACCATAAAAAAGTGATTCATTTAAATACCCAAAAACCCTCTCTAAGTTTATGTGCTAGTAGTTTTTCAATTTCTTCAAATCTTTCAATATCTCTAAAAGTTTTAAATTGAGAACCAACCTTTAACTTAATACGGGCAAATTGATCAATCAAATTATTTTTTACACTTGACTTAGTTGGCCATGGGTAAGTAGAAGGTAGAGATTTTCTTAAATGGAAAATATCATTTCCCAACTTATTACTCATTCCTAAAATGATCGATCTCCCAATGTTCTTTTTTCAGTCTTCAATTAACTCTTTCATCAAGTTATTACCATTTGATCTTTTATCCTTACATCGCAGATTACTTAGAAAATGCATGCCTCTTTCCTGATCATATCTTTGTTTAAAGTATTTAACCATGCCAATCAACTCCTCGTGTTAAATGGTTAAGTTCAACATTTTTAAGGCAATTATAGACTTTTAAATAGAGCATGTGGACCCACATTTTGAGCATTGTCATGTAGTGTTCAGGTGTTGAATGATTTGGTTTTATCTTGTACAAAAGAAAGTCATTATAAAACTTCTGAGCTCCATTAATTTATGTCTTTGTAAAGACGCGACGACGATAAGGATCCATCTTTAAACTATGGGAAATTATTAAAAAGAAAAAAAACTAGTTTGTAATAAATGAACACATGATGTAATCTATCAAATTTAAGTTGATAACAGATGAACATATAATGTAATTTATCAAATTTAACAATTATTTTATTTAATAGTAAATGAGATTTAACAATTATGTATATATATACTCATATGTTGGGTTTTGTCTATTATTTAGAAATGGAGCCTGATTTCAAGCAGGTTGGATATACCCAATGCAAGAATAAATATAAATATCAATTTTAAAAATAGTTTATAAATAATTAGAAATAATTAATAAAGAATCATTACTGTATGAAAAAATATAAATAACAATTTAAGAAATAATTTACAAACAGTTAACAATAATTTATAAAATCATTTAACTGCATGCGTAAATATAAACTAAAATTTAAGATTTTTTTTATAAACAACGATAATAGACATGTTACATCAATAATTTATAAAAAATAATTTAACTAGTTACCAATAATTTATAAACAATAATTTAACTACATATGCATACATAATTTTTCTAAACTAATATAAACAATAATTTAACTACATACAAATAATTCATAAATAACCTATTAACTAAGCATAAATTTTATTTCAAAACTAATATAAGAATAAATTATGCCATTATTAGTTTAAATATAAAGATTGAAACATTGAACTTTACCTGAAATAATTTCTCGAACACAGACGGTGAATTTATTTTTGGATCAAAGTTTTTTGAGTACCCTTATGAGATAAAAGAGAGAAATTTAGATGAGAGCGAAATTTTTTTTGAACAATGTTGAACGCTGAGTGAATTGCATCGTAAATAAATGAATGAAGTATAAAGAAATAAAAGTAATTTAAAAATATAATACATGTGCCTGAAGGGACTTATGCATGATACAACATAGATAAGACTTTTGCATGTTAATGAAAAGTGGAAAATTTTTGTTGAAGGTTCACGTGAAATTCTATTTTGTATTTTTTTTAACATTCAAACTCGCACTTTCATAGTGCTAATTCAATTTTTATTTATTATTGCTTTTTAATATTGAAATTCGCACTTTCATAGTGCGATTTTTTTTTAATATTCAAAATCGCACTATGCAAGTGCAAATTCCAATTTTAATTTTTTTATTACTTGAAATCGCACATTGCAATTTTGATTTTAATTTATTTTTTCAATATTTGAAACCGCACATGCGTTGTGTGATTCTTAATTTTGAAAAATAAAAAAAAAATTCTCACACTTGTTGTGCGATTTCTATTTTTACATATTTTTTAAATATATTTTTTAGGAATTGCACACACAGTGTGCGATTCCACTTAAATACACAATCCGGGCAGAACTGCACCTAAAAACACAATTTGATTTTAAAAGAATTATATTTTTGCATTTTCCCCAAGATTTTTCAACTTTTTTAGATTTAGTTCACAATTTATCCATAACCCCAAATTCAGTCCTCAACTTCATAAATACCCCAAATCAAGGCCTCAACCTTATAAAAATCTCAATCCTGTCCAATTCTATACATTTTTTCATATTTTATATATATATATATATACTTTGCTCGCAAGTGTACGAGGTAACTGTAGGGTGATGAGTTTGACTCGAATCGTATCTCTCGAGGAAACAACTGTTCGGTTTTATCAATGTTTTTCTCAATTACGAATAACATACATATACATTTGGGGGTTTGAATAGATTGATTCGATCATTTTAACTAAAGCAATAATTAAACTAAATCTATTTAAACTAATTATTCTAACTAAATTATCAACTACGAGCGATAATTGAACTACTTGAACTCAAGAACTAAGAATTAATAGCAACTAATCTAACAGCATGAATATAATAAATTATCACTAAGCAATGTATCATATGAATCTAAGATTAACGATTAACTAAGCATAAATCAATCGCATAAATAAACTAAATTAAACCAATATCCAAACATGAAACGATTTAACTAAGTAAACTAGTTCTAGCATTAACTAAGCAATTAACTAAGAATTAAACTAACAATTAAACTAGAAATTAACTACTAAATTAACTAAGAGTTTAGAGTACTTATTCGAACTACTAAAATCAGTAAAAAGCTCCAGCTATTCCAGAGGTTGAACGTTGATCTTGGGCGAAGAATGAATCCCGAACTCGAATTCGACGTTTTGGACGCGTTGTTCTTCGATCCTTGATCTCCGTCTTCAAATCTCGTTATGAGATGTGGGATTATTGTTATTATAAGCTAAAATACCCTAGGGGGTCGTGTCACACACTGAAAACTCGAAATATGAAGGGTTTATATAGG
>BMAC01000576.1:326262-338507 GCA_014905375.1 Phtheirospermum japonicum
GAGTACAATATACTTCCAAAACCGAATATACTTAGAGGCCGTAAAAGTTATCTGTGACCGAGATAAAAGGTCATTGGGTTTTTCACAGCGGCTGATTAGAGTAGATTTGTCCTTATTTTTACTAGCCTTTTAGTTCGTTTTTATATTTGTTTTTGGTATAAGTTGGATGATTTAAGCATAATTCCGTAATTTTATAATTCCAGCTTATTTTACCGTATTTTGATCTTAATTGATGCAAATTAGGTGATGTTTCGTTGTTTTCACTTACTAAACCGGAAGAGCTGTTCTAGCGACATGACGAAGTTCGTCTTATGTAAATGATGAAAACAGCTTCGTTCTCTTTGGTGAAAAACAACGAAACATCACCTAATTGCATCAATTAAGATCAAAATACGGTAAAATAAGCTGGAATTATAGAATTACGGAATTATGCTTAAATCATCCAACTTATACCAAAAACAAATACAAAAACGAACTAAAAAGCTAGTAAAAATAAGGACAAATCTACTCTAATCAGCACGCTGTGAAAAACCCAATGACCTTTTATCTCGGTCACAGATAACTTTTACGGCCTCTAAGTATATTCGGTTTTGGAAGTATATTGTACTCAAGAATACATGATATACATAGCATAATAATTGAGAATTTAAATTTAGCACAAGATAAGTCGGTGGTTCCTACCTCGTAAAAGTCGTGTAAAACTTGATTGAAATGCATGCTCATCACCTAATCAATTTAATATATATTTAATTAATATTAAATTTATATATATATATATATATATATATAATATATATATATATATATGACGTGCTTTTAAATTATTTATTAAAACGGGGTGCACAAAAGTTTGAGTCACGTGCTACCCGTCAATTAAAATTGTAGACGCACAAGTTGTATGTGACCGAGGAAAAGGGTCATCGGGTTATAGCCGCAGTCATGTCTATTTCTTCTAAATCGCTATTCTATGAATTATTATGATTGATTATGCTATTTTTGAGGTTTAATATTTATATGAGATATGCCCGTATACCTGAATACGTTGAGCTTATCCTAATTCAATGATATTYATTTCAGGAACAAATGAGGACATCGAGTGAAGGAGGACAAGGATTGAATAAAAACTAATAAAATTTTATTTTATATTTTGTCTGTTAAATAAAGTTGAATTCGATGTGATGCTACGTTAACTATCAATTTTAATTAATACTTGGTTTACTTTTATTTTCATTTTTCCGCTGTATAAATTCAATTGCTTGTGAAATTCTAAATTTTACTTTCATTTTATAAAATTCAACATTTATGTGACTCCAAGATCTCTTCAGTTTTTTAAAATATAAACCAATTTCGTTTTAGCAATTGGGGCGTTACGGAAACTCCTTTTATTATTTTGCTAATGGATCTAATCTTCTACTCCAAGGGTGTTTTAATTGTTTTGCTTATACATATAAATATATGTAAAACAATAATTTGCAGAAAAAAAAATGTTCTCACCATTTCCATTCTCCTAATAATTGAGAAGATTTTCACTTTTATATTGTTTTTCATTTTTCAATAATATTTTGTCTTGGTAATATGAATTTGTAAAGGAGAAGGACAGAGTAGTTTAATATTCAATTTAACCCCTTCAGTTTCGTCCTCAAGTATAGGGTCCGACATTGAGAATAATAATTCGAGCACTAAGACAAAGGAATACAATTTAATTTTGCCACATCTTTATATGTATTTTCTTATGAAATTTGATAGTWCATTATTAAATTACCCGATAAGTAGTATGGAATTAAAATTTGAAAGAAAGAAAGAAAGGTGTATTTTAGTGTGACTTTTTGGTTGAAAAGGAATTTTGTTTGTTTTTACTTTTAAAATTCAATGGTTAGATATGAAATTACACGAATAAGTATGAAACTCGATCGATTAGTTATGAAATTAGACGATGTAGGATGAAGTTCATAGACGTAGTATGAAATTGCACAATATAGTATGTAGTTGACGACGTAGTATGAGATTCCATGACGTATTATGTAATTCGACTGACGATCAACACCAGCGACCAGTTCTAATTACACAATGTAGTGTGTAATTCGACGACAACATAGTATGAAATTTCAATTGTATGTATTTCGACGACGTAGTATGAAATTAACATGACGTAGTATGAAATTTCACGATATAGTATTAAMTTATCATGTAGTAATATGCATTTGATTTGATTAGATTTGGAAGAAAAAAAAAAGAAATTAAAAAAAAATAATTAGTAAGAGTAAATTAGTACTCTTATGTGGTACTTTTAATTAAATGAGATGTTGAAATTTCAATTGATTATTTGGAACTAAATGTTTCCCTAGTGTAGCATATGGGAATTGACTTGTATTTATACCATAATAATTGGAAAAGTCAACCATGTCAAAACATTTGTTATATTTATGTATTGTTTCCAATAATCTAAAAGACGGAAAAAGGCGTCGTCTGGGCGTGAGGTGTAGAGAAAATAWCTCGCCTATTGCATAGGTCTATAAAAAGGAAGTAAACTTTTTTTATTGACYGTCAATGCGTGTCTAGACGAGAATATGTGTGAAAAGTCGCATGTCTTTTAGATGAGAAATCTATTTTTTTAATTTAAAAAAATATTACAAAATTTATAATWAAACCCCWAAATTATCAAATGATTAATATTTCACAAAAACTATTGTAAGAGCGTCTTATGAAAATGATTTCATAAGATGGTCRCACTTTTACAATGAAACATCATATTTTTTATTGTTCATACTTGTCAAAAATAAAGTGAATAGTTGTTTTAAAAAGTATGATTTTCTACGATAAAAGTATGACTTCTGATTTGAAAAATATGATCATCTTACATGAGAAGGTAAATAGTATGTTGATTTTGTATAGATAGTTAATATTTTGCTAACTACATAAAAAAGATATGTAGACAAATTAGTTAAATATTTTTTTATACTTATTATAACAATATAATAAATAAAATAATAATAATAATTAAAACCGCATTTCACGCCTAGGCATCCAAGGCTTGAGACTTRGCATTTCCGCCTTTCCATGCCTCACGCCTTTTTGAACCTTRCTTGTTTCTAGTTTAWTTTTATATATCATAATAATAGGAAAGTGAGTTTTGTCAACACATGTTTTGTTTTTCTACAATATTTATACTTTGTTTCATGTTTATTTTTATATCTTAATAATTAGGAAATTTAACCTTGTAAAACATGTATTATGTTTATGTATTGTTTTGTTTTAATTTGTATCCAATTTTTTTTTTTTAAAAAAAATGCAATCAACACAAACTTCATGACTTTATTAAAATTATCATCTCTTCAAAGTTCAAACATCACATTTCATCAAAATAATAATAATTAGTCCTGGAGAGAGTACAAAATAACAACACCATCAACTTAGCYAAAAAATCTCACASCCATCTASTTAGCTAAAAAAAATAACCACAAATTTGATGGAAATATTAGTTCGCCTAGAGAGATTAGAAAATAACAATGTTTCACGAGTACAAAAAGTAAAGATAAAAATATCAAATCGCTTTCACAGAGAACATGTTTTAAAGAACTAAATACCAAGCTCAGATATTCAAGCAGAAATAATAAGAAGTCTCTATAAGAATTAGACAATCACTTATGAACTTGGTAAGGTTTCTGATTTTTCCTTCGAAGCTTCTCCCATTGGAGCTTCTCCATGTGCTACATCTTCTGGCTTCTTCATCTCTCCAAAGTGCAACAAACTATTAATAATAACTATATATATATATATATATATATATCATTACTCTCTCTATATATAAATATGTATATCATTACTACTCTAAAAGAATACTTCACATATGTAACAAACCAACATTCTATATTTGGAAGTTTTTCTAGCTCCCTCACAAGAATAAGTCCTGCCAAATACTTTCATTTTCAAAATACCATAACATAWTTGGAACCATATACTTATCTCATCATCTAGAAAGCTAGATAATAATTATTCAAGACTAAAGAGCAATACATGGTCAATGTTAAGTCAATTTTATAATGGAAGTTGTTTATTATGTTGGGTTGTGAAGCCTGAAGTACTGTGCACCCAAKCCTTCTCCCACGGCAATCCAACTATTTTAGGGAGTTCGTGTAAAATTATAACTAAGGTTTTCTTGTTATAAATAGCTTGTTAGTGTAATTGTAACCCTATCTCAAAATTATTATAGTACGAAACTCCTKGCTTGGCAGCGCCCATAGACCTAGCAAGAATGTCCCTCTGACGAACTAGGTAAAYAATTTCTTGTGTCGTTCTTTATTTCAATTKCTTTTCTTTTCTTTATATTGCCTATAGTCTTAATAACTGGTATCAAGAGTGAGGTTCAATGGGAATATGATGGGTGATGGAAAATTGCCAATTAAGAAGTTTGATAGAACAGATTACGGGTTTTGGAAGATGTATATCGAGGATTACTTGTATGGTAAAAATCAATATTAACCCATGGGWAAGAAACCAYAGGCCATGAAAGAGGAYGACTGGAAATTGTTGGACAGAAAGGCGATGAGCGTGGTGCACTTGCCATTATCCAGACACATCGCTCTTCACACAACCATGGTGAAAACTACGAAAGAAAATGTTTGAGACATTATCTGAGATGTACAAGAAACCATCAACATCAAACAAGGTTCACCTAATGTGACGTCTTTTCAACCTAAAGATGTCTGAGGGTACTGCAGTCGCCGATCATCTCAACGAGTTCAAAATGATACAAGCYCAATTGAGCTTGGTTGATATTGATCTTGATGATGAGGTCCAAGCCCTAATTCTATTTTCTTTACCAGAAAGYTGGAGCAAAATGGTTACCGATGTTAGTGCTTCAATAGGGAAGGAGAATATGAAGTTTGATGAAGTTCTAACGAACAATTATTGTATCAAGATGGATATCTTTCTGGCTTTGAATATTCCCTAGTAAAATACTATCGAATTTACTAGTTGTTTAATAATGCGATATTTTGAACTACCTAGCCCTTTGTATAAACCAAGACAACAGTACTCACACAATAATAATTCTAATACATTCTTGTTCTCATGTATTTGTCCTTTTCGGCCCTGAACCATATCTTAGATTCATAAGTATTTTTCGGTTAGAAGTGGCCATTACTTCTTCACTTATATATGCRATATCCTATAATGAGTATCCTTCTTTACTCCACCATATAATCATTAGAAGTTCTTAAGAACTTAGCTTCRCCACTTAGGCAAAATTTTCACTTGATCATTCTAGGAATGAGCTGATGAATTTTCAAGTGTTCACTGAACTATCAAAATTCAGTTTTCCCATAAAACCAAGGTTTTGGGATCTTCCAATTCTCAAGGTTGGGTGATCGATAAGATGTTTTTTTTATTGTGGAATTTAAAGCTCATCCCTCTAACCAATTTAAATATTTGATGTTGATTTCTTACTTTTATTGGTGGGCCCACAATATATTCCTTTGGTTATTGTAATCAACCAAAATAACTTATTTTGAAATTAATATTTTAATGGTATTATGTCATTTATGATTATGTCTTGACTTACTATTATACATGTTGCATTTTGCACTACTTGATTTTTCAAAGAAACCATCTCCAATCAATTATATCATAAATTCTCCAACTTGTACACTATGCACAACTATGTATTGAGTTTCCAATGCATGTACCACTCAATTTCCATTATAGACTTATTTTGGCTATTTCTGTTATAGTTTAAAGTCAACCCTCACACTTCAGGCATTTATAAGAYTTTTCACAACCTGTTATTACCTTAGTGCCGCATTTTATAATGGGTGTGATGTCTAAAATGATAGCTTCAACTCCCACGATTAGAGGTAAATTAGAACTTTATCACATACATTAACTTCTCTATTTGATTCTCATCAGCAATACTTCAAATTTTATAATCTATTGCTTAATCCTTCAGATTTTAAGAACTCTTATTTTATCTGAAGACATTTGATTAAATCAAAGAATCTTGAAGCTTTTACGACTTTTCAAAAATCTTGACTTTGCTTCTTAATGAAACATCGATTTTCCATTTCGTAAAGTTACAAGTTTCATTATGTACTTAATGACACACTCGTGCGTGAATATACTATAGTTGTACTTATGAAAATAATATATATATATACACACACACACACACACACACACACACACACACATATGGTGAATTTCTTAATATCACTATTAAAAATTTATAAATTAGAGATCTTTACTTTTTCATCAAATGTTTTTCTTTTCTAGATCATCATATTTGTTTTCGATCTGAATAAGTTTTAGAGTTGCAATATTCATTTCCAACTAATGGAATAATGTTTTGGCCGGTCTTGCCTTAACACATAAACTTCACTTTTATGTGAATCAACCTTTAAGCTTATTAGTAAGTTCAGAATTTACTAACTTTATTAATTTGTTAAAAATTAAAAATAAATTGAAGTCAAAATCTTTAATCCTCATTTATAAATTCTTACCCAAACTGAACCACTCTTCAATTGTTGGCCTCGTGTTTTAGGCCCAAAACATAAGTGATATAGGGCCAAATTATAATGGGAAAAAATTATAATTTTGTACTGTAGTTTTGAATACAATATGACAAAAAAAATACCTAAAAATCCTAATTATACCTAATTACTTGTTTTCTTTAAAAATTTGCTACCCAAATTCCCCAAATTGCTCCACTCTTAAATATAGAAAATCAACTAAAATCAAAGAATAAAGATTTTTAGTGTGTAGTTTTCTCAATTTGAGGCCTGAATCCAAGCATAACCTCACAATAATTCGATGTCGATATCAAAGATAGAAATCTCGAGAATTTACAGCAAATCGAAATCAAAAATCACAAAGAAATCTGAATTTACAAACCTCAAAAAATTGCAGCAATTCAAAAATCTCAAATCGATAATAAKTCAATGCCACAAAACCTCATAAAACTATAGGACTTCGAATTYTGAATCAGGTATAAATCGCACCAACGTAAGTGACCAGAGAGCAAAACCGATCGTGAAAAAATGAAGAAGTTCCAGGTAAAATCCAAACATATAAGGTAATTATYTCTATTTGAATTCATTGTTATGATACATATTAGTTGTTCCGAGAATAAAGTAATCAAGAGATTTTAGCATTAAAAAATTATTTGATTTGTTTTCTTTATTCTGAAATTTAAATCGTGTTATTTTCTGCATATTTCACATTTAAATCAATGATATCAGTTTCAATTTGTGTAATTAAGCTTATTGATATCGTTGGTGATTCTATTTTTCATGTCATTATTTAAAAAAAACACAATATCATCGTGATTATTTCATTGTTGTTTCTTTATTGTACATTTCMTATTAAATTGATGATTCTTGATGAAGTTTCTGAATCTGTGCTTATTGTTGTTGGTGATTATAGTTTGCAGATGCTCATTTACAATTTTTTTCTCTTAATTKTTTATATACTATTTCTTCCATGTTTCTAACAAAACTGATGTTTCTGATATCCAKAACTCATTAATGTTTCCCTAAGATGTTTCAGAATGTGTTTCAAAGTACTTCTTACATCTGATATATATTATGTTAGTGTAAAATATTTGGGTGTGTTTTTAGAATTTATTGTTTCAGTTATGTTTCCGGTTGGTTTCTAGTCTGTCTCATCATGATATAAATGCATGCAGATGACAACCATTCCAGTATTAGTTTACAAAAACTGTCAGTGGCAACAAAATAAGTCTTACACCAACTTTAAAATAATAGGRATACTTGTTCCAAATGACTAGATATTCAAAAATCTAAAMGAACTTTTAGAACAGTAGATACAAATCAACAACGAGCAAGAAACAATGTAGATTAAGTACCAGTTGAAGGAAGGGTTTCCACCAATGAAGATTGAAACCAACTTCAATCTCAATTTCTATATGGAAATAACCAAAGAAGAAGATTGATGAAATTCCCTCTGTGCATCGACATCATCGTYAACAACGAGAGTTTCTTCCTTGAAAAATCAAGAGAAACAAGCATGCAACAGATCAAAATATTGAAACAAGCACCTCAGGAAATATAGACTTATGGCAACAAGATGGAAACAGAGGTGAAACAAAGGCAGCATATAGAGAGAGGCATCGACAGTCGGTAACATGGATGAAACATTCATCGACTTTGCTAATATTTGCAGCATAAATGCAACAAAAAACATCGAAGTTCTATAAATTGAAGAGCCAAGACATGTTAAAAATGAAGTTCAAGTCGGGGATGTCTTGAAGACAGAGATGTGTTAGCAAAACAAATGGTCTTATATGCTTTGAAGAATCACTTCTGCTTCAGAGTGAATAAGTCATGAAAGAGGCAATATAACACACTACAAAAAAAACAGTAAATTTCTGAGGGATTTTTCGAGGGAACAGAATTCCCTCGGAAATTTCCGAGGGAAAACCGAGGGAAATAAAAATCCCTCGGTTTTTTTCGAGGAAATTACATTCCCTCGGAAAATCCCTCGGAAATCAGGGCGCCAAATGTTCCCGCCATATTTACCGAACGAAGAACCGAGGGATGACCGACGGGTGGTTTTCCGAGGGAAGTAGTCCCTCGGAAAACCGAGGGATATTTGATTCCCTCGGTTTTATTTATTATTTTTTTTCCTAAATTGAACCCTAATTATGGAATAATTACCAAATTGGTCCCTAATTATCTAATTATTACTAAATTGGCCCTATTATAAACTAACCCTAATTACAAACTAACCCTAATTACAAACTAACCCTAAATTAAACCCTAATTCTAAAATTAAATATAAAACATAAATTAAAACCACAAATCTATGTATAATTACAAATTAATCTGAAATAATATAAAAAAATAAATAAAAAAACTGAAAAAAAAAATACTTTGACAGGCGGCTTCGGGCTGTGGACGGGCGGTCTCCGGGCTGCGACAGGCGGCTTCGGGCGGCGACGGGCGATCGGCGACGGTTGCGGACGACAAACTTTTTAAAACCCTAAATAAAAATTAAAACAAATAAAATACAAAAATAAAAAATAAATGAAAAGAACCTGACGGCGCGGCGGCTTCGGACGGCGGCAAGGCGTTGGACGGCGGAGACCTCTCGGACGGCGGAGTGATGCGATCGGCGGCGAGCTCTCGGACGTCGGCGAGCTCTCTCCTGGTGGCGAGGTGAAGGACAGCGGCTCACGGCGGCAACCCTTCTTTCTCTTTCTTTCTCTTTCTTTCTCTTTCTGTTTTTCTGAGCTTCTGAAAACGCAAGAGTGACAGCGGGCGAGGCCGCTGTCTAATTAGGGCAAATTTTCCGAGGGAAACGGGTCCCTCGGAAAACTGAGGGATTCAAAATCCCTCGGATTTTTCCTTTTTTTAATTTCCGAGGGAACTCAAAATCCCTCGGAATTCCGAGGGATTTTGAATTCCCTCGAAAATGTCAAAAAATAAAAAAAATCCAAATAAATAAAAAAAAGAGAAAAAACTAGAAAAAAAATAGGGTTTATTTCCGGGTCGCCGAGGCGCACCCCTCCCCGCCCCCGGTCGTAATTTCTCGAGTTTTGTTTCTATTTTTTACTATTTTTACTATTTTTTCGGATTTTTCCCATTATTCATATAAAATCGAAAAAAAATAGAAAACGCGCACTAAACGATCGACGTCCGACCCCCGTGGTTCCACAACGACGAGACGCACACCTCCTCCAATATCAAAAATCACGACGCTACGTCGCTTCACGTTTCCAACCGAAGGAGTTCATCGATCAATCGTATCTTGTTGTTGGTCGAACCCCACGACACGTGAGGGCACGCACATGCTCGTTGGTATTTTAAGATCGAATTTGGGGTCAAAACCACCCCCACGTGCCTAAGATGATAGGATCGGTTTCATTTTTACGTTTTTTCTCTTTTTTCTATTTATTTGGATTTTTTTTATTTTTTGACATTTCCGAGGGAATTCAAAATCCCTCGGAATTCTCAATTTTTCAAATTATTTGGGATTTTGATTATTTTTTGACATTTCCGAAGAAATAAAAAATCCCTAGGAATAGAAAAAAAGAGAAAAAACTAGAAAAAAAATAGGGTTTATTTCCGGGTCGCCGAGGCGCACCCCTCCCCGCCCCGGTCGTAATTTCTCGAGTTTTGTATTTCTATTTTTTACTATTTTTTTTTTTCCATTATTCATATAAAATCGAAAAAAAATAGAAAACGCGCACTAAACGATCGACGTCCGACCCCCGTGGTTCCACAACGACGAGACGCACACCTCCTCCAATATCAAAAATCACGACGCTACGTCGCTTCACGTTTCCAACCGAAGGAGTTCATCGATCAATCGTATCTTGTTGTTGGTCGAACCCCACGACACGTGAGGGCACGCACATGCTCGTTGGTATTTTAAGATCGAATTTGGGGTCAAAACCACCCCACGTGCCTAAGATGATAGGATCGGTTTCATTTTTACGTTTTTTCTCTTTTTTTCTATTTATTTTGATTTTTTTTATTTTTTGACATTTCCGAGGGAATTCAAAATCCCTCAGAATAGAAGGAAAGAGAAAAAACTAGAAAAAAAAATAGGGTTTATTTCCGGGTCGCCGAGGCGCACCCCTCCCCGCCCCGGTCGTAATTTCTCGAGTTTTGTTTTTATTTTTTACTATTTTTTCCTATTTTTTTTTTAGAATTCCATTATAAGCAAAATCGATCTTTAATAATTTAAGAGGCTAAAATAAGATTTTTTTTTTATATACAAAATATGCTATTCTGTTTTTTATTTTTTTGGCAATTTGTGATTTTTACATGACTAATAATAATAATTTAACCCTATATAGTTGCAAATAATATTGAACCGAAAATGAAAGCATACAAACTTACGTTGAGTTGATTGGTGGAGAAGCAGTTTTTGAGGAGAGAAAAGTCCAAACTTGTACGGACGGTGAGGAAAAGCATATAAAATTACCATGCCTATTTGTTAAATAAAAAAATAGAAAAGAATCCAAAAAATAGAAACAAAACCCAAAAAATCACGACCGGGACGGGGAGGGGTGCGCCTAAGCGTCCCGGAAATAAATCCTATTTTTTATTATTTTTTTCTATTTTTTACGATTTTAATTATTTTTAATTTTTTAAAAAAAATTAATTAACTTTCCGATGGAATACAATTTCCCTCGGAATAATTCCGAGGGAATCCGGTATCCCTCGGAATAATTCCGAGGGAAATTATATTCCCTCGGGAATTTAATTAATTTTTTTAAAAAAATAATAAATAAAACCGAGGGAATCAAATATCCCTCGGTTTTCCGAGGGACTACTTCCCTCGGAAAACCACCCGTCGGTCATCCCTCGATTTTTCGTTCGGTAAATATGGCGGGAACATTTGGCGCCCTGATTTCCGAGGGATTTTCCGAGGGAATGTAATTTCCTCGGAAAAAACCGAGGGATTTTTATTTCCCTCGGTTTTCCCTCGGAAATTTCCGAGGGAATTCTGTTCCCTCGAAAAATCCCTCAGAAATTTACTGTTTTTTTTGTAGTGTGTTATATTGCCTCTTTCATGACTTATTCACTCTGAAGCAGAAGTGATTCTTCAAAGCATATAAGACCATTTGTTTTGCTAACACATCTCTGTCTTCAAGACATCCCCGACTTGAAACTTCATTTTTAACATGTCTTGGCTCTTCAATTTATAGAACTTCGATGTTTTTTGTTGCATTTATGCTGCAAATATTAGCAAAGTCGATGAATGTTTCATCCATGTTACCGACTGTCGATGCCTCTCTCTATATGCTGCCGTTTGTTTCACCTCTGTTTCCATCTTGTTGCCATAAGTCTATATTTCCTGAGGTGCTTGTTTCAATATTTTGATCTGTTGCATGCTTGTTTCTCTTGATTTTTCAAGGAAGAAAACTCTCGTTGTTGACGATGATGTCGATGCACAGAGGGAATTTCATCAATCTTCTTCTTTGGTTATTTCCATATAGAAATTGAGATTGAAGTTGTTTTCAATCTTCATTGGTGGAAACCCTTCCTTCAACTGGTACTTAATCTAACATTGTTTCTTGCTCCGTTGTTGATTTGTATCTACTGTTCTAAAAGTTCGTTTAGATTTTTGAATATCTAGTCATTTGGAACAAGTATCCCTATTATTTTAAAGTTGGTGTAAGACTTATTTTGTTGCCACTGACAGTTTTTGTAAACTAATACTGGAATGGTTGTCATCTGCATGCATTTATATCATGATGAGACAGACTAGAAACCAACCGG
>BMAC01000576.1:338532-386908 GCA_014905375.1 Phtheirospermum japonicum
TTCCGGTTGGTTTCTAGTCTGTCTCATCATGATATAAATGCATGCAGATGACAACCATTCCAGTATTAGTTTACAAAAACTGTCAGTGGCAACAAAATAAGTCTTACACCAACTTTAAAATAATAGGGATACTGTTCCAAATGACTAGATATTCAAAAATCTAAACGAACTTTTAGAACAGTAGATACAAATCAACAACGGAGCAAGAAACAATGTTAGATTAAGTACCAGTTGAAGGAAGGGTTTCCACCAATGAAGATTGAAACCAACTTCAATCTCAATTTCTATATGGAAATAACCAAAGAAGAAGATTGATGAAATTCCCTCTGTGCATCGACATCATCGTCAACAACGAGAGTTTTCTTCCTTGAAAAATCAAGAGAAACAAGCATGCAACAGATCAAAATATTGAAACAAGCACCTCAGGAAATATAGACTTATGGCAACAAGATGGAAACAGAGGTGAAACAAACGGCAGCATATAGAGAGAGGCATCGACAGTCCGGTAACATGGATGAAACATTCATCGACTTTGCTAATATTTGCCAGCATAAATGCAACAAAAAACATCGAAGTTCTATAAATTGAAGAGCCAAGACATGTTAAAAATGAAGTTCAAGTCGGGGATGTCTTGAAGACAGAGATGTGTTAGCAAAACAAATGGTCTTATATGCTTTGAAGAATCACTTCTGCTTCAGAGTGAATAAGTCATGAAAGAGGCAATATAACACACTACAAAAAAAACAGTAAATTTTCGAGGGATTTTTCCGAGGGAACAGAATTCCCTCGGAAATTTCCGAGGGAAAACCGAGGGAAATAAAAATCCCTCGGTTTTTTTCGAGGAAATTACATTCCCTCGGAAAATCCCTCGGAAATCAGGGCGCCAAATGTTCCCGCCATATTTACCCGAACGAAAACCGAGGGATGACCGACGGGTGGTTTTCCGAGGGAAGTAGTCCCTCGGAAAACCGAGGGATATTTGATTCCCTCGGTTTTATTTATTATTTTTTTTTTCCGGTTGGTTTCTAGTCTGTCTCATCATGATATAAATGCATGCAGATGACAACCATTCCAGTATTAGTTTACAAAAACTGTCAGTGGCAACAAAATAAGTCTTACACCAACTTTAAAATAATAGGGATACTGTTCCAAATGACTAGATATTCAAAAATCTAAACGAACTTTTAGAACAGTAGATACAAATCAACAACGGAGCAAGAAACAATGTTAGATTAAGTACCAGTTGAAGGAAGGGTTTCCACCAATGAAGATTGAAACCAACTTCAATCTCAATTTCTATATGGAAATAACCAAAGAAGAAGATTGATGAAATTCCCTCTGTGCATCGACATCATCGTCAACAACGAGAGTTTTCTTCCTTGAAAAATCAAGAGAAACAAGCATGCAACAGATCAAAATATTGAAACAAGCACCTCAGGAAATATAGACTTATGGCAACAAGATGGAAACAGAGGTGAAACAAACGGCAGCATATAGAGAGAGGCATCGACAGTCCGGTAACATGGATGAAACATTCATCGACTTTGCTAATATTTGCCAGCATAAATGCAACAAAAAACATCGAAGTTCTATAAATTGAAGAGCCAAGACATGTTAAAAATGAAGTTCAAGTCGGGGATGTCTTGAAGACAGAGATGTGTTAGCAAAACAAATGGTCTTATATGCTTTGAAGAATCACTTCTGCTTCAGAGTGAATAAGTCATGAAAGAGGCAATATAACACACTACAAAAAAAACAGTAAATTTTCGAGGGATTTTTCCGAGGGAACGGAATTCCCTCGGAAATTTCCGAGGGAACACCGAGGGAAATAAAAATCCCTCGGTTTTTTTCGAGGAAATTCCATTCCCTCGGAAAATCCCTCGGAAATCAGGGCGCCAAATGTTCCCCGCCATATTTACCGAACGAAAAACCGAGGGATGACCGACGGGTGGTTTTCCGAGGGAAGTAGTCCCTCGGAAAACCGAGGGATATTTGATTCCCTCGGTTTTATTTATTATTTTTTTTCGAAAAATTGATCTGACCTCCCCCCCCCCCCCCCCAAGGATTGTTCAAGTTTTTTTTCGAACAATGTTGTATTGTTCAATCCAAAAGTTCAAACACATGACATATGCTCGAGAAACTAGAGATGAAACACCCCTATTTTGCATCTGTTTCTTACCCTTGTCGCCCATCCATCGCTTACCTTTCACCAACCCATCACGATCTTCTTCTTCCTGTTCGACGGTGTGATGGGTGATGATAATGGCAGAGTTTGAGTGGTGGTGAAGGGTTAGAGAAGATGATGTGTTTGGGGGGAGGGGGGGAGGGGGTGTAAGTTTGGCATTTTTTTGATTTTTTTCTTAGTAACATGTATTTTGTGTACGAATCAATTTTTCGCAATTGTTTTTCGCGTTCGAATTGGTTTTTTAAACCTATATTTTGTGTTCGGACGACTTTTTTCAAGGTATTTTTTTCTTTTTCTTTCTTCAATGGCATGATGGCGGCAACGTATTTCTGTGTGCATGTTTTGTTTATGTTCCTCAATAGATGGCGGCCATAGCAGTGGCGGAGTGATGGACGACGGATGGAGTGGTGGTGGAGAGTTGAAGAAGATGAAATATTTGGGGGTGTATGATTTAAGGATAATATTGATATTTTTGTGATAAAATTTTTAATGAGATGAACTAATAAAGGGAGAATTGCATTTTTTGTCTTTTAAGTTTGACCCCATTTAATTTTTGTCCTGTAAATATAGGCAGTTCGAAAATTGTCCTGTATTTTTTAAATCTTCGCAGTTTATGTCCTCTAAATATAGGCGGTTCAAAACTTGTCCTGTATCTTAAAAATTTTTCGCCTTTTGTGCCCTCTAAATCTTCGCGTTTTATAGTCTTAGAGGACATAAAACACGAAGATTTTTTAAGATACGGAATAATTCTCGAACCGTCTATATTTATAGGACATAAAACGCGAAAATTTTAAAGATACGGGACAATTTTCAACCGCCTATATTTACAGGACAAAAATTAAAAGGGGTCAAACTTACAAGACAAAAATTACGATTTTCCCACTAATAAATAAAACGAGGTGCATATATCCACGCCCTTTGTTTTAAATTTTCTCGTATTGACCGAATCGTGACTTGAGTATTTTAAGTTATTATATTAATAAATTAATAATATTACACTTACATCGAATGGATTTACACCATCCATCCAATTCGTTTCATGCATTGCACGGGTTAAGCACTAGTTAAATTTAATAACAAATCTAGCATTTGGCACACGATTAAAAAGTTGATCATAACAATTTCATGAATTTCTCCCTTAAATGTTTTTGGTATTGAAAAGTTAGGGTGATGTGGAAATATGGGTATATATTAGTTCTTTTGTTGGACTTGTTATGATTAGTAGTGGTTGTTGTTCATAGGTCTCTACTTTTTTTTTATATAATCATTTCTTATGATTACACTTCAGCTAACTTATTAGACTCTAATTATTTCTTCACCCTCAACTCATCGATGATTTTATTAGCCTCAGTCAATTCCTTGATCGTCTTAACAACATTCAATTTTTAAAAGACTTTTTCAAATTATTTAAAAAAAAAGAAGTCTATTAAAAATTAGATGATGTTAAGACGATCGAGGAATTGACTGAGGCTAATAAAATCATCAATGAGTTGAAATTAAAATAATAATTAGCTTCTGATAAGTTAGCTGAAGTGTAATCATAAGAAATGATTATATAAAGAAACCTAGAGACCAAGGAATAGCAACCACTACTAATCATAACAAGTCCAACAAAAGAACCAATACACCCATGTTTCCACATCGCCCCAACTTTTCAACACCAAAAAAATTACAAAAAGAAATTCATGAGATTGTTATGATCGGCTTTTCAATCGTGTGCCAAATGCTAGATTTTTGATATTAAATTTAATTTTTCATGTTTATGAATCTCTAATTAATATTGAGATTAACATTCGATACTCGACTTACTGATCAAACGCCAAAAACAGGGCACGATGATTGTAACAATGAGTTTAGAGATCGAGAATTTGAATCATGAGAAAATCGGATGTTGTTAAGAAGATCGAGAAATTGATTGAGGCAAATAAAATTATCGATGAGTTGAGGCTGAAGAAATAACTAGAGTCTGATAAGTTGACTGACGTTTACAAAGCCAGGTTTGAGAATTTAGTAAACGACGTGCGCAAGCTCACTGCTCACAACAATATCCACCAAACGCAAATAGTCCGTCGGTCTTCCCATGCATGTACAATATACTATTTTTTTTATATATAAATTCGATAATTTAATACGATAACCTAAACTATGCCTAAATTCAATAAAATCAAAACTTACATTTCTAATTAAATACGATTATGCCTTTTTTCAACAAATTAACTTTATTAACCTCTATTTAATTTTTAGTACAAAATATGTTTTGTCGAGGTTTTTCTAAAAATGAGAACAAATCTTTATCTTCAAAAGTATATTGAAGATTTCACAGGGAATATATTTTCAAGGTAATTATTTGTCGAGAACTTGCCGACGGACAAATGGAACAAATCGAAATTTAGTATCGAACTCCCTATTTGATACTATATTGCAAATGGGTCTAAGGTACGTATTCTAAAAGGGACAATTCAAACTTTAGTATCAAACTCAATATTTGATACTAAATCGAATTAAACAACAAAATTTAATCAAACTCCCTATTATTCTTACTATATTAATCATACAAAATTTAAAAACAACAATATCAACCAATCAATCACATGTATACAATATCAACAAATCATAACATATACTAAACATAACATCCACATACCGATCAATACATCATTTCAAACCACCATCCCCAACAATTTAAAACTTTTTAAAACCACCATCATTTTTTAAAACAATTTTGAAAATCGTAATTGGAGGGACGAAACCTCCCGGCCGCCGCCGTACACCACGTCACCACCGGCGTCTACCCAACCAATCACAATATCAATCAATCATAATATATATAACAAAAAACCATAACATACATTAAACACAACCAATCATCACGACATTTAAAATTCACCATCACATACACATTAAAAGATAATTGTATAATTGCACAATTGACCTTAATTACAAATCAAACCCTACATATCCATAATTTAATTTAAATGTATATAATCGAACCTAATTTATAAATAATTATAAACTAAACCCTAAAATAAACTCTAATTGCATAAATGAACCCTAAATGAATACTAACTACCTAATTAGCTCTAATTTTATACAAATATTTATAATCGAATTCAATTTATAAATAATTATAAATTAAGTCCTAAAATAAAACTTAATTGCATAAATTGACCCTAAATCTAAAATCATTCACAAATGCATAAGCCAAAATTCCTAAATTGAACCCCCAATTAAATTTCTCAAAACCTAATTCATAAATTCAAATCAAATGAAATTAAAACTCTAAATTAAAAAACATTAAATTTCAATTAAAATGCTAACATACCTTAATATGTGATGTTTATGGTGCTCCGACGCTGGCGATGGCTCCTTGGCGATTCTCACTCTCCTCGCGATTTTTGTTTTTGTTGTTAGTTGTCGCTGAAATGAGTCTGTTCGCTGCCTGGGTCTGGTTTTATGAAGTTTACTGACGGATAGGTTTCCATCAGTAAATCTGCCGTTAGAAAAAATTCGTCGTTGCCGACGGATGAATTCGTCGGTAAATAAAAACTGGGGTTGCCGGCGGACAAATTACCGTCGGCAATTAATATCCGATTTATTTTTATTTTTAAAACTGTCGTCATATTTGGCCATCTTTATTGTTGCCAACTTCCCGAGAACTTGCCGACGGACAAATACACCGAGGGCCCCTGTTCGTCAGCAGTCAATCGAAAAAGCCGTCGGTAATGCCGGCCATTTACCGACGGGTAGCGGCCCGTCAGTAATATCCGTCGTCAATTCCTGTTTTTTTTTTTTTTTTTGTAGTGATAATATAAGAAAGGCTAAAATGTGAAGTAATAACAATGATGGAACAATAACAACAATAAAACTACAACCAACAGATTGAAGAAGGGGAAGAGAACGAGATGGGATGGAAATTTGGTAACGCAACATGTAAAATCAAGGTGCTATAATCTACCTAATATTGAGTAGTGCACTGTGCAAAAAACCCAAATTAGGGTCACTTTATAGGAAAAGATTACAATGCCTTCAAGGTACTATGCCCCTCAACCCCCTGCATTTATAACCATAAATCTTTTAATATAAAATGTCTAAAATTAATCTAATAATCCATATTAAGTGAAGAATAGTACCATGAAAACACCGTAGAAGTTCATCACTTTATATGTGATGCTTTATAGACAACTATTTTTTAATTATAACGGTATAACTTTTACATTTATATCGCCTTATATTTAAAACCAAGCTCATATAAATTCGGCCAAGTACCACTTTTTTAATTACAGAATGGCACCAAGAATAATAAATGAGTCGATTCAGTTAAAAACGCCTCCACTAGTTCCAACCGGCAGACGCTTTTTTATGGAAGCTGTCTCTAATATTATTTGTGGGAAGCGGTTATTTTTGGATTTGGATACGCTTAACGATTAAGGAACCGACACTAATACTATCAAATCTAAAAAATGTACGGCCTGTTTAGATTAGCATTCGTTGGAATTTTGAATTCTAATATTCAAAATCTTATGAGATTCAGATTTCTATGAATTATAAGAATTATTATTTGTTATAGGATTCGAAACCCTTTACTATATTATTATATATTGTATTTAGTAATATTTAATTATTTAATTGTAATATGTTAGGCATTACGGAGTGTAGCCCGAACAGGACCATGAACAACGCCATTGATACACTGAACCAAAGTATCTCCTCCGCCCTAACATGAAATTCCTCGAATTATCTCCTCCGTCCTATAATTATCTCCGCTGCGCCTAATCTCCGTTGACTGGACTAAACCCGCCGTCGCACCTTCTCTCCCGTCCTCAGAAGGACTACGCCATAAAACCCCTCTACCCTCACCGCATTGCACAACAAACCCTAGTTACACTCCCTCCCTAATTCCCGACGCCGCAGCCATAGAAGCTCATTGTTGGCGCGCCGCCACGAATCCATCCACCTCACCCCACCGCTCCAGCTCTTCTCAAGCATATTGGTAAGACCGCCACGAGCCATCCACTTCGATTTCTTTTTTCTTATTTTAGTTTTTCCTCTTTTCTTTTCCCCCCGAAGTATTGCAGTGAAAAGGAAGGAATTTTGCTATTTTCAGTAAATTGATAAACGGCAGAGGTCTAAAGAGAAGGTGGCTTCTTCTTATATAAACGGGAGAGGTGTAAAGAGAAGGTAACTTCTTTCTTCTTCTTCTTATCATTATTTGTGTTATTCTCATTCTAACTTTATAAGAGTTTTTTTTTTAGGGATCAGATTAAATCAAATTGTTAGTCAGGCCTTATGAATTATATGCATATAATTCACCAAAAACTGTTTGTAGTTGAGTTTAAAGGAGTGGATATAAATATTGGATTAGCTTATATAATACTATAAAAAGGGTTAGATTAGATATGTTAGTGCGTGTTCGTGTGTAATGGAGGACAAATGATATCTTGAATATAAAATTGCTCTACACTCTCACACACACACACACACATATCCAACATGAAGATTAATTAGATGAGTATTCTTTATGTCCAGTAATTGAGATGATTAGCTGTCATGTGGGTCTTATTTGATTATTTTTTGTTGTTTAAACTGATTGTTAAATGTGTTTTTCATAAGAAATTTGTCGCGGCCCATGTTGAACACTCGATATTTAGAAATGATCGTTTTGGTTGTTTGTTACACCTTTTTAGATATGGTTGTTCATCATCTAAAATGTACGGGTCAGGACCTTGAAACATGTTATCTTGACATATAATTGATAGTCAGTATATGTCAGATAAGACTCATTCATGATCTTGTTCAGAATTCTGATTATTCATCGAGGCTCCATCTAGATATGATTTACTCTCTCCTCTCTGCAGTTAACCGACGGTGAAAAGCAACGAGTAGCACTTGCTCGTAGATTCTTGAAAGCACCTCCCATATTGTAAGTACCTCTTGCTTCTGTCCCAGTTTAATTCAATGTAACTCATTTTGCGGTCTTCTACTCATTCTTTCTACTTTTGTTACTTGTATATATTTTTGCGGAAAGAGGTTTACAGTTTGGTTATTACAAACTCTTAACCTTTTTGTTTGTTATTAGTGTTGTTGATCATAAAATCTCAGTCCTAGAGGAGGATAAGTCATCAATGACCTGGGAATTAGATTGATTCTCTTGCTATCCACACTTTTCCTTGATTTGTCCCACTATCCCTCTAATGAATAAGAAGTGGTCATCTTTCAAATGTTGTCTCGTTTAATAATATTCATGCTTTGCTGATATACATGTGAGCATTTGTTTCTTTCGGCCAACGTATCCAAGCTTTTGTGTTACCCGTTGTAATGGAATTTTAGGCTATGCTCTATTAATTTATAAGTCACCTTTCATTTGTCGTTCTACTTATGATTTATTTTTTACTGGATCTGAGTTACTTCTGTCAATCAGGATCCACATATTGTCTGTTTCTGCTAGCTTATGCAAGTGTAGCTTATGGTAGCATGCAACTTAAATTCAAGTGAACACGTTGGATTCTCCTAGTTGAATATAACATAATACTTTACTCCAACATTTTGTCTTTTCACATCAATACAACATTATGGTTGTCTTTGTTTTACAAATTTTCCCTATAAAGTGAATTGTTCTGCCACAAATTCGAAACTCATAAAAGAAAGAAAGAAAGAAAGAAAGAAAGAGAAAAAAAAAAACTGACTACAGCAACATTTTCCTTATATATGTTAGGGATTAAATAAATCAAGAAAATTTGAGATGTTTTTGTTATAGTAACAATTTAATACTTGCCGATGTACAATTCTTAGATGGTACCGCTGTTTTTCGTTGCTTCATTGTATTATAGTTATAGGCTATATGGACACTTTAGATGTTTCAATCTCATAAAATAGTTTGCTGCTCTTTTTGTTTTTCCTCAGTCTTGTTTTTGATAATTATTCCTTCTAAAATATGTATATTTATCTCTTGTTATTGACTTGGTATTTATGCACATATGCATAATTCTATTTTCAGGTCTAAAAATTAATATCGCTGCGTCTCCACATCCATTGCTCGAGGATTCAACTTATTTCAGCAAACCTAGCAGTTACCTGGAAGAAAAGAACTCTCAAGGTAAGTCCTGATCTAAGTACAAAATATATATGGGGAAGTGTTTCTTGTTAGTTGTTACTGAAAATTATGTATGACTGATGTAGCAGCATTATAAAAGTGTATTCTTGAGTGTCTGCAGGATTTCCATCTAAATTTGAAAGTGTTCCCAATTTGGTGTTATAGATTTTATTAGAACCTGTCTTAGATTTATTAACCAACTCTATCACTTAACTAATTTGTTGTTCCGAATACGTTAGCTAGATATAATTAGTTGTTTTAGATTAAAATATTAGAGATTTAACATCTTTAGGTACACAATTAATATCAAAAGGCTCCTTCCAACCGCAGTTGCATCAAACCTCAAGGGTATTACATCAACAAACCTTCTGTGTTATTTTATTTTTTTCAAATAGTTCGAAGAAACATAGTAAAAAGATAGATCTCCTTGTTATTTTTAATATTTGTTTTTTTAATCAGAGTTGGTTTGATAAATTGTTAAAACTTGTTGATGTTCCTTTTTTTTTTTTTTTAAGTTGTCTTCAATTTAGGAAATTAATGCTAAATTGTGCTTTGTTAATAAATCTAATATTTTGTTTTAATATTTTATTTGACGGTTGGAGAGCTAATCAAGATTCTTACTCAACGTTGGAGTTGGACTAAAGTTAAAATGTTTGGGCAAGGTATATTATCGCCGTTATTTCAAATTCGTAATTTTAGCGCACTTATAAATTTGTTATGATTGAGCACTGGAATGATTGATATTGGTTGGTTTTGTTTTGTTCAGAAAAAATTTGATGAAGTTATTATGTATGTGTTATAGATTTGTGGTGAAATTTATGAATGAAGGCTAGACATTTTATTTTAACAGCTGCAAGCAGGTGCCAAAAGCAAAATAAATAAATAAAAATAAAACAAAATGAAACAAAAGTGGAGGTTCTGATGTGATACTATTGGAGGTGTTCAACACTGATAACAACCTCCTGGGTGGTACTATTGGTTGTCGCTTTATGATTAACAAGCACCACCTGGATTGGTACATTGTGGGCTGTTCAACTGACCGCCTTCCGTGTGATCAAAGTGACCTATTGATGTTGTTTATGCTAACAAGCGCCACCTAGGTTGGTACATTGGAGGCAATTCAACATTAATAACCGCTTCTCGTGTGACACTATTGGTCTATTTATGCCCCTATTCTATTATTTGTGATGGTTGGAAGCACTACCCATATTGATACTGGTTATAAGTGTCGATCTTATTAGAGTCTGCCAAAAAGCCCCATCAATGAGCGTCTTCAAGGGCTACCGATCAATATTTTTGCACTAGTGGCCAGGGACAACAACCTTGAGGGATTGAGCTTTGTTCAGCCGAAGCTTGGTCTCTCCAATAAAGAACTTTTTTTTGTTGCACCATCTATAGTGAGTAGAGCATCTCAATGCAGTGGAGCAGCTCGAAGCTCGCAACACTGGGCAAAGTGCCAGAGAACTTGGAAATGACTTATTTTTATAATACGTGTTTGTAGTGACATCGAAACTCGGGTAGAAGCAAATAAGGGGAGATCATATGGAACTCAGAGCTTGAGGCGTCGTACGCGGAGAAACCAACTCAGAACAATCGACTAGGGAAAATACTATAACTAGGTTCGTGATACCATCTTTTAGACACTAGAATGTGTATTAGATTGATAGATTAAACAACTGACCAAAGTACATATTTATACTAAAATTGGATTACTATTCATTTGCAATTTACGTGTTTTAAAGGTATATTCATTCGATTGCATTTTATAAGTTTGATGTGCACTTTTCATGCGATTTTTCTTGTTTTACATGTTTTTTTGGAAAATATTATGCTTATGCTATTTTTGGTGTTTTACATATCTAAATAATAGGTTTTTGAGCCTTGGTCTACAAATGTTGACAACCCCGAATTTAGATGATTAAAGGATGCACAAGGAAGGAAGGAAGTCGAGAAGAAGTAAAAAATGGGAGACCGTAGTATTCAGAATTGAATAATATAAGCTACAATTATTTTGTATTTGAGAAGTAAACAATGGGAGACCTTAGTATTCAGAATTGAATAATATAAGCTACAATTATTTTGTATTTGAGGCATAATTCTCTCACACGGAGTCTAATCAAAGGTGAATCAAGTGTCCATGGAAATCAAAAAAATAGAGTTACAACTTGCACGAAGATACTAAGTCTAATAGGACTGTTATAAGGCTCAACTAGAGCAGAAGGTAAACTCGATATGCAACCCGACTTACAACTCGTGTGCACAAGTCGCATAACACACTATATTCGCACTAGACATAACCACCCGACTTACAAGTCAGGTTCATATGAAATTGCCAAAGCGCTGGAGTTACACTTGACTTGCAAGTCGGGTATAACGTCGAACCCAATGTTAAAAGAGTTGCGTTTTTAGTATTTTGGACCCTTATTAATCGTTTTTACAATTCAATAAAATTGTGATAACTTATATCTTTCACCTTCTCTAAAGTAATACGAGGAAATTATGTGTATTTTGATTTTAATGGTTAGGGAGTTACAATTTAATATATACGTTATTACAACTTTTTAAAGTAAAAATTTCAAAATTCCAAATTGAATATTTGAAAATTGTTAATTCTTTTTGATATTAAAAGTATTATTTCTATTTTCTCACTTAAATTCAAGATTTCAAATATTCTAATATAATTTTTTTTATTTCAAATTCAAATATTTTAGATGATTCAGTTTCTTTTTAATTAATTTAAAATCTCAAATGATTAGTTCTATTTACTCACTTAACCTCATATATATATATATATATATATATATATATATATATATATATATATATATATATATATAGGTATAGGATCATGTGAGAATGGATCCTTGGGTGAGAAATGAGAATAAATCATGACCACTAATTTTAATACTTGTGATTAAAAATCTCTGGTGGTGTTTCTGTAATTAAAAGATACTTTTGATTAAACCTATCGTACCCTTCTTATTTATGCCCCAAATCGGTTTCTTCCCGATTGCCTCGCTTGAGAGAATTTTCAATTCCCATCGATTTTGCCTCATTGATTCAGTCTGATTCTCACCGATTTTAATCGATATTTCGTTGCTAGATTTGTTATTTCCCTTCTCTCTTGTTCATCGATTTCCAGAATTGAGCCGCGAATCTATCATGGGCAAAGTTCGTAAAAGGTACGTTTCACTATTTTTTTCATTTTATTTTCATGAATCACAATATATATTTCTCGAATCACATGTATATTGTGTCTCGAATCAATTCTTCGTTGTGGAATTTGAATTTATTTTAGTTTATTCGAGCATATATTGAGTTTTAGGTTTTAATTTTGTGAAAATTAGGATTTTTTGTTTCTCACAACTTCTTTTACGCGAATCACAATGATGTTTCTCGAATATTTTCGGTATTGTGAATCTCGAGTTTATTCGAGTTTTCTTGACATTTAGGCTATTTTGTTCTGTTTTACAAATAGATGCCCAATATCTTCAATTTATAGTTGATTGGTTTTGAAATTATTGGGACGTGTTGTCGATTTAATTTAGTCTTGTTGTATGTAACCGATTCAAATTGTTTTAGCATCAAAGATTTTTGAAAACTGTGATTTAATTTTTGGAAAATTTACAGAAGCAACTGAATGTTCATGGAAAAAAGTGTTTTGACTTTGTGAGCATATGGGTGTTGACAATGCATTTGAGGGACATGTTCAAGATTATAGTCCTATTGATATAGGTATAGTGAGCTACACCAATTACCTATTATGTTGAAGTTGCTCAAGCTATATTTTATTTTCAGACGTACAATTATGCAGTCCATTGGCATTTTGCATGACCTGTTTACACATTATGTACAATTATGCAGTCCATTGAATACTTGTTTACCATTTCACCTTCCCTTCTCAAGTTTGTGTTCATGTGTATATTTTGTGGAATTTGAGTTTATTCGATCAAATCCTATTTACACATGTGTATAATTAATGTCAAAACTTATGTTGTTATTGACTTGTCTAATTAATATCTTGTAAAGTATTTTCATGTCAGGTTTTATAATATATGTGCAAGTGGTTTATCATGAATGTGCAAAATCATGTATTTTAATGTGCATTTTTCGTGAATTGCAGTCGAAATGGGCTTCATAAGAAGACGAGAACTGTGGCATCTCGCTCAACTTATGCTTCACAATGGATATCCATAAACTTAACACTAGATGCAAGAAGGCAAAAATGAAAGTTATAGAGAATCATCTTGAAGAACTGCTTCGACAATATGGCATTCGATTGGTGTCGTACTTGTCTATTTTTGCCCATGTTCTGTTTATTTGTTATGTAATTGATTTTGTTTTCTTTAAAGTTTGGTTTTATCTTTTTTTTAAATTTGATTTTTTCCTTTCACTCTGCACAATTTTTCTTGTTATTAGAAAATATCAACGAAAGAATGAAACTTCTGTTTTGTAGTTTTCTACTCCTAAGGATTCAAGTCCTCACAATTCAAGACAACATGTAGAATTGCGAATGAAGGCTGATAGGGTTTGTTGTCTATTTGTTTATGCAGTGTAAATAAATATATTATAATGTGCAAAATAAGATGTATCAATGTGCATAATAAATATACTTTCTTGCATTCAATGAGTTTAGTGATTTTAGGATGTGCATGGTATCATTGCAAATAAATGTATCATAATATGCAAATTCTAGTATATTATTATTGTGCAATTTATTACTTATTAATATGCATCATATACAGTTTTTGTACATGCAGATTTTTCTTGTGGATTGGGGGTGTTTTCATCATGAGGCACTTGTAGTCATATAAAGTATTACCACTCTTGGTATGTAGAGAGATAAACAAGTTGAGGACGTGAAGGAGTACCTCCCGATTTTAAGGTAGAAGTTTGAACAGAAGGTTGATTTGAAGTAATGGATTTCATGCGACGGATTAGTTCATTGAGTTAAGTTTTTAGTTAGTTTGGAATTATTTGTCAAATCTAATGTTCTAGTAGTGAATTAATGTAAAAACTGATATTGTAGATTGACCTATATTGGAGTTATTGGATAATGTTGTGCCCTTAGTTGCACAAACTTACTGGTGAATGAGTTTTGTAGCATGGATAAATACTCAGCTTGATTTTATGCATTATGATCTGATGGGCGTAAAATAATTTTTTTTATGCATATTGCAAAAATGAATCACATTGTGTAGCATGTTCTCAATTTCTTATTTTTCCGTCAGACCATTATAGCATTTAACATTTAGCAATATGCTATTTTTGTATGTGAAAATGTCAATATTTTAAAAATTATATTGTTACATTAGTTCCAGGTATGTGCACAATAACATTACTAACTATGCACAATACTGACTATGAGTTTGCACAATAAAGATTGCATAAAATATGGCTTGTACTTGAATAATCACATTAAGTTGTTTCATTTATGTTGAATAAGATGCATTAATTCTTAGTGTTTTATTTCAAATTATTGTAACATTTATATGGTGTTTTTTTGTGTTCATGGCGAGGGAAAGGCGAAGATTTATGTATTCAAATTTGTACATCGAGGGTTTCACTTTGTGCATGTGTTATTATATTATTGCTCATTTCTTAGTGCATGATTGTGCATAAATTAATGCACTAGGCATTGAACCTGATTGAATTTATAGGTATCACAGGTGTACAACATTACGATCCAATCATCAGGTGTACAACATTATATAGTTTTGTATATAGTAGCTATTTGTGCATGTAGTTATGAACTAATGTGCACGAGTTTATTAACTAATGTGCAATTTGATGTGCATGTGTTTTTTAATTATTTTGTATATAGAGGCTATTTTGTGCATGTAGTTATGAACTAATGTGCACGCGCGTATGAACTAATGTGCAATTTGTTGTGCATGTATTATTTAATTATTTTGTATATAGTGGCTAGTTCTGCATGTAGTTATGAACTAATGTGCACAAGTGTATGAACTAATGTGCAATTTGATGTGCATGTATTATTTAATAGTTTTGTATATAGTGGCTATTTTGCGACTAAAAAAAGCTGTGTTTTTCATATTTAAAATTTTTAATAATGGTCCAGGTGAGGGAAAGACAAATATTTAAGTTTTCAAGTTCTTAACTTCGATGGTTGCATTTTTGGTTGGACATATGTTATTGCATTACTTGTGTAAATGATATCATTACAATCCGATCATCGGGTTGGATTTGTCATTAGACCCAAATTAAGCATTGTCGATGTACGATAAGGAAATATGTAAACATATTGAAATACAAGATAACAAGCAAATCGAGAAAGAAGACGCCAAAAAGGTCTTATTTCTAAATCTCAGACAAAACTATAGTCCAATTAATTTGTACGAAAAGCCCAAAAAACTATCACCTAAAATAGGAATTTATAGAATACCACTGTGCCTAAATTATTGCACTATTATGCAAAATTGATTGATCGGTTGTGCAAAAAATCATACTTGTTTGTGCATAACCTATGTCGCAAAATTAAGAGCAATAAAAATAAGAAAATAATATGAAGGGTCTTGAACTCTGCCAATTGCTCCTTTTTTTTTACACATTTATGTTTATAGAGCTAGGTGTCATGACCATAGTTTGTCGAACAAGCTCACAATTGTGGGAAGAACATTCAACATCACCTGCAAAATCTCGCATTGAAGAAGTGCACAAAACAGAACATGCCACATATAATATGACAAAAGAATTATTGAAGACTTCATAACACGTGCAAAACACCATTCTGCACGAACGTGCACAAGGGAACACATTAACATGCGCAAACTGACACTTAATTGTGCACAAACAAATCATGCTTGCATCAGACGACAACACGCAAAGATTTTTTTAATTGTAACACGTGCAAACACCATTATGCTACTGCACGGACGTGCACAACGGAACACATAAACGTGCACAAACTGACACTTAATTGTGTTTGGTGGGTGAAGAAGGCTAAGGCGGAAGCTAAATGTGAGTGAAAGGCAGGTGTGTCTAAAACTGGAAAATGTTGTAGCTAAAAGAGAGAATATAAAACCAAGAACATCATCCTCTTGACAAACGATTCGCCACCTCCCTACACATTACTCTGCACGTGCCAATAACTTGTGTCTATCAAGAACAACTCAATTCTATAATTATCGAAATCGAGCGAGTCCAAAGCATTTAGTTATTATTTGGTCCTACTTTCTTCCAATATCAACAACAAAATCAATTGTCACAGTCAACATCTAGCCAGGTGGCAAAAGCCCAAAACCTCGGACACACCCAACATATATATACATGAAAGATGAAGCCTTTTCATCTCCTTAAACATTATATTCACCTCTAAAATTAATTACTTAATAGAATGTTCTTAGACATTGGTTAAGAATCATTAAAAAAATTAAATACTTTCAGTAGTTTCCCAATTAAACCAGTTACATTACAAAAAAGAGAGAGAAAAATATATACAAAACTAGGGATTAAAACCTGATTTTAGAACTAAAAATAAAAACCTTAACCTCCTCTTTCTTCAGCCCAGGCACATCTCGCTTGCATCAGAGAACAATGAAATCAGACGACAGCACGCACAAGACTTTTTAATCATAACATGTGCAAACACCATTACTACTGCACGATCGTGCACAAATAAACACATTACTGTGCACATACTGATACTTACTTGTGCACAAACTGACACTTACTTGTGCACAAACCACATCATACTTGCATCAGACGACAACACGCGTAAAAATCTTTAATCATAACACGTACAAGACTTTACCTGAGTAACTAAAAAACTCCAAACACAAATATCCAAAAATTAGATGAACTCACCTAATTAAATAAAATAATACCTAATTTGTTAAATATTGAAGCCATTGGGGTGCAACCAAAGTTAAAATTCGTAGAACCAAGAAAAAAATTTCAAAGTGTCGAAGCAGGTTCAAAAATCTTACACAAGTGCCTCTCAAAAACTCAAAATTTCCAGGAAACAAATCCAATCTGAGACATGTCGTGGTTGCAGCCACCCAAAAATGATGTCTTTTGCTGTCGGCGGCAAAGAGAAGAAGGAAAACAACGGCGTAACATTACCAGACACCGTTTGATTCTTAATCGAAAATTTCAAATCACTATACCAAGAGGATATTCACTGCGAAAAAGTAACAAATAAAAACAAACGTACTGAGTCATTATCCAACATATCAGAGGCACCGAAAACCCTAGCCAAGCCACCGTCGTCAATCTTCTCCGGTGAACTGGTTTCTTGCGGCTGCTCAGTCAAAAGAGTGGCAGTCGTTGTAGACTCCCTTCAAATTTCTACCTTAAAATTTGAGGGGAATTTGAGGGGAATCGTGAAGGGATCCACCTCCCTCACCGCCAACCTACGAAATTCGAGGAGAGATCAGCGAAGGGAATGAATGATGCCAAGGATTCTGAGAAATCCGAGGGTATCGTGAAGGAGGTCTACGAGGATTGTGAGAAATTTGATTAAATTAGATCCATTAGATTAGGTTAGATATAATGGTTAGGATTCATTCTCATTTCTCACCCACGGACCCATTCTCACCGGAACCCAACCCTATATATATATATATATAAATTTAACTTCAAAATTTTCAAATATTCTAATTAAAATTTCTTATTTTAACTTACAATATTTCAAATAATTCAAGTTTTTTTTATTTATTTTGAATTAATTCAAAGTGTTATTAATATTTTATCACTTAACCTCACGTATTTTTTTTAATAAAATTAAAGATAAACATAGGGAAAAAAAAATATTTGAATTTTAAAAATGAAAAAAAACAAAAAAACCCGGTTCAAACCGGCCAACCGAACCGTGAACCGGCGGTTCACAAACCGCCACCAATCGGTCGTTTCACGGTTCAGTTGCGGTTTGAGGTTTTTGGCCAAACCAAACCGGCGGCTCGAACCGTTTGAACACGTCTACATAAATATACTAGGAAGAGCATAGATGCATCATATTGGAGGAGAGTGAGCTTAAGGACGAAGGATTGAGGCCCTTCCATCCCCGGATGAAAAGACGTAGTTCTCCATGAGTCACCACGGCTTGTAAAGGTTCTCTACCTTGTTATCGTTATTAGAGTTTGTTCATGTGTTTTACACATTTGTTTAACTATGTCCGTCTAATCGCATTGATTTTGGTCATGAGAATAGATTGATGTACGGTCTTTATGATATTAAAGTATTTTGTTTGTTAATTGTTTACTACCATTTCGTTTGTATCTCGTTAATGATTTTGTGGGGGTACTTGATTACAATTTACACTTCGTTGCAAAATATTGAATCCATGCGAACGCGGGCGAGACAATATTTAGGCATAGATAGATGGCGTAGACGGGGCATAGTGATGTTCATTTGTCTAACGGGGGATATTATAATCTTATGATTCTTTTTCCGCTGATTTACGTGTCTGCCGAGAGGTATATACACACACAGGTAATTGAGTTTACGCACCTTTACTATCCGAACTAGGAGTAAGGTTAGTTTACAAGTTTTTATAGGATTAGACTTTAATAAAAATATTATTTATTATAAAATAATAAAGAGTTGTCAATCGAAATCATGTTTAGCAATCAATAATTCTCTTATTATCTTTCAATTACTTATTATATACTTTGTTTGTTTTTATATTAATAAACGCCAAGTAAATATTTTAAATTTTAAATAAAATCAAACTGCTATGATCGAGATACTTAATTCATAATTCCAGTGGAATCGATATTTTAAACCTTACTCAAACTACTACAATTGAATACCGTAAACTTGAGACTCAAACTATTATTATAATTGAATACCGTAAACTTGAGATTGTAAAATTAAGAGCGATCAATCATGTATTGAGTTTACAATATAACTAATGAATTATAGGATCTCACAACACAATATTGATATATCACAATAGTTGTATGATATGTTAACATACTACATCAATCATATCAAACGACCTTGATAACAAATATATTACACCCTTAAAAGTGGACATAAACAAAAGAACGTGACTTAAGAAGAAGATCAAAACATGACTTAAAAGTGGACATAAACAAAAGAATGTGACTTAAGAAGAAGATCAAAACATGACTTAAAAGTGGACATAAACAAAAGAATGTGACTAGAAAAGAAGATCGAAACATGCCGTTAACAGGATTTCATGTGAGACCATTGATATCAAATAATAAGACTTATCATTTCATCAAGATAAAACCTAAAAAGAATCAATGAGGTTTTCATTTAAGATACAAGGCGTGTATATATATATATATAGGAGTGAGTTCCAATGGGAACTCTCCCTTATTTGCGAAACTGTAAACTAATACTTTTATTATATATCGATAATATTTTTATTATACAATCACAGTGTTTTATTAATATATTAGTTATATACACCAGCAGCGTTTTTATTATATAATCCTAATACTTTTAATTAAATAAGAAAATATAAAAAGACTCTGATCCATATCCATTTAATTAGATTAAGGGACTATAATTGACCTTGAATTCACAAATAAGGACATGGTTCTTATTTAAATTTAATATGACACGAGGATTGAACTCATTTTCTTGGTGGGATTTAGCAACACTTATATTGACCATTTATTTTGAATAGCTGGACAAATGAGATTAATTCCCCATTTTAATTAATTGCATGCAACATATGAATTGAGAGGGTTTTATGTCAATTGAGCATGGTGGCAACGTTAATCACACAATTTCCCAGAGTAGATGATTTTTTAGGCCGACAGATAAGTATGTATGGCAGTTAAGGTATCACTCTTAATTTAATTATTTTCATCATCATTACAATTCTTGATTATCATCATCATTATTAAAAACAATGAGTTTAGGGTGAATTATTGTTATAATATGCCAATGTATTATAATAATAATAATAATAATAATAATAATAATAATAATAATAATATTTATTTATTTCGATGTTTTGATTGTGATACTTGTAAGAACTTCATTGAAAAACATGCTTTCAACATATCCAACTCAGCATTAATAAAACATATTCAACTCATTTTATTAATGTACAAAACTATTTATACAATATAAACAACGAAAGCCAACACGGAAAACTGGAAAAGCGATGTTCAAAGTAATTAATTTTATATGATGCGCGGGTGCTTTTTTTCCCCCAACCAACATAGTTCTATTTTTGTAGTAATTTGGTGCTAATTAATAAAGTAACACGATCTACTAATGATCGAGTCCTTAAAAGGGTCCAAGAGAATTTTGAAGGCCGTTGTCCTCGTGATCCTTAGATTCCTAGGAGCAGTAACTACTTATACTACGAATTTAACATCACATGCACCAGAAGAAGGTCCTTAATCAAGCAAAATTCAGGCCCTTTTGTAAGGCCAACAGTTCCCCTTCAATCACCGAATTAACTTTGCATAATTTCTTTTCGAAGGCGAGCACGAATCACCCTGCCAACCACGAAAAAAGCCCCAAATTGCAAAATGGCACTATTCAACTCGTATTCACATTTAAAAGCTCATAAACATTATAGAGCATAGAACACCAATTTCTAAATAGTCATTATTTTGACATAGTTTGTAATATACTATATATATATATAATAATAATAATTCACGACCATATACATGTCCTCATTATCTGCAGACGTCAACCATCCGGTTCTTGTGTAGCAAGTCCCTTGGTGCTACCTGAACATTTGACGGATCATAATTAAAAATCAAAATTCATCATTATTAGAAACAAAAGCTAGCAGCAATATCATCTAAACCATTAATAAATATAGTAGCACTATCATCAATATAATAAGCATCAAAAGATATCCCTATTAGCACCACACAATATTATATTTCCCAACATATATTATTGAGAAAAAAATTCTTTACCTCCTGAAATTGAAATATGACTATTTTGACAATTCGTCTTTTAAACTTTTTTTTTCGTGCAAATTACATCATAAACTGTACAAATTTTGCACTTAATTTTTTGAACTCCCGTTTTTGGTGGAACTTTTGGTCGGAACTCACTCGTGTGACATGCACGCTTACATATAAAGGGTAAAATTGACTTTCATCTCCTCCTCATAACTCCCACTCAAAATAATGACACGTGACCACTACGTAGGTTCCAGATCCTACGTGTATACATATATTAATGTGAATATTATCTTACCAGGCCACACAAGTGCTCACATCCATATTAGGTGGAAACGTGTCATTGTTTTGAGTAGGAGTCATAAGTAAGAAATGAAAAGTCGATTTTACCCCTTATATATAAGCGTGCATGTCCCACGAGTGAGCACCGACCAAAAGTTTCAGCAAAAATGGGAGTTCAGGAGGTTAAGTGCAAAATTCGTACAGTTTAGGAGGTAATTGCACGAACGAAAAAAAAATTTAGGAGACGAAGTCTCAAAATGAGCATAGTTCATGAGGTAAAATTTTTCTTTCTCTATATTATTATCATCAATGAAAAGTACAGTATCGTCCAAAATTTATTTGCAATATTTTTCAATAAAAAAGTATATGCTACCGTCGAAATACATCATTATTAAAAAAAATACTCGCAATAAAAAATAAAGTGAAAAATAAGCATTAAAGTCATCATTGTAGCATATAATATCATCACTGAAGGAAAAAAAAATCAAAAATAAGAAATTAGCAGCACTGTCATCACTAATAAGAGCTTCAAAATATATCAATATTAGCTATATACAACAGGAATAAATAGAGCTTGCCAGAGATATATAAAATAATAATAATAATAATAATAATAATAATAATAAAAAAGTGATTATATATAGATAAAGTTAAGTAGTATATAATCAAATCATTATTTTGTTAACATAATCAAATCAAAACTTTGGCTTATAAATAGATTATTAACGAGAGTAATGTACTTTACACATTATGAAAATTTCACTGTACATACTATTTGTAGTTTTGTTACTACATTTTTTCTCATCATCGTAAATCGAGATTTTTAAGACCTTGCAATTAGACACTTTGACATAGCAACATATAATTAATTATGATTGAATACGTGTTTCTTCAAAAAAACAGTTCAACATGAGAGAAATTATCCTTAATTTATATAGATCGACATCACATATGAAATAATCAAAGAAAATTTTCGTCGTTAGAACATAAACAATAATATCATTATCACAGGGGGTGGCAATTATTTGAGTGATTAATACTAATTCATTCAATTACTATATAAAAATTTGTGGATTTTGTGATTTTAACTAATTAAAATCGGTCACCTAAAATGATATTAACCCAATGTACATATTTAAATATGAAAATCAAAATGGCCAATTAAATGTGTTTAGTGTGCAAATAGAAGTAAATCATTCAAAATTAAATATAATTTTATATAGTTTAAATATGGATATAAAATCAATCCATCTATAAAACACCTCTAATTAATGAATTAATATGAAAATAATATGTTATCGAATTTGGGAGGTGAATATTTTCTACAAATTCTCGTAAATGTAAGAATTGATCAATTATAATTTAAAGTCAAACATCTATATTTTTAATGTGTCATAAGATTATTGTTGAGAATTTTATTTTTAGTAATTTCTCCTTTTTTAATTGTTTGTCTTTCTTGAACTTAAATTAAATTAGAACTCTAGATTTATTTCCTGAGTGGAGTTTAGGACTTTATTTAGTTTCCTTAGTTTCTATTTAACTTGTTTATCAAGACTAGGAGTCTTGATTATTTAAGGAGAAAGATAGCGACACAATAAGACACGGCTTTTCAGAGAAAATGCAAGACAGTTTTTGAGAAGTAGAACACGAGCAATAGACCGACTTGAAACTACGATTCAGCATAAGGAGATCTTCAAAGTTGCGTGACCAACGGAGAAGATCATCTAAAGCGTAGTAACAAGTATTTTTGTATCAGGAGTTGATGCAATTGTTTTTCATATATTACTTTGATATTTTGTAATTGATCTTGAACAACAAATAAGTAATATAGTTTTCGAGTTTGTACACCCAAGTTCGTAAGCACGTTTGCTTACGGACTAAAGTCATATTAAGTTCATTTAATCTTTTTATTCTGCTTCTGTTTTATATGTACTTTGTTTGATGTTATTATTGGTGTTAAAAACATCAATCATAACATCTGTTGTGTCTTGCAATTCATAATTTCCAAACTGATTGATGTTAGTTCTGGTGATAGTTATCACGAAATATAACATCATTTTTCAAAATCATAGATCTACAAAACTACAATTGGTACCAAAGCAGGGTACTTGACATTAAGTATTTCGATCATTGTTTTGTAGATTCATTGATATCATGGATGCTCAAGGGAATACGCAACCTCCTATCCTCAACGGAGAGAATTACTCTCTCTGGAAGCAGAGGATGCGGCGGTATATCAAGAATATCGACGAACGAGCGTGGAGAACCATTCTGGTTGGATGGGAGAAACCACGAGTCACCGATGCTGATGGAGACACCATCATCAAGAAAGAGATTGACTGGACCGCTGATGAAACAACAAATTCAAACTGGAACTCTAAGTGCATCAACACCTGATTCAAGCTTTTGTGTGCCTACTTTTATAAATATTGTCAGTTATTCAAAAGCTCGCTCGTAAGAGTACGAGTTCGCATGTAGGATGGTAAGTTAAATCGAGTCGATCTCAAAGAACAAACAATCAGAATCTCAAACGTTTGTTTATCACGAATTAAAACGAAAACTTGTACAATTTGGGGGTTTTGTTTGTTTTGATTATCTAAGAATTTAAAACGCAATAACATCAATGAAAACTAAGTAACTTGAACTAATTAACTAAGAGAACTAAATAGCATGAATTAAACTTCTAGGGAAATCAAATTAATCAAATCAAGAACTTGCACGAAACTAAGTAGCAACAACGAAATCAAAAGTATAAAACTTCAATGGAAATAACTAACATAAACGAAAAGCAATTATCATGAACAAAACGTAAACGGAATCAATAATCATAAACATATAGATGGAATCAAATAACATGAACGAACTAAATAAAATGAAAAGCATAAACGAAATTAAATATCATGAAAGCATGAACAATATTAAATCTCCAATAACCAAGCATAAATTTATTAAACTAAATTAAGATGAAAGATTACGAATTCAATAATCTAAAGTAACTAAGGTTTGAAGCATAAAATAACTCAAGAACAATAATAAAAGCAACTACTTAATTGCATGAATTAAACTAAGAAAGCAATTAAAAAGTTTAGAATACTTACTTAAACTAAGAAGTGCAGTAAATTCTCCAGCTATTCCGAAGAAAACGCGTAGATCTTCGCCGAAAATCGAATCATGAACTAAAGAACGGAGCTTGGAACTTGTGACTCTTGAATCTTCGATCTTGATCTTGTATTATGATATGGGATGTAAAAGTATGTTGATTTTGAGTCTAAGAACCAAAAATAGGATTATATGGTTGATATGTGTCTTTGGGACGGATTTGGAAAGGGGTTTATATAGTCTTCCCATGTCTTGGAGCACAAGTTAGGGTAAAAAATGCGTTTCTGGGCCGGTAACGGTAAGACTTAGCGGTATGAGTTACCGCTAACTATACTGTTAACCCTCTCTGAGTAGTCTCTGTCCATCCGTAGGGGTGTGGTAGTGGTAAGAAAGTAATCGTTAAGTATACCGCTAAACCTCTCCATCGTTTCCTAACGGTGAAACTAACGGTAAAGAGGTACCACTAAGGTTACCATTAGTTTGGTCTGGGAACTCTTTGTCCATCTTCAGCGGTAAGGTAACGGTAATGGTAGCGGTAAGGGTTACCGCTAACTCCCAATTTTTGCTACTTCTTCACCGGAAAGCTCGATTCTCATCTCCTAATCATTGAACCTCGTCTCTTATGTGCTGAACTCTTCCGGTTACTTAGCTATAAGGTGAAAAACAGAGAATAATCACCTATTTGCATCAATTTAGATCACAATACGGTAAAATAAGGTGGAAGTATAAAATTACAAAATTAAGTTTAATCTACCCAACTTATACCAAAAACAATAAGAAAAACTAACTAAAATACTAATAAAAATAAGGACAAATATGTGTTAATCAACTACCCCACGCCTTATTGGTTTGTTCGTCCTCGAAGAAACGATAGATTCAAAGAATAACCAGACTGAAAATAAATTCAAGCAATGAGTCGTGTCGTGCTACATAGATAATTTTGAAAATATAGATAAGTGTAACTCAACTTCAAACGCTCGACCATTATTACATTGTCGCTCCAAAAACAAAATCATGCTTCCTCACGAAGGGTAATATATAAGTGTACGCTCAAGCACTCAAGAATTTTTTTATAGGGAAGTGTTTACACTCACTTCATCAAATACTAGCACAATAAATAAGCACTGAGAATCAAAAACTTCTCCATCGCGTTTAAGTGTGTAATCAACAAAGAATCAGAAAAGGTCTTTTCAGGTTGTAATGTAGGCTCTTTGGACGGGTATGTAATATATAAATCGTGTGGCTAACTCACGATCTAACGTGATCAATAACTCATACAACTATTCTAATCACGAAGCAATGTGCTTCACCTCGTTCAAAAATAAAAAACCTCACTAACACTCATAACGTAGCCTTTTAATTTAGGGTATTTCTCATCTTGCAAACCGTAAACCGACTTTCGCACAAACCACTTAAACAACGTAGAAGCTTATGATACTCTTTCCCCTAAACATTAGGCTTCATAAAAAGATCAAACAATAAAACACAAGCCTTTATAAGCATAAGCAATTACGCAACTAGAATCACCATCCTCTCCTTTTTATTTTTATTTTGTCCCCCCTTTTATTCCTTTTTTATGGGTTCTTAATTTTTTTTAAAGATGGTGATCCTTAATACTATTACAATCTTTCATAAATCCTCCATCAAGATTTCCAAAATGAAAATAACCAATAAAAATAATTAACTCCTACCCCAAGCTTTTAATGATCGTAGGAGATTAAAAAACACTCATGGCTACAGGAAATATATTATTTGGCTATGATTGGCTCATTCAAAATTTATAGTGGCTAAAATATATGGATATGGCCGGAATAAGGGTTTTTTCCGTGCCTTAATGTCATGATCAAAGCTAACTACACACAGCGATTTCAAAGAGATCTCAAAACAGAAGTCACTCAAGTACATGCAATGACGATAAACATTCAGGCTACTCACTGAATTTTACATGAAAAGTTTTGAATTGACGCTGCTTTTTAGGTTTGCGAAATCAATTGCGTCCAAATACCATTTTACAATATATAAATAATAAATTTGAAAAATTATGCACTTATGCACGCTCAAAGACAAGAACATCAAATTATACTTAATTAACTTCGACAGGCAAGCCAGACAAACACAATTTAGTGCAGAAATAGCAATTAAACACGAGAAGTTACTACTTATTACAGGCCATAAGAATTAAAATTGCACAAATAACAAATTACAAATTATACTTGACCCTCCCCCTCCCTCAAAATTCGACAATCTCCGGATTGCTATAAGCACAAATAAAATTAAACGAGGTAAGGAAAAGAAAAAATTCCCTGAAAACTTAAAAAGTTGAGTCGCTCACGTCGAATTCGTGCAATTGGCCATCATCTCGGTTCTTGTGATTTGAATTGTCCCTTAACAAAAACTCCGAAAACAAAAATAACAAAGAAAACAAATAATAAAAATAAAAAGTGCAAACAAGAAAAACAAAAACATTGTCCAATATCAAATAAAACATCAATAAAAATCACTGCCACAGTGGCATGTGATCGTGCGGACCCTGAGAGGTGGAGTCATCCGGTGGTGGAGCAGGAGGCCATCGTTCCAAAAATTCGGCGAAATCGGCCGTCAAACCGGTCATCATATCCCTGTTGGCCTCGCTCACCTCTCTACTTCGACGATCCTCCTCACGAGCGAACTGGGCCTCTCTATGCCCCCACCTCACCTCCATAATAGCCATCCTAGTGTTCTCATTCTCGTGATCCCTTCTTAGAATCCACCCACGTTCGTGGTTGTTGGTGGTTTGTTGAATTGGCCTCATGGTGTTAGAAGTTATGGAGAATTTTGGTGTTGGGAGGTTTAGAATTAAAGAGAATTTTGAAATATAGGGTGTCTAAGGGGTGGTTTATATAGGAATTATTGGCTCTTAAAAACAGGAGTCCTAGATTTTTCCCAATTTTAATTAAGGTAGGAGATATTAAACTTACCTATTCAATTTAGAACTCTCTTAAAGTAATAGATCTAAACTTAAAACTCAGCCAAAATCCGTACAAAATAATACCATAAGTTTACTTACCTGGTGGGATTAATATTCCCAAAAATTGCATCCCGATTCTTTCCAAATTCTGCAGAGTCGGTCACGGTAACGGTCACCCTAGCGGTAAGGGTTACCACTAAACATACCGTTAAACTTCCTGCTACTCAATAGTGGTGACTTAACGGTTAAAATGACCGTTAGTTACACCGTTACACCCTTCCGTTTCCATCTAGCGGTAGTTAAGTGGTTCTGATCATCATCATTTCGCCCAACATGCTAACGGTAAGAGCTAGCGGTATGAGGTACCTCTAGGTAACCGCTAGATTTCCAGATTAGGCAAAAATCTTAACTTTTTCTGCACATCAACATCGTGTAAACGTACCATGACATAGACTTGATTATAAACAAAATAAAAGAAAGAAATGTTCGAAAAAAATTTAAAAAGAAAGAAAATAATAAACATGCTTGGGTTGCCTCCCAAGAAGCGCATCTTTTAACGTCGCTTCACTACTACATAAAACCCCAACAGCATCGGTTGTTTTTGCTAATAGGCATCGGTTTTACAACCGATGCCTATTAGACCGAGGCCTATAACTTGGACTTTAAGCATCGGTTTTACAAATGATGCCTATAATAGACATATGCATCAGTTGTTTGACCATAATCGATGCATATAGTCATCACAAGTCGATGCCTAATGTCCGGTTATTGTGAAACAACCGATGCCTATAGGTGCACTATAGGCATCGGTCTCGATTATAAACCGATGCCTAATTTCCACTAAACGCATCATTTTTTTGTAAAATAACCGATGCCTAATTTCCACTAAACGCATCATTTTTTTTGTAAAATAACCGATGCCTATAGTGTAGCTATAGGCATCAATTTTATTCTACAATCGATGCCTAATGTCCTCTAAGGCATCGATTTTTGGAAAACAACCGATGCCTGTAGGTGAACTATAGACATCGTTTTTGTGCTCTAAAGGCATCGGTTGTTTTCAACACAACCGATGCTTATAGTTTACCTATAGGCATCGACTTTGACATGTAACCGATGCTTAATGTCTATGTATATGCATCGGTTTTTTTGAAAGCACCGATGCCTCGTGGCGAGATTTAGGCATCGGTTTGTATCTCACAACCGATGCGTACAGGTTAGCTATAGGCATCGGTTTGTTTTCTACATAACCGATGCCTATAATGACCTATAGGCATCGGTCGTTGTTGAGTAACCGATATTGATTTTTTACTTATATGCATCAGTTTTGTTGTCAAGAACTGATGTATATAACAATGTTAAAAACCGATGCCTAAATCTGATTATATGCATCGATTTGCACAAACCGATGCACAAGTTTTTTGTTAAAAAATCTCCAAAATTTCCAAAATCTTATTTTAAAACCTGTCCGTAAAATTGATACTTACCATTTGCAAAATATTAATTTAATATAAAAAAAGCATTCTATTCAATAATAAATAATTCAAATGCAAAAATTCCCATCCTATCTAATAAAACTCAAGTTGAACTAATTATTTACATCGCACAAGTAGCAAAAAAAAACCCAACCTCATAGAATCTATGATGCTCAACAACACAAAGCTCGCAAATAAGAAACATCTCGTTTCCTTCCAAAGGAGAATCCCCAGAGCCTTTCCTCCATTCTTGTGTTGAAGTTTGGCTACGAACAACACCTCGTTCTTGAATTCCAACTCTGAATCCTTAGACAACCTTTTTACTGCTATTTGTCTGTCATTCCATGCTTTTCCCTGTGAATGAATAAAAGTCACATTATTAACTAAGAAAATCCAGAGGAAATCCACCGACGTCTTCATAATGTTCTGCACCAAGTTACAAAATAAATTACTTAATAACTAAGAAAAAATAATTAAAACTAAGAAAAAAATACATATATACGAGTAATTTACCGAGAAATATATTCTGCCCATATCTCACGAATTTCGTCGATTGTTTCTTGCTCGTATGGTTCAACTCCAAATGAGTCCTACACATTCCGATTCAGAATTTCAACTTGTCGTTTTAAAAATGATGTTTTGGTTTGGAGTTTAAAAAATATTCAGTAATATTTACTACTAAAAAATGAGTTTACACGTACATTGTCTAATGAAGAATTCATACTGACTTGGGAGAAAATGTCATACATATACCTCATGACATAATAACTACACTCATTGCCTCCTCGTTGTTGATTACACTACACAAATCATATGAAAGCAGATCAATATCCCCCTATCAATAGATCTATCGGTGAGTCAAAATGAAATGGGTCGAAGAACTTTACTAACTTGCGTACTAGGGTAACCACTAAATTTTATTGTTAATACCATAAAAAATAATTTACCGGCAGATGATTCCACACCATGTTTCTTCCTCCTTTTCCTTTTGTTGACCAATAGGTCCGAACTGCCCTGCAAATAGTAATCATTGCACTCAAGCAGTTAATAACACGCAAAGTATTATTTCAATAAACAATAAGAAATTGCTACCTATATATTAAACATTTACAGTTTTAAAACCAAAATGAGCAGATGAACCACCCAATCTTATATTACATCCAATGAAAAACTTCAAGCGGTTTTATGAATGGAAACACACAGAGTAGGCTCTAGAAAGAATCAGGTTGTGGAAAATATCAAAATTACATTAATGCTATGAAACAAGTTGCCAACGAAATAACTGTCCACAAAAAAGAATCAGTACATTACTACATTGACAATAAAGACCTGAAAGTGAATTGTTTTTTATGATGTTATTGTAAAAAAGGACAGCAAGTTACCTTTTCAAAAAATAAGAAACACAAATATAGGGGGAAAATTGTTACTTACGTATTAACATGTGTCTTGATATCCAAGTCCCTCTTGTATCCCTTTGGATCTAAAATAAAAACCTGATTCTTGAGAGGACATATCACTAGCAGCACCTAGTTGTCACTACACATTTTCATAAGCACAAAGATTAATTATCTTTATAAATCATAATAATTGTAAAGGAGTAAAGGAAAAAATAACAAGAAATAGTCTCTATTTACTCGTCTAGATATGGTTCTAGAATGAATGTCCTGCTAAAAATTTCACCTAAGGCATCATTTATGTACGTCGTCACAGCAGTCAGGTCATTTAATATACTTTTTTTGCAGATCTTCACTGGACAAAGAAATCCGAAGGCACCGGCACAAAGACTCTCAGCCAACCCACGAAGACACCTGTAAATCATTAGTAGATTCAAAGCTAAATAAATTTAAGCTAAATATTGAAATAATTGATAAGGAAAAAGAAAACTCGTACCGCGCAAAGACTTGCACAACAACAACACTAATCCACCCCATTCTGAATAGGCTCCAAATATCATCAATTAGCACATGAGTTTTCATCTCTCTTTTGTCATGGAAGACAATTTTCTCTAGGTCCATAGAGACGTGGTCCATATGCATGGGCATCGATAGAATCAGGTTGTGTAGCTCTTTGCAATTAGCTTCAGAGTCTCCAAGACTACGTCATCAACAAGAGGTGGCCTTGGTTTTATTGCATATTGCTCACCACTTGTCTCCATGAGACTTTTTCTCTGTTTCTTTTGATATGGCCTTGTAAGTTCCTGTACATATGGCCATGATTGAGCATACTAAAACTAAATAAATAATTGGTGAAATGAAAACATATATTACCTCTCTGGACAGAACCAATCTGACCGGTCACTGCAAAAAGCTACCTAACACTTCACTCACGTGCCGTATTTCTGGATGACCTGTCACCGGTAGAGGAAGTTCTGCTGCACCCTCGATAATTTCATCTACTGAGACCTTGACATGACCGGGTGACACCTTCTGATGATGTATGACCGTGTTCTTTCCTGTTGGGTAAACCATCCCCTTCGTAATAACTTTTTTATCCCCCAAAATGGACAGGTCCAGGCGGCACTCGGTCAGACTCTATTACTCAAAGTAGCATTAAGTTAATGGTCTAAATAAAATGAGTAGGTTTGTGAAAATACACTACATCTAATTTATACCTCAACCATATTAAATTGAGTCCCACCAACCAATTGGCAACTACTATGTGGATCACTTTGCGTCAGCGTGTGGAAGTCAGCCCCCTCGTCAACTCTTGATGGCATGTTGTGGTGAATAACTGGAGTCTGCGGATCTTGGTTATTCACTTGCTCATATAAATGGTTGGATTGAGCTTGTAGAGCATCAAATTTGCCCTGCATTTACTGTGTGATTTCTTGTGTCAGAGCCGCCCTCACCTCGTCCACTGACACCACTCCACTCTATCTCCTGCTTGTCTGACTCGGTCGACCAAAAACAGACCTCACATTCACGTGGCTACCAACACCTCGCACCCGACCCAGGTGCTCCTTCTTCCCTACAGACGCATTTAATATGTCATCGTGCCTCTGCACTAGAAACGTCCCTTCGCTGACTTCTCATGCCTTCTCAACCTATTTCAAGAAATGATAAACATCATTTAATATATATACTTCCAAAAATATATATTCTTACAAAAAATATAATTACCATTTTATCAACCACCCCCTTCGTTTGCTCATTCGGGATATCATAATTTCCCTTTTCGTCCTTCTTAATTCTTGCTCGAACCCAATCCAAGCTGCGATCATCCGGAGTTACACTCGAGCTGAGCGAAGCACATGAAGACGAATACGAGAGAGGGTCTGATACAACCCACTTAGCTTTCGCACTAGCAATCCACCTGGTCCTAAAAAGTGCGGATGTTGGTTGTGAGACTAGCTCTCCCGAGCTTTCCTACTCTTTTCCTGGTAAAATTTCTTTAGGAAAATATTAGATATATATTTCTGGTGATTTTTTTTTAAAAAAATGTAATACACTGTACATGCCTTGACTTCTTCAGATTGATGATCACTAACGAATTTGTCCTACTGATCAGCTGTGATGGAAGGATATAAATGGGATGGATGATCATGTTTTGGGTGTTTCCTCTTTATGAAGTCACGCACTAACCGCGACTTGAAAGCGGTCCACCTCACTCCCGCAACCTTCAGGAAGTGCTTCTTCTTCTCATCCCCTTCGATATTGAACTCTTTCTGAATAAACAAGAAATAAATGTATTCATCAACAGATGATTTACTATAAAAAGTTTATATACATGAAAATCCTCCCAAATCACATCCTTCAGACCACTCTCGACGTGTTTCCACTCGTCGATGTTAATATCTATATGCGACCGAACTAGGGAACCTAGGTAGTTTTTGAAATTGGCAGCATATTTCCCGATGGGTTTATTGTTATCGTCGAAATTGACATGCTTTTGCTCTGACGGCTTGGCTTTCATTTTAATGCATGTCGTTGAGCCTCTAGATCTTCTTTTCACAGACTCAGACTCGTGTTCTAAGTGGGTGATCGATGAATCAGTCATGACTCTGTGCCATAAGTTGATAAAATTCTTAAAACATTAGTTGAAAAATATAATTTATACGGCGATGAAAGCTAACACATCAATCGACAACTACAGTGAAGACACCAAAAGCTTTAAACAAATTACAAGAGTGAAAACAGATACTTGGATGATTCTAGCAGCTAGAGACAACTAAGAAGCATATCAACAACTTTTGTGAAGGTACTTACCGCATAACATATAGTTCAAGAGGGTTCAAATGGCTTGTGAACATGATGTCCAAAATGCGACAGTGAAATTATTCATCAAAACTTTGGCATCAACCATACACTAATTCACTACAGATGGGCTCTATATGTATATCCCTCAAAGTACGTTCACCGATGATCCTCATTTGGGTGTGTGAATTAATTTTTCCCATATTTTGCAATAGGCAGCAACTAAATTTAATATGATAATTAAACCTGTCATAAACATTGGTTATGGATGGAATTCAGAGGTCCGGTCTTAAACATAAATACTAAACAAATACCTAATCAACATGAATGGTCCAACTTTAAAGGTCTCGGTCCTATCTGAAAGGTCCGAGACCTTTAAAGTTCTTAGTTCCAACCCCAATTACCAACTCAGAGAATTTAATTTTGTACACCTGAACAATACCAAAACATATTAATTAACGAACTGAACAAGTACTAAAACATACATTCTTGCACAATTTGTAGCAGGCGAGGATGAAAAACTAAGCGATAGGGAATCTACGGTGAACACCAGGCGACGGGGAATCCACGGCGAATAGCAGGTGAGGTTGAATGAATCGTCCAAACTTTTCCAAAATGTTACTTCTGAATATCTGGCGGGTTTTTGGACTGGGAAATACGAAAATCTTAGACTGTAATTTAATTCAAAAACCTAGTTTTCGTGTATTTAGGGGCAAAATCGGACTTTTCAGAGGCTACGAGCCATGCGGGTTCGAATCTCTCCCTCGCCCAAAAATTGCCGAATTTCACGAGTATATGCATCAGTTGTACAAAAACAACCGATGCTCATAAGTTTTATCAGACAACTAAAGTCGGTTGTTAGTAATAACCGATGCCTATAATAGTAAATATTAAGCAAAAAAAAAGTCCCGCGTTCCCTTGCCTCCTAGAAGCAAACATTATCCCTTCCAAATTTCTACAAAGTCTTGAACAAAAAAATGGATCTTCCCCAAGAAATCTTGATGGACATATTCTTACGCCTCCCTACGAAATCGATAGGCAGGCTCAAGTCTTTATCAAAAACATGGTGCAACTTGCTCTCCACCCCACAGTTCATCAAATCCCACCTCGCTCGAGAAATACCCCGCCAAGAATATCTCACTCTCATCACCCCATCTAACACCATTCTCTCCATAGAAATCATAAAAGGCAACATTAGTACCGTTTCAAGAGAGCTCGACTTTCCAGGTGTGTGCAGATTGGTTTTGGGTTCATGCGATGGGTTACTACTGCTACTCAATCTAACTGGTGGGATGGTTTTGGTGAACCCCATTACTCTGGAGCAGGTGGGACTCCCTCCTCCACCTCTGGTTAGGGGTGATACTACCCATGTCGCATGTGGATACGGGTATGATAGTGCCAGAGATGATTATAGGGTGGTTTTACTTTCTTATTGCGATTTGGATTATGATGGCCCATTCGTGCCTAACCGTTGCGATGGTGCATATGTGTACTCTGTGAAAATTGGTGTCTGGAAAAGGCTTAAGACCTCGCCTTATGGTAATTTAGTAATTTGCATCCCCTACGGAAATTTTTCAACGGGGCTATCCATTGGCTGCATTATAAGACAAGTGAATTTGGAAAGCTGGATTTTGTAATAATTGCTTTAGATTTGGTTACCGAGGCATATTTCGAAATCACTCCACCTGTTGGTGTCAATATGGTTAGCGAGTTCTCAACAAATGCATTGGAAGCTAGGGTGTCTCTAGGGTGTCTCTAATGTGATTGTTCCGTTGTTCATGTGTTGGGATCGGGAGAGTAATGTTTTTTAATCGAAGGATAAATTTATCCAGTTTTTATGTTTCTTATTTTCCAGAGAAGTTAGAAAATGGAATCTTAAATTAATTGAGCAACTCTTAATCAATTAACCGAACACAAGGGATTCGTTAATAAACGCTAGGAGAAGAGAACAAATAAACCAATCTTAGAGGTTATTAAAAGCACGACACATAAATAAAAAGGCTATAAAGTAATTAATTCTTGGCCTCATAACAACCATTACTGAAAAAGATTAAGCATTCACCATAGTATTACATCCAATGAACATAGTCCAAACACATCTAATTCCCAATTACATCTGATTCCATCCCAAACACATCTAAAATTGTAATGAAAGTACAAAAACTAAAGATGGGAGATCCACGATATGAAGGGCGAAGGTTGAGTTAGGTGGCAAACATAAGTCGGCAGCCAGTAAGGACAAGGCGACCATCTGATGCCCAGCTTGATACATCAACAACCCAACATTGATCAGCAAACCCTATAATTGTAGCCTTCACCTGATGACCATTACCTCCTGGGACCACATGCTCAGTCCAGAAGTCCTTTGGAATGGCCTATAAAAAGCTCGCATGATTAGAAGCTGCTAACGTCAAATAAATAATTGGTGGAAAGTGTATTAGTTGCAGATAATTTAAAAAATCTTCAACTTACTATTCGTCCACGCTCTAGAACAGTCTTCGACACTGGTACTTTGAAAGAAGGAAAACGAGTCAGCTTAAGGTCAGGATCTTTCACACCTACAAAGCGATTGCTTGTAACGCCTTTGCCGTTAAAGACTATTATGTCAAAAATATAAGGCTCATTATTTATGAAGACAACAGAATAGTCCTCTTTAATTTTGTTGTCATCCACAAAACCGAACCACTCCCCTTTGAACCTCGCCTACAATAAATAAACAAACAAACAAAAAAATAAAAATAAATAAACAGAGTATAAATGCAAACTCTCAGTCGTATCTGGTTTGCAGAAACTTAAACAACACATCAAGAATGACATTATTATGTACATACAAAGAAATTACAATTCATAATCAGTCGTATCACCGTCTTGAACACAAAAGAACACAAATAACACAAATCGAATGAGGGTACTTAACACACAAAGTTGTTCATCAACAAACTTGAGTTAGTTATGGAGAGAACAAACCTGGTCACCATCTTCACCAAACAACTCCACTGTGACATCCCAAGTCTGCCCGATGTGATTGCGCAATTTAAAATCCGTGCTTGGAAGATCTGCAAAAAAATGGATGGTTTTCTGCGGGATATGATGCAATTGTGTCGACAATTATTCAGAATTTCAAAAAATCATACAAACAATAATCAGAAAATATATATCAGAACAGAAAAAGAAAAAAAATGGATGAAATAAAATCACATATACCATGAAACGTGACAGCGGCATAAGGATGGTCTTGGTGCATGTTGGAATTAAAGTTATCCTTAATCTGGGATAGAAGATAATTCGGCAAGGTGGACGAATTTTTCAAGGCTGATTTTGTGTTTTCTGAGGGTTTATATCGTAAAAATTAGGGTTAAGCATCGGTTATTTGACAAGAGACGATGCATATTCATCGCTGGTAAGAAAAATGCGGGAAAGAAGGTCAACCAATATTATATGCATCAGTTTTTTTCATACAAACTGATCCTACGGACATACTTTAAGCATCGGCCCTATTAGTAATAACCGATGCTACTGTTAAGATCTTAGGAAAAATTTAAAAAAAACTTTAGACGGGGTACGGGCAGGCCTTAGCCAATCCGATTAAAGATCAAAGCCCGTGCCATGCACCATGTCCATCAAGCAAAGCAGTTCTAAGCCCAATCGAGCCGAATAGTGATTCCCCGGACTAGGGGTTGATTCTGATTGGCCCAAGAGAGGAGAACATTTTTAAGTTGCCAGATTTCCTCTTAGAAAGGCGATGTGGGATAGGTGGGATTATGCAGTAAAGGAAGCTGCTGGTGGAAGGAATAAAACGCAGCTATTGAACCCTTATTATTACATTGGAGATTGTTCTTTTTCATGTGGTGTCCCAAATTATGATGTATGCCAAACGTTGTTAATAATTGTCAATTTGAATGGCTTTGTAATTTTTTGTTCTCGATAATTTTATTTTTCACACCCTGGTGGTTCAAATTGCTTTCTTTTTCCAACTGGTTTACCATTTGTTTTTTATTTTATAAGGATCGGTTATACAGCTCATTTCAAAACCGATGCTTAAAATTTATCAATTGCATCGAATGGTATACAGACAACCGATGCATTTAATATTAGCAGCCAAATAAGCTCACTAGGTAGCTGGAGCACTTCGTCTAATAAAGAATAATTAAAGTATTCATTTTGTTTGCATATAAACACTATTTTTTTAAACCGACTTATTTAAAATCAAAGTAGACATTCCAGCACAAAACTCACAAATTAGGAATACCTCGTTAATATATACACTAATAGTCATGATTTTCTTGTTTTGCCATTTGCTTCAAGATTTCGTGAAAGATTTTTTTGGTATAAATGTGGAGTGAGTTTATTGGGAACATACAAATTAATGTGTGGCCAACTAATATAAGGGCAAGTTTGGAACTACAAAACGTATATTTTGCATGTTTCCCAATTAAAAAAAAAAGGGTTGTCTTCAATGGATATCTGCAGGGAGTAGTAATCATTTCATATAATTAGTAGGAGGTGTTAATAGCATACCATTTTCACGCAAGCTGAAATTAACTGTCAATGTGGTTTGTGGTTTGAGGTCATGTCAATTAAATGATCAATTTCACAGTCTTTTGAGCTGCCCAACCTCTTCATTTTCTATTTAAAATTTTCCATCACCCTTGTTTCAACTCACTTTTCTCTTCTTTTGTAATCCTCCCCCTTCATATTTTCTCAGATTTTCTTAATCATATATGATGTCGAGCTCGGGGTCCGGAAGCAGCGATGACGAGGCTGGTCCATCCGGCCTCGTCGAACAACTCGAGGCGGAGATAGTCCGCCTCAAAAAAGACTTTGTGGATCAATTATTCCACATTTTTGAAGTTCTTCTCGAAAGCCAACACTATGAGCAAGAGAGGGATCGCTTGGCAGCTGAGAACGAGGTGTTGAAGGAGAAGATGAAGAAGTATGAAGATAAATGAACTGTTGTTTTTTTTTTTTTTTTTTTTTTAAATTTCCGTATGGTTTATTAATGAAATTTCCGTTTTGTGTTGATATCCTCTACCATTATTTGCCGTTTTCATCCTTTAATTCTTGATGGAGGTTTGATGTTGTTTAATTCTTGAACATGAAAAGATTACTTTTTATTCCTTCCCACCACCAGCTTTCCTTTATTGTATAAATCCCACCTATCCCACATCGCCTTTCTAAGAGGAATTTTGCCAACTTAAAAATATTCTCCTCCCTTGGGCCATTCGGAATGAACCCCTGTTCCGGGGAATCACTATTTGGCTCGATTGGGCCTAGAACTGCTTTACTTGATGGACATGGCGCGTGGCACGGGCTTTGATCTTTAATCGGATTGGCTAAGGCCTGCCCGTACCCCGTCTAAAGTATTTTTTTTAAATTTTTCCTAAGATCTTAATAGTAGCATCGGTTATTACTAATAGGGCCGATGGTTAAAGTATGGTCCATAGGAAACAACTCACTTCAAATATTTCTATGCTTATTTCTGTTTCAACCTTTGATTACAGGATACATTTATTAAAAACAGTATTTTGTTGGTATATACATATCAATATTTGATCTAACAAACTGTCACTTAGGTTAAAACTGAAAATCTATTCTTAAATTGTCAATATGAATTTACATAGTGTCTTTCATAACTTGCTATTTTGGTAAAAGAACCAAATCCACCAAAACAAAGGGAGCTCCACCAATAACAAAACCATACTGAAACATCAATAAAAGGTGTGTGTGTTTTTTTCTAACCACACACACAAAATAATAATAATAATAATAAAAAAAAATAATGAGCAACCACCATGGAGATGAAGACACAGTGATGAGTCGATTCCTAACCCCGTACGAAGCTGTTCCAAACAAAAGGATGTCTTTTTATAATTGAGACAAAGAAATGAGTCAGAAACAGTTGGTATAATTTATTATGACCAAGTAAATTTCACCGTCCCAAAAAATAATCTTACACGTTAAGTGCATTAATCTTATTTGTCAATCCACTCTCCTTCTCCATGGTCAGAACGAATATAACCATCACCTAAGGTTATCGGAGGTTCATTAATATCAATGGAAAATGGTGGGGTTTCATCGAAGTGGTCGTACTCGTCTTCATCTACGACATCGCTAACACCAACAATACTCCTTTTGATGGGGAGGACCAGAGGACCACCTAGAATCGGCAGGATCAGAAACATAAAAGACTTGTTTTGCTTGTGATGCAAGTATAAATGGATCATCCCGATACCCCGACCGACTAAAATCAACCGAAGTGGATCCCAAATCATCAACCCTCACACCCGTCCGTTGTCGACCCAACTACATCGAAAAAGAGGAATCTTGAACAATTTATAGTCAAGTTCCCAAATGTCCTCAATGACCCCATAGAACAACATAGAAGCATCCACTGGTCCTTTACCTTTCGCACTCGAGTAATCGCTCGTTAATGCAACTATTGAGACACCACTATTCTGCAGCACACTTTTGTCATCCTGACCTTTCGTGTAAAACGTATACCCATTGATGTCATAACCTTCATAACATCTCACATGTGAAGCAGGGCCATATGCTAACCACTTGACTGTTTCGGTGATGTTATTAGGTGTCCTAGATAACTCTTGCATTACTGTCTCTTTGAACCATTCATAAAATGTGTGATTATGTTCTCCTGGTCAACCATATTTCATCCCTCGAAGGGTTCTTGTAAGACCCCGTACTAATATAACAAGTTTATTAAGGTAAATTGGATTTTAGTGTATAATGAATTTAAATAATATATTTAAATTGCTATATATGTGATTTATATTAATTTTATTATATCAATTAGGAGATATAAATAATTTTAGGTGTTATGTATATATTTATAGGTTACTTGGGTTATTTATTTATTATTATTAATCTTTCTTATTGGACCAAGTCATGGATCATTAACCAATTCAATTTAATTGTTTTAGCCCATTTGATTTAAATTTTTTAGCCCAACTTGCTTCTAAGCCCAGCCCCTTTACTTCTTGGTATAAATAGTTTTTCTCCTTCACAAATTTGTCATTACAACCATTTGGTAAGTTTTTTTTCCCCAGCTTTCAAAATGCTCTCGGGAGCTTTCAACCTCATTTCTTCTTTTCTCTTTTCTGGCCACCGGCCGCCGCCTGACCTCCGGTCACCACCGCCGGACCACCGGCCGCCGCCGTGTCGGTCGCCGGAAAAGAAATTTTCCGGCCAAAAATTATTATTTTTTTTTATTTTTTCCCCTCTTTTCTTTTATACTATTGCATGTGTATTATTAACCTATTTTTTTATGAAAAATATATATACATATGTATTTTATTTACTTTTATTGGTTGAAGTTCACCGACGGTCGCAAGCCGTTCAAGCCACCTCCGAGGATAGCCAAGAGGGCTGAGGTTGGGGCTTGGGGCATTAGTTGGTGAATTTTATGGTCTAAACCCTAACCTAGGGTTCTTTGAAAATTTTTAAAGCTATTCTTGAAAAACCGGCTCCGAGCTTCGTAGTTACCGGAAAACTTGAGTCGAGGACAACCACTAAGTGGTCGAGGCTAAAACGGGGCTGAAAACGGGGCTGAAATTTTAATAAAATTATATATTCTTATAATATTATGTTATAGTTTATGATTCATTAATGTGTTTCGGTTTTTCGATTAGAGTTGGTCGGAGTTTTAATCAAGTTTCCGACATGTGTAGGACTTGCGCACGACAACCACGTTAATCCGACGATAGCTCAATCACCTAATTAAATAAGTGAGTAAAACTTTTCAAACTGGAGGTTTGAGATTCTTCTCATTTAGGCGTATTCATGTTTAGTGCGTATAACGTTCGTCGTTTTAATACGTTTATTATGTGTTCGATGAAATTGCTAGGTGGTTATATTTTGTTGTATGCATTGATGGAATTATGGTGGATGTTAAGAGACTTATGTTTGTCTTATATGAACTGATTTATAGAGGTTTTGGTGATGAAATGATTTATAGGATTCGTGTTTGACCTCGTTGATTAGTTGATGTTTGTTGTCGAGTAATTTGGTTGCTGTCAGGTTTCGGACAGCTTGTTGATAAGCTGTTTTGACCAACTTAAAATGCCTTTTTGTGTTAAGTGTCTTCATGAAAGTTTTAGATGTTTGTCTTATGAATCAATAGCCGCTGGAATCAATCAATTATCTAATTTCTACTAGGAGTTATGTTTAAAATACGAAACCTGCGCATTGATAAATTTCTGTCCAGTTTCTGCAGCTTTGTTCCACTGTTTGAACTGTTTTCACCCTTGTAACCCGTTTTTTTAGTTTTTAGTGTTTAAATGAAAGTTGTAGATGTTTGTCTTATGTTTAAATATTCACTGGAATCAATTAAATATCTAGTTTCTACTAGGAGTTATGTTTGAAATACGAAGCCTGCGCATTGATAAGTTTCTGTACAGTTTCTGCAGCCTTGTTCTACGGTGTTACACTGTTTTCACCCTCGTAATCTATTTATTGGTTTTCAGTGTTTTCTTGAAAGTTGTAGCTTGTTGTGTTAGCTTTCTTTTACCATAAAAATCATATTTTTTACCTACTGTTTTAAGAAAGTTATGACTGTTTTAAAAACGCAGCACGTGATGACGGAGAAAAATTTCAAACGTCAAATAAATCTTGATTTTCGACAACTTTGTTAAAATTGGTTTAATTGTGGATATATGCTATTAATTGTCCGTGTCTGTCAGGGCACGAGTAGTTTGGGCAATTAATCGAGCAGGTTTGCCTGTGGTTATTGCTCGACTACTCGTGGTACCTATTCCCATTGTTCCTGGTCGGGGTCGGAGACGACGGCAGGATTTGGGTCGTAGATTGGGTATATTCCGGAATATGACGTACCCTGGGTTTGAATCCCATAGCTAAAGGGACGTCGAGCCTACTGGGAGGGATAAGGTGATTGAGGCTTCGGCCGGGAGTGTCACCTTTCATGGTGAGCGGAAACGTATGGGTCATGTTTGATCGACATGATTCTACGTTTATGTGAGTTAATCTGGCTCGGAAGCTAAGTGCTACGCGTGGGAGCCACCTCTAGAGTCCTTCGGGAGCTAAGTGCTACGCGCGGGAGCCACCTCTAGAGTTCCGTACCCGGACACTCACTATTTGGACTAACTTTTGGGAACGAGACAGTCTTTCCTGTCTGTTCCACTGTTAACCTTTATATTGTTTATTTCTTTTTAAATTCACAAATTGTTATGTCCTTGATAAAATGAATTACTAATTGGTTGATGCATACACGAAAATTTTATATTTTAAAATAAAAAATGCATTTTTTTTATTATTTAATTCTGAACTCACTGAGCTCCTTTAGCTCACGCTCTCTTTTGTCAAACCAAACTCTCCAGATGTTGACGATAGGGCGAGCGATCCCGATTTTGGTTTTCAAGGAGAAGGTTGAATTGTCGTCTAAGGTTCCTTGTCGCAACTTCTTGTCTTTTATGTGGTTGGTGGAGAAAGTTGGTTTTTTTTTTAACTCAGGAGTTGTACATTAAATAAGTACTCCAAGCGTTGTTCGTTTTGTCGTTAAGTCGTCGTATCTATCTTTCGTCTGTACTTTTAAATCAAATTTATTTATGTAAATTATGTGTGCATTTGTGTTTAGTTATTGTTCGTTTTTGGGTCGTGACAGTTCTGCTATTTTAAAATGGACATGTGACGGTCGAGATATGGATGGACCTCATAAATGTGTTGCAATACGAGTTTGTGTGCCTGGATGCGCAATTCAGAATTCGCAAAGAATGCTTTGAGCCTAATAGTACCTTTTCATGCAAGCCTTCCCTCGTGGCGAGATTTAGGAATGCTAATAGTTTCAAAATTCTCCAAGTAACCTGTACAAAACTCAATTACCTCCTCGACAGCGTAACCTTCAATGATACTCCTTTCAGGCCGAGAACGATTCCTCACAAACCCTTTTAATATACCTATGTACCTCTCGAATGGGTACATGTACCTCAAGAAACCGGCCCACACAACTTAACCTCTCGAACTAAGTGGACAATTAAGTGCACCATAATGTCAAAAAATGATTGAGGAAAAAACATTTCAATCTCGCATAAAGTTTTAACAACATTGGCCTGCAAATCATCTAATATCTCAGGATCAATAACTTTACTATAAATTGCGTTGAAAAAATGACAAAGCTTTGTTATGGTACGCCTCACTTCTCTTGGTAATGAGCCTCGAATTGCAACCAGTAGTATGTGCTGCATTAAGATATGACAATCATGAGATTTCATACCAACCAATTTCAGGTCCTTCATTGAAACGAGCTTTTTAATATTCGAAGAATAACCAGAAGGAACCTTGATTTTATTCAAACACTCACAAAAACTGATTTTCTCTTTTTTTTTTGACATGGTATAACAAGCTGGAGGTAGGTAAGTTCGCTTGTCAGTCATTTTTGGTGCTAACTTCTCCCGGATCCCCATTTCCACCAAGTCTTGTCTAGAGTTAATACCTTCTTTCGTCTTGCTCGGAATGTTTAATAATGTTCCAATAACACTGTCACATACATTCTTCTCAACATGCATCACATCTATACAATGTCTAACCAACAAATGTTCCCAGTATGGTAGACCCTAAAATATGGATTCTTCTTCCAACCACCCATTGAGAAAATTTTAGAAAGTTTTCCGAACTCAACATCAATATCTTTAACACGATCATAAACTGCACGTCCGGATAATGGCAATCTAGCCACTCGGTCCAGAGTTTTCCCATTGATAATCTTCTTTTTTTTTCTATAAGGATGCTGACTTGGGAGAAAGGCCTTGGTATCCATGAACACATTTTTTATACCATCTTTAAGCCAAATACTACTTGCCTCATCTTCACAAATGGGGCATGCCTTAGCTCCTTTATTTGCATAACCTGACAAGTTACCATAGGCTGGAAAATCATTGATCGTGCAAAATATCATGGCTCGTAAGGTGAAATTTATTTGAGTATAAGCATCAAAGACGGTCACACCCTCGTTCCATAATTTTCTCAAATCCTCAATAAGAGGTTCCAAGTACACATCTATGTCATTCCCTGATTTCTTAGTTCCGGATATCAACAAAGACAGCATGATGTACTTACGCTTCATGTATAGCCAAGGATGAAGATTATAAATTGTTAAAAGAACCGGCCAAGTACTATGACGACTGCTCATGTTTCCATATGGGTTCATTCCATCCGTGCACAGTCCTAGCCGAAGATTTCTCTTCTCACTACCGAATTCGGGAAACTTACTATAAATGTTTCTCCATTACGGAGAATCATCCGGATGTCTTAGTTTTCTATCCTTTTTCCTTCCTTCAGCATGCCACTGCAAATTATTCGCTTCCTTAGAATTTGAAAACAACTGTTTGAATTTGGGAATAATCGGAGATAATACAACACCTTGGCCGGAGGACCTTTTTTTTGTACAAGCCCACCATCATCATTTTTTGATTTTTTATAGCACGATTCCCTGTATTTTGGGCACTACTGCAAATCCTTGAATTCATTCCGATACAATATGCAATCATTTGGACATGCATGTATTCTCTCGATCTCCAGACCCAACGGGCACAACATTTTTTTCGCCTTGTAGGCTGAAGTGGAAAGCTCGTTGTCATCAGGAAACGCAACTTTAAGAAGCTCTAGTAACCCCGAGAAACTCGTATCACTCCATCAACTCTTCGCCTTTTGGTTATATAGATTAAGCATGAATGATAACTTTGTAAATTTGGTACAGTTAGGGTACAACGGTTTCCCAGCATCAGCAGATAATCTTCCAAACGCAACAATATTATTGATATCACCTTCTATATCATGCAACACTTCATCTAATCGATCACTGTCTACATCCTCGTCGGTCTCTGTATTACTATTACTAGTACCATACGTAGACGGAGCTGTCGAATGAGCTGTATTATCAGTCGGAGGTAAAGTTTCACCATGCCATATCCATCGTTAATAACCTTCTTTAAAACCACGACGTATCAAATGGATCCTCATTTGGTCCATAGTGCGAAATTGTCTCAAGTTTTTGCAATCAACACAAGGACACACAATCGTCTTCGAAGTAGTCTTAGCTTTATTCTCCACAGCAAATCTTAGAAAACTTTCAACCCCTTGAATATATTCAAGTGTATTACGTCTACCATACATCCAACTTCGATCCATTCTCTACCGCTGCATAATTGAATTAAGAACTCAATAAAAAAAACTATCAAAGAAATAGAAAATTAATTTACCAGAAAATATAAATGAATGGATACTTTTCATAATTTATTTTTCTTATTAATTACTGATTTTTTTTTGTAGTTATTATGTTTTCTTTACAAAATATATATAGTGATAGAATTGATATTATATTATAATTAACATTGAGATAAAAAATTCAACTAATTATAATAATTATTTTTATTATTATGTTAAGCAAACCAAAGTCGACTATCAAAAGACAAGTGTTCCTCCAACAAGTCATCTACTGTTTTAACTTATTTTGTAAGAATTATTTGCATTATATCAGGACCTGCATTGTTCAGCAGGTCCCATTGACAAATTAAGATATGGCCATCAATGAGTGAACTTTGTAAACATATGCATAGTGAAATGCCTTAGGATGTAGTATCTTTAGTTGAACACTCCATATTTATGTGTATCAGGGATTTTGTGATAATTATATTACTCTGTTATTACGCTACGTACATTTTATTTTACATGATGTTTTATTAGGTGATTCACATGTACATGTATGAGTCAGCAGAACTTGTTTGTAGTCCTTAAAGTTCAAAACAAACCTAAACTTCATTTATTCCTTACTATTAAGTAGCACAATTAAAAAAAAGCACACAGTAATTTAATATAATGATTTTTATTCCAATTAACAAAACTCAAAAAAGTTACAAATGCAAAAAATAAAAATAAAAATTACAAATGCATGAAGAAAAATCAAGCGTCGATAGCCTTCCTCTTCGTTCCTGCCTGAGAATTACCAACTTCATCATCATCAAACTGTGCACCAAGTTTGGTGATGAGAATAGATTTGAGCATGGAGATGGAGAGCACCACCTCACCCCAATGAGCATTTATACTGCTCAGAATGTTGGTGATTGCTTCTAACTTGTCGGCTACGTTCCGCATGTCTGCGGAACGTTCTTCCTGCATTTGCTTCATCAGCAGGACAATTTGTTTTTCCTGAGTTTCCATTAGTTTGCGAAGCGGTCCCGAAATCGTGCTGTCAGCCATTATTTTTTTTAGATGAGGCTTTAAATTTCAATTGCCAGAAAGGGGTTGTGAATATTAATATTCTCCACAAATAGGGGTATTTATACAAACAAGTTCAGTGCCTTTTCAATTTCCTGATGCATCATGCCTTTTCAATTTCCATGAACAACAACCGCTTGGAATTTTAGGTTAAATAAATATTAATGCTGCTTCACACCTTTTCAGATTAAATGCAGATAGATTATATGTAAAACAATAAATGCAAAAAATAAATAAAAATGAAAGATATTTGGGTGGAGTTTTGAATTTCTGTTCATCAATTATAAATGTGAAGATTCAATTCAGAATCACGAGTTTTTCTTACTAATTTTAAAAATGCCGGCATTTTAGAGAAGACAACATTTCACAATATGCATCGGTTGTTGACAGAGCGACCGATGCATATAGAATTAGGCCAAAATAATTAGCATCGGTTTTGAAAATAAACCAATGCTATTATTATCATACTAGAATTTAATTTATATATGCATCGGGTTCAGTAAAAAACCGATGCTTAATGTTTTGAAATTTTTCGGCCTATTTTTATTCACTTTTTTTCCGCGGTTCGCGCGCGTAATTAAATTTGAATAGGCATCGGTTTTTCAAACAGATGCTCTCGTTTGGCTCCAGGCAACGGTTGTTCTACAACAACCGATGCTATTTATTTTACAGAAATTTTGGATATTTTTATTATTATGTGCATCGGTTAATGTCATAAAAATCGGTGCTTCATGTTTTGAAATTTTTGCTCAGCCACTTTTGATCACCTTTTTCCCGTGAATTGAACGTAATTAAATTTGAATAGGCATCGGTTCTAACTATAACCGATGCAGGTATTTGTTTATAGGCATCGGTTGCTCTACATGAACCGATGCTTATATATTTTTTGAATTTTTTTCTATTATAGGCATGGGTTGATGTCCAATAACCGATGCATATTGATTTTTCCTGGATTATATAGGCATCGGTTGTTTGACCAAGACTGATGTCTATTTATTTTAATGAAATTTTTTGCTTATCTTATTATTATACGCATCGGTTACTTAATAACAACCGATGCTATTAATAGATAGGCATCGGTTGTGTAAAAATAACCGATGCCTATAACTTTTATTTATTACAAAAAAAAAACCGCGCGACTATACACATCGGTTTCTTGTTTAGAACCGACGCATAAAACTTTCTTTAATTATAAAAAAGACCCCGCGCGACTATATGCATCGGTTGTTTACAACAACCGATGCCTATGACTCTGTTCCCTAGGGCTGTCAATTTTACCCGACGGGTAGGGTACCCGTCGGGTACCCGACGAATCGGGTAGGGTATTACCCTCAAAAATCGGGTAACGGGTCGGCCACAGCCACACCATTCCTCTCCTCTTCAGTTTTGTAATTTCATCAACGCACCGCCGCTCCCATCAATTGATAATCTGAGAATTATCGTCGCAGAATTTCTTAATCTTTATCAATGCGCCGCTCCCATCAATTGATAATCTGAGAATTATCACCGCGGGATTTGAATTCACTATCATCGACGCACATCCTGCTCCTACCTAGATTATTGTCGTGTTTGAAGAGGTAAGCTATTTTGAATTTCCAAAATTTTCAGTTTCTAGTTTTAATTAAATTGTTTAATGGGTGACTGGCAAAGAAAGACATCCAAGATTTTTTTTTTTTTTTTTTTATGTCAGGGCAATTGATTTGCCTTCATGATTCAATCACGTCTGTTTTATTCTTTTAATTTTTTTTTTAAAACAAAGGAACAAAAATTGAAAAAAAAATGCTAATGATTGCTGGATCATGAGAATTACTTGCAATAATAGACTAATATACGATTAGGTTGTGGAAGAACATGAATTTGTTAAAGTATATAATACAGACAATTATATGATGCACAGAGCCCAATAGTATCAAGGATTAAGAAAGTTATGATTTTTCATTTATTAGCATAAAGAAAGTTATGAAGTAATATTGCTTCCTGCGACTGTATAAGT
>BMAC01000576.1:386933-416433 GCA_014905375.1 Phtheirospermum japonicum
GGTGAGGGTACTACCCCGCAATGGTACAGTATCGGGTACCGGGTAGGGTACGGGCAAGGATTTTTATACCCGCCTACCCTAATCGATTACCCTACCCGATTACCCGTACCCCTACCCGAAATATATAATGAATATAAATATATATGAATTATGATAAATAAAGTCTATCTAAAACTAAACTCTAAACAAAACAAAGAACAAAAAAAAAAAAAAAAGAACAGATACATGGTAGTATTATTGCATTAGGTTAGGGTTTTCATTTTCCCTTATCCACTCACCAACCGCCCCACCCCCGCCCGCAGCTCTCTCCCACAGCCACACCATTCCTCTCCTCTTCAGTTTTGTAATTTCATCAACGCACCGCCGCTCCCATCAATTGATAATCTGAGAATTATCGTCGCAGAATTTCTTAATCTTTATCAATGCGCCGCTCCCATCAATTGATAATCTGAGAATTATCACCGCGGGATTTGAATTCACTGTGAAACAAAAGGGTAAAGTGTATATAGCATTCTTGGAAGCTCAACAACTTATTAACTTATATTCTCGTCTTTTTATTAAAGTAAGAAAAATAAAAGTTTTGATTTCATATACACACACAGTAACAAACTCTCCATGATTGCATTTATGATCAATATAAACTATTGATCCCATTATATTATATTGTTACAATCAAGTGGACGAAAACATATGGAAATTGCCAAATCCAAAAACCGAGCCTAGGCGTTATGCTGTCACCTGACTAGCGCCTAGCGGTTTCTTTGCTTTTTTGTACATTTTATGCAATTATTTATGSTTCTGCCATATGTCTATATGCATGCTTTCTGAGAAGGAAGAAGAAATGAAGGGAGAGGTCTTTCTTGTCAATCTTTAATCTAAATGTAATGAATATTCATATATGCATGAGGTTGGAAAAAAAAATAGATAGAGAGGATAAGTTGAAAAAATATAAAATATATATGTATGGGCTGAATATTCTGTTTGCACCAACTTTTTTGTGTTTATTAAAAAAAAATATATGCATCAAGTTTTCATCTGTTAACGAATCCAACTTCAGCTCAACCGGTTATAGAGTTTGTAACTTTTCTATCTGGATTTGGTAACTTGATTACTATTGATAATAATGAGCTTCTTATAAGTCCCCCTTTGACTGGTATTTTTCATAATTAAGTGCAGACAGTGTCTTAATTTTATTTTTTTTTATATTTGAACTCTTATATGCTGGTCCATTCTCTTTCATATCCACCATCGTCACAGCTTTACTTGGTGTCCCGTGTATCAGAATATAATTGTCTTGATGATGATGGTGATATCTGCCCATCTGCCGACTCATTCTCTTCCTTTTGAATTTCCTGTAACAGATTCCTTAAACAACATCTCGTTTATCTTTTCTTCATTTTCTGTTTCAACCGGTGACTTGTCAGTAGCAGTATAACCTCCAACATATATACATTATATATTTATAACTTGTTTTTTTCTTTTGCAGAGCTATGTCACCACGATATTTTGAGGCAATTGGGAAATAAATGAAGTGGAAGTATTTTGATATTGTGTACTTGTTTGGGAGAAAACAATTAGAAGACATTTTATTTAATATTTATGTTGTACCAAGAACTTAAGACTGATTGATGTGTTGTCGTTGTGGATTGTTGTACAACGTGTTTGGCATATTGTCGTGGTCCTTGTGGATTATTCTTGTGTTGGTTAATTTCTTTGTGCTGTCATTGTGGATTGTTCTTGTATTGGTTAATTTCCTTGTGCTATTTTTTCTTGCGAAGTTTTTCTTTTGTTGGTTAATTTCCTTGTGCTGTGCAGTTCTAGTTATTTTTTTTTCCGAATACCCATTTACCCGTTGGGTACCCGATACCCGTCGGGTAAATACCCGTACCCTACCCGAGTGCAAAAATCAGGTAATAGGGTAGGGTACGGGTAGAGTAATAATGTTGCGGGTAGGGTACGGGTATAGCCGTACCCGCACTCTACCCTACCCGTTTACACCCCTACTGTTCCCCGATGGCATTTTTTGTAGTAGTGCTTGCTTGTCGTGAATTTTAGCAATCAATTTTCAGCTGGAGATGGGTCCACAAACTTCACCACCTCACTATCTTGACTCGCCGTTATTCCCTCTCGATACAGCTTCACTCTATGTCCATTGACTTGAAATGTTGTATCCCTTTTCTCATCGTACAGAGTTACCGCTTCAAAATTATTGATTTCTTTGATCACGAACGAACCACTCCATCTTGACTTGAGCTTACCTGGAAATAACTTTAATCGAGAATTATAGACTAAAGCTAACCTACCAACTTCCAATCGTTTATCAATAAGTCTACGATCGTGAAATTGAGGATGTATTTTAATTGGAGAATAATTGAATATTCTTGTTCGGGTAGTCTGGTAATTTTCAAATTAAATCAATCAAAACAACAAGTTATCCTCGTAACCTCTAATGTAGAGAGCGGTTTTCTTGAATATTACGAAGACGGTAATGTGAGTTTAGTCATGCGAATTGTGATCGGCTCTTCAGTTTGACACAATTTGGCCGATAACGCTACATTGATAACTTGTACGAGTTCTCAAATTTTCTTCTTTTGGGTAGAATTTTGAGCTAATATTTTGATAATTAGATTCTCGTCAAGTTTTGGCTCAAATTACAAATTGTTTTTTAGCTTAAAATTTATATGTTGAACTTTGTCTATATGTTGTGAATTTAATTCACGTTTCAGTTAGACATGAGTCAAATGTGGTTACATGAGGCTCAAATCTAAATAAAGTTGCATTTTAAAGTCTAATTTGGTTGATGGACTTTAAATTCAAATATGGTAAATATAGACTCATGTTCATATATAATTGTATTTCTCGGAGTCAAATTAAATTAGCGTTAAACTCAATTTCATTTAATCCAAATTAAGGTTAGACTTTGAGATTAATATTTGTTGGTCTTAAATACTTTATAAGGATTGAAGTTTGAGTTTATTTGACTCAGATTCATAGAAGGAATCTCGGATTATGAACTTGGAAATATGGCATTGGATTAACAAAGGGTAGAATTAATTCTACCCATAAATATTGAATTATTATTGAATTTGTTCGATAACTATTCTTTAAAGATATAACCCATATTCAGTTAGAAACTATGGACTTGAGTCCTACTATGGTTTTTGTTTCAAATCCATTTAAGGTTATATTGAGCTAATTCTATTATACTCGTTATTATTGTAGATTTATTATAGATAATAGAATGGATTTTTGGCCTAATTTATTATTGGGTTCTAAATTCAAATTAAGGTAATTTTTTGGATTTGAGTGTGTTTGAAATTTAATTCATGAACATTTCAGTTATTTAAGTTTTAAATCAAAATAAAGTTGGATTCAATCCATATGTATAGGGGACGACGTTTAACATTGTTCAGTTGAGTAACAATAATTATTTGTTCTTGCTCAATTGGTCTAGTAATTTTCATTTTGGTTAATCAAAATAGCACGTAGCCTTCGCAACCTCTGCTGTGGAGATAAACTTTATTGATTTTACATAGATGATGGTGTGAAATTATTTATGCGAGTTATGACCGACCCTTTGGTCTGACATAGCCTGGCCGAATAACAAAGCATCTATGATGATAAACATGTGATAGTTACATTTTTCTTCTTTTCATGTGGGCATTGATCGGTCTTTCGATAGACTTTGTCTGACAGAACTTATTATCAATGTTTGATCATTGCAACAAGGATATCGCTGCAATTAATTTTATGTCCTTCGACGAGATTAATGTTGTACTAGATTCCTTGTAATGTGTCCCCATTTGGTTCATTTTCCCATAATTTATTTATGTTACGACATAAATATTAAGTGTAAACCTTTTTTCTCATTTTGTTCTCTAAATTGGGTTTCTATTTATTTTTTACTTATTTGCCAATGTGAAAGTCTATGTGCTTGTGGCATTATTTATGGGTAATATTTAGGGCATTGATTATGAGGTCAATAATGCAAATTGTTTCTTCTAAATATTTATTGAAACTATTAATTTTTTGATTATTGTTTCACATCAAGGAGTACATTAAGAAATATTTATTCTCTCGATGATATTATTTATTTGAACATACATAAGTAGTCAATTTACATTAATCCCTCATAATAAAGTTGTAGTAGGACACCACATTTGGAATGCAAAATTAATAAAATAAGGAATTTAGTTTTTTACTTTTGCATGATGTTGGAATTGTTCTAAGTACGCTTCTTTTTTTAATCTTAATTATTTTAATTTTGTTTTGTACATTTAAGTATTTGGTGGGTAATTTCTCACAAAGTATTACAGTGCAAATGTTTCTAATTGTGGATTCAATGGTCAAGTAATGTTCAAAGATACATCTATATAGGATTATGACAAAACAAATGCAATTGAGGCTATATGGGTTTAAGTTGCCATTGATTAAAGTCACTTGAATTTGAAAGAGCTTACGGTTAAATTTTATCTCTTTCTATATTCAAATATTATAGTTTCATTATCTATGACGACAATGCCTCTTATTTGCATGTCCTTTCATATGTACAAAACATATACTCTTTAAGGATATGATAAGAAATATGCTTCGTCTATTTCCTTTACTGTAAATTTTGGAGAAGCAATTGATAATGCAATATTAATTCCTATTAGAGTTCTAAACTAAGTAGTAGCAAACTAAATCCCCATATGGATATTGGGTATGCAATATTCTATTCCTAGACATTTGTATATTTTGGTTATCTAACTAAAGTAAGACTTTCGAGTCTCCAAAGAACTTGTATTTAAGAATGAAAGTTACTACTTTTGTTAAGAACTTTAGAATGTCTTTTGTACTGAGATATAGAGTTTATTTGAGAGAGTTGAGCTTCAGTGGGATAAAAGGTGATTGGTTTATCTTTGGTAAGAATTATGATATCCTGCTACAATTGTAATTGACAATGATTCTTTCGTAATATTGTTCAATATGCGGTTTTTGGATCACCAAAGTAATATTATAGATTCACCGTTTAAAGGAAAACTCAACATCTCAAAATAAGCTATTAGGTACATTAGATGAAAATAACAATGATATTTTGGAATCTCGTCTAGTTGTCAATAAGGTTGAGTCTAATTGGTCACAATGAATTTAAGACCGAAAAGATTTCAATGGCAACATTGAGAGATATTTGGTATGTCTATTCTAGAATTTTCGTCTAAATAAATACATTGATTATAAAGTGATTTTTCTCTTTGGTTATTGGAAAAACCTTTAGAATCATTGTGGCATACAAACTCGTTTGAGTTGGCTTCTTATTTACGCTACTATAATTATCATTAAGTTACTATACCGTTTGGTGTTAGGATAAATATAGTTGATAATTGTAGATATCATAAGTTCAGTGGGAGCATTACATTACTAAAGACAATTAAGGTTAACTCATTTAGTGCCCTAAGAATGAGTATAAAGTTGATATATGTAAAAGACTACTTATGTTTGAAAGTCTTTTGTATGCTTAAGTATGTAAGCTTTTGGATATCGCTTTACATAATATTTTTGCATATAATTAACATATATATGGTTTATATTGGAAATCCTAAAGGGTTTATAAAGTGTTATTAGAGAACAAAAATGATTTTATGATCTACTATCGGAAATCAAATTTCCGGAGATCATTTGGTATTTTTTGATTCCGACTTTATTGGATGCCGTTAAAAATACATTTGGCTATACCTAACTGCTAATTGAAAGAGCTATTTTGGAAAAAGTGCCATGTAGACATTTGTAGTTACTTACAAATTATGTCTAAGTTTTGAGACATCTTATTATGGATATGGTTGCAAAACCTGGCTTGCCATATTCCGGCGAGGCAACAAGTTTTTTGTTGATAAAGGAAAGAGTTCAAATTTTCATGGAACACATAAGGATAAATTTATGCTAGCAAATTCACTCATTAAGGTATCATCAACAAATGAGGTTTTTAACGAGCATTGCGCTCATTGGGTGTTACTATGGATATTACCTTAGTTCAGTGGGAGTTGGTGTTCTATGTACTTTTCTTAAACTTTTAGTACCTTCGGTTTTCTGCAGAATAAAGTTGATGGTATTTTGAACTAATTATACTTGTTTGTAATGTTTTAAATTACTTATGGTTTGATCTCACTAAAGTTGGACTGGTTGGAAATACACATGATAAAGATCACATTACATGTATTTCCACGCTACTCACCATATTTGATCTGTGTCATTGAGTATATTAGTATGGTGATTATCATGGTTGATTCGCGATATTTAGTGTGATGAAAAGCGTGATAGTCTCATTGCTATTATATGAGATGGACTAGATTGCCAGGTATTAGTTGTTGAATAAATGGCGTAAGGTGTACACATAAAGTAATATAATTGTTCGAGGAACAATATGTAGCCCAAGTGGGAGACTGTTGGAAGTTTACTAATTTCCAATTAAAGTGGGCAACATATTTAATTCAATTATATTTTTCCATTATATTATTATTATTTTTGGACTTAATTAAGTGATCTAATTAACGTAAGAGTCCTCTGACTACTGGATTTTGACATGGACTTAATGAGTAGATACCTGATAGAATCAGTTTTGGAGATTATGGGATACCCTAATTGATAACTATATAAAGACTACATGGTTATGGTCCCCAATATACTAAATCGTACATTGTTTTCTACTCTCCTCATCAAGATAGAAAACTAAGGCCCCTTAAGAGATTTAGGTGAGGAAGATCATAAAACCAACCCGAACCTATTCATGTTCGTGTTCTGCTTTCTTTTGGATTAGGAGTCCCATCTCGTGTTATGGGAGTTGATTTCTGCATATGATTACGACTACGGATCTAGGTATTCTGTTAATCCATAAAGCTTTGATGATTATAGTGTGATGTTTATATCCTAGAATTATTCCGCATGTTTTAGGATATGTTATATGAATTTTATATGTTTGTTATTTATAGAATTCCAACATCACAATATTTGAAATGCATAAGAATTTATGTTTAACAACTTCAGGTCTTCTTATTTGAATAACAATGCAAAGTAAAATGGAGACAAAGCAGTAGAGCACTTAACAAGTAATGGAGGTGAATAAGTATGAAGTGTCTACTAAAAATTATTAACTAATGAGACAGTTTTATAGAGGTATGAAGAGTCTGTCATCTTTCACAATCCTTTGTTCGTTAGGAGCAAACTCACTAAAATATTATTTATAATAATGTGAATTATAATTGAACCACCCTTGTTACTTGATTCCTTACAAGAAAAACACAAAATAGCCTACAACACTGACACCAGATTGATCACAAAGTAGTATGGAATTGATCACAAAGAAAACCTCAAATTCAACTCTTGGAGTGGAGAGATCACAAAGTAGGTATCCACCGATTCTTCAAGGCATGATCACAAAGATGTCTTGAGTGTGAATCTCAAACTCAGTTTGAAAATAAAGGTGAATTTCAAACACATATAATAACATAGAAATAGATGTCTCTCGATATTATTAGGAGTGACATGTTCTTGAATGTTTCTTATAAAAATTGAAATCTTGTTTGTGGGTATGTTGTTCAGCTCGACAAGTACATTCACTTCAACTTGAATCATTTGATAGGTGCAGACTTGAATAAACACATTGAAATATTCGCTTGACTCAATTTCAAATGAAACAAGAGAATGGTCTTCTATTGTGACTTTGTAGAGCTGTCTCTGTCACTACACAGATTTGAAGGAACTATCATTTCCTAAGATAGTTCGTTCTGTTTTTTTTTGTTAGAATCTTGATTTGGTATTTGGTATATTTGAACAATTCTTTTTAGAAGGAACATAATGTTGTCTATTAGTCCTTTGATAAGAATATCAGAGGACATTCTTTTTGTCCTTGTGGTCTGCTTCTTCTTATTTGCTTGACTCTAAATTTGATCATTCTTTTGACAATATGCTGAGGTCTACTTCTTCTTATTTGCTTGGCTCTAAATTTGATCATTCTTTTGACAATATGCTTTCAAAATGCTCTTTTAGTATATGCGCAGTCTTCTAATTAAGATTTTGGGTTTTACATACTCTTCTGTTGGGAAATTTATTTATGGGGATTTCCTTATTTTGTTATTTGTCTTTCTTGGGTTTAAAATATATTAGGGAACTAGATTTAGGACTTTATATGTTTCATAGATTGTGTTTAGGACTTTATTTGTTTCCTAAATTGTGTTTAGGACTTGTTTAATTTGTTTACCAAGTTTAGGACTCTAGGACTCATGTCTATTTAAGACAAGACAAGGACACAAGAGAACCTAATCCCTCATACACGGCTTATAATGACGCAAAGAAAAAGAGAGATGCAGCAAGAACAAGACGACACGAAACGAGAAGAACATGAGCAAGTAAAGACTTGAGGCAATGATCGAAATCAAGGAGATCTTCAAAGTTGCGTAATCAACGGAAAAGATCATTAAAAGCTTTTCCACAAGACTTGAAGCCACGAGCTTAATCACGTAGGTCTTTGGAGTTGCATAACCAACCAAGAAGATCATCATACCGAGGCAACAAGTATTTTAGTATCAAGTGTTGATACTATTGTTTTTCATAAATTACTTTATATTTGTATTTGATCTTGAACAATTTAAAAGTAATATAGTTTTTGGGTTTGTATATCCAAGTTCGTAAGTACTTTTACTTACGAACGAAATTTAACTTACTGTGTTCAAACTATTTTTTATATTATTCCGCTGCACGTTTTTAACTTTATCTGATGTTAGTTTCGATGTTGTTACGGTCGTTCTTAACATCTATTTTCTAAAACTATTGTTTATTACTCAAAAACTGTTTGATGTTAGTTTCGGTGATTGTAACGCCGAAAGCAATATCGTTTTACTGATACTTATTTTCAAAACCATAGACCTACAAAACTACAATTGGCATGTAGAGCGGGTTACATGACGTACTAAGTTTACTGATCCTTATTTTGTAGGATGCTACGGATACTCTGAGGAAGAAGAGCTTGATTGCTACAGAGTACACTGAAGATGACGATGAGGTTGATTAATCTCTTGACGAGTACGAGTAGCTAAGCATTGAGTATGAACAATTATTTTCTAGTTGGGGAAAACAAGTACTCAAAGTCAAGGATCTTATGGTTAAGGTAGACAAACTGACTCAAGAAAAGGATGATAACCTAAATCTTATTATCCGTTTGGAGTCGTCACTCACTAAGAAAGATGCTGAGCTAGAACGGGTGAATGCGGAATTGAAGAAAGTCAAGAAACCCTCACAAACCTCAACAAGGGCAAGGCCAAGTCGGATGAAATTCTGGAATCGAGTATCCCAGATTGTTCAAAACACAGGATTGGATACAAACCTGTTCAAAATCAAGATTCAAGTCAAAAGGTGAAGTCGACCAAACGCCGCAAAAGAAGACGAAGATAATATGTGTGCCATCATTGTGGTGACCCTGGGCACATTCGACCATACTGCTGGAAGCTTGTTGACAAGCAAAATCATTTTAAAGGGTCGAAGCTGACTGCTAAGTTCCGTGACGGTTTCCGTGTTTCTAACATCAGAACTGACACCAGAGTCAAACAGGTCTGGGTCAAAAAGAACGAGATCAAATGCAACATGATCTATTCCTCTCTAAAGTCTCATATCCCTTGAGCCTGGTATTTTTATAGTGGATGCTCTAAACACATGACCGGCTCTGAAGAACTTCTCTCAAATATTGTCAAATTTCAAGGAGGAAATGTGAAGTATGGTGGAGGTGCAAATGGTTAAATCATTGGCCAAGGAACTCTTCATGTCCGTGGTATTGCAAAGCTCGAGAACATGTTACTTATTGAAGGCTTAAATGCGAACTTGATAAGCATTAGCCAACTGTGCGATGGTGGTTTCAATGTCAAGTTCACCCATGAAAAGTGTGATGTTTATGACAAGGGCAATGCATATATTATTACTGGTCAAAAAGGACATTTGACAATTTGTATCAAATCAATGGTGATGTGTTCTGCAAGTTATCTCAACTGAGTGACGCCAAGGTGTGGCATCAAAAGCTCGGGCATGTAGAAACTGAAGATGCAGGTGATGACTGTTTTGATGACATGTCACCAGACTTAACACCAACTCAGACTGCTCCAGAATCAGACTCAGATCTATGGTGAGTGATTTTTTTGAGATGAGCATGGAAGGTAATCTCTCTTACTTTCTTGGTTTGCAAATACAACAGATGGATGACGGTATTTTTATCTCTCAAACCAAATATGCTAAGAATCTTGTTAAGAAATTTGGGTTAGAGAATGATACTCATAAGAAAAAACCGTTGGGAACACGAGCAAGTAAAGACTTGAGGCAACGATCAAAATCAAGGAGCTTTTCAAAGTTGCGTAACCAACGGAGAAGATCATCAAAAGCTTTGCCACAAGACTTGAAGCCACGAGCTTAATCATGGAGATCTTTGGAGTTGCGTAACCAACAAAGAAGATCATCATACCAAGGCGACAAGTATTTTAGTATCAAGTGTTGATACTAGTGTTTTTCATATATTACTTTATATTTGTATTTGATCTTGAACGGTATAAAAGCAATATAGTTTTTGGGTTTGTATACCCAAGTTCGTAAGTACTTTTACTTACGAACGGAATTTAAATTGCTGTGTTCAAACTATTTTTTTATATTTATTCCGCTGCACGTTTTTAACTTTACCGTTGTTCTTAACATTTATTTTCTAAAACTACTGTTTATTACTCTAAAACTGTTTGATATTAGTTTCGGTGATTGTTACACCGAAAGCAACATTATTTTACTGATACTTATTTTCAAAACCATAGACCTACAAAACTACATCTTCTGATATGGGTTGACTTATTATAATTTGGCTGCTTCTTAGAATATAACACACATGTTTGGTCCACTCTTTTAATTAGCCAAAATCCCATTATCATTTCTCTTAATGTCTTTCGAATACCATTCTTCCTATTTAGGTTGCCTCTTTTATTGAGGTCTTCTAAAGAATTAGAAACATAAATTCTTTGGATAGTCACTTTTCTGATTTACCAATTACAACTTAAATAGGGATAATCTCACATATATAACTAATCATAATCAATTTCTAACTTAATATATTATTCATCAGAATCTAAATAATTTATTTAACACTCAAGTTTATTCTCTTTATATATATATTTTATGTTTATAATATGTTATCATCAAGATGCTTGTATGTTTGAAGTCTACATCACTCACACACGAGATCTTTAAGTTGTTAGAGTTTCATAACATATTGACTAGAGCCAAATTTATTTGTACAAGTAGGGGACAAATCTCATCTTACAAGATGGTTTTATAAGGTAGAGTTAGACCCTTCATAAGTTCTAAGATGGTATCAGAGTCGATTTTAGCGATAATGTTGGGTCACCCACTGTTGGGCCAATGCTATCAGACCACCCCATGAACAAATGTTCAGTCTTGCAAACTTCACAGTTGAGATGTCTATCCCTTGATGTGATGCAAGTGTATTGTAGTGCTATCCAGCATTGACTATATACAGAGCCAAATGGTACTCCCTCCATAAGTCTTTACTTTCCCATTAATTTCTCTATGGCTATTAAATTATTTAGTCACTGTCCTGTAAAAGTTAATATCGGTAAATGAAGTAGTGTGATTTTAATATAATAAACTATGAGTATGAAATAAGAAAGTAAATGTAGTAAGAAACCAATCATTTTAGTACCCCTTAAACAGGAACTAAGCCTATCTTATTGAAATCGAAGAAATATTTAAGGGAAAACCTCACTATAAGCCTATTTTTTGAGGTTGAGTTAAGCTTGTCCTAAGTTCTAAGATTATGTGGACCATGTTATCATGGGATAAAACTGTAAAAGCGGAACCTAGTCTCGATGAGATCTCGAGTTAGGCATACTCTCTTGTGGTCATTTGTTGGTTTAAGGGATATGGTACTCGTAAAGGAATTTCTTAGGAAAGTGTTTATAAAATTTAAGTGGGGTTTCAAATTTCAACTCTTATTCAATAATCAAAAGAAATAAACTTGGTAAGAAGTATAAAGGCCGAAAGTCCTCTTTATAGACTCATAGATTCGATTCTAAACTAGGATTAATATTATTCTAGACTCTTCTAAATACTTAAGGAAATAACATAAAACAACTAGGAATAACAAATAAGGAAACTCTAAAATAGGATTAATTGAAAAGGAAACTCTTAACTAATGTAAGCTTTGACTTTATGATCCATAATGTTGGCTGAGACCCCGCTGGGTCTCGCTCGCTTGCCTCGTAGGACTCTCACTCTTCTAGCCCGTGGCCTCTTTCGGCGCCGCACGCTTGCAGCCGCTAAACCCTGGCCCGCTCGATTGTTAGGCACATAGTGTGCAACACACGCGCGCTCTATTGCAAGCGTGCCTATTGTGCTGGTCCTGCGTGTGCCTTCCCTCCAGGTCAACACCGCCCACTTCCCTTGCTTGCATGACTCGTAATCATGCGCAGCTTCTGAACTGCGTGCGCTACGTATGCATGACTCGCGTGCGCCCATCGACTTCTCTCGGCTAGACTGGCTTCACGTGCTTGAAGCCTCTTGCTCAGTCTGGGAAGCCTCTTATCCATTGGAGGTCTTGGCGATCCGCTCAAGTAAATCCTCCACCCTCTTACCAGTGTCACCTCCCTCTCCCATTACCCGATAGTCCTGGCTAGGTATATGCAGCAGTGTCGTGAGAATAATTCCCCTAAGCGTCGTAATATGGTAGTGTTGTTACAACATAATCAATTATCCTAAGACTTAGAATATGATCCTGTTTAGCACATATTTGTCCCTATTTTTAGTAGTAGTTTTGCTTGTTTTTCTTATTATTTTTGGTATAAGTTGGGTAGTTTAAACTCTAATTAGTACATTTGCACTCTCAAATTATTTTACCGCTTTTTGATCTAGATTGATGCAAATAAGTGATTATTTGTGGTTTCTCACTTTATAGCTAAGTAACCGGAAGAGTTCAACACGAAAATAAATGAAGTTTGATGTTCGAGGTATGAGAACGAGCCTTTTGGTGAAAGAATAGCAGAAAAGATCGAGGAAGCTAGGCAAGCTGCCAGCCGCGTCAGTCGACGCGGGAGTCGACGCTCCGTCGACGCGCAACTTTGCCCGCAACGATCGACGCCATGTCGACGCATGACCGACGCAAAATCTTGAAGCGTCGATCAAAGAGTGTGACGATCGACGCTCAAGCCGATGCAGCCTTCTGTAGCGTCGATCCAAGGTGCGTTGATCGACGCTCAAGTCGACGCAACCTTCTGTAGTGTCGATCCAAGGTGCGTCAATCGACGCCCATGCCCAGGCGACGTGAGCGCGCCAGATGCGTCGACGCCGAGCCCCAGCTCGCGTCGGTCGACGCGACGTCGACGTGATGACCCAGAGTAAGAATTTTAGGGTTTCTTATGCTCCAAGTTTTGAGGAAACTATATAAACACTTCAAAGTCCGTCCCAAAATGAGGTCAGACACGCTACACATACGATAACGCTATATCACTACTCATAGTCCGTCGGCTCGAAAACAATACACCACAAGTCCACAGGCGATCAAGATCGGAGATTCATGTCAGTTCGTGATTCGTTCTTCAACAAAGATCAACCTACCTCTCCGGAATAGCTGGAGAATCTACTGCATCCCTTAGTTTAAATAAGTATTACAAACTCTTAAATTGTTTTATTAGTTTAATTTATGAAATTAAGCAGTAACTTTCAATAATTGTTCTTGAATTATTTCATGATTCAAACCTTAGTTACTTTTAGTATTTGGATTCGTAATCGTTAGTTTAATTAATGTTTGGGTGTTATTCATGTTTAGTTAATTCATTTCGTTTACATTGCATTCTAGAAAATTGCTGTTCATTTATGCTAGTTGATCTTGTTTAAGTTCTTAGATTAATTCCTTTAGTTTACGTGTTCTAGTTGCTTAAAGTAAAGTACTTAGTTTTAATTATCGTTCATGCATTTCAATTTCTTAGATAATCAAAACAATCAAATCCCCCACCCCCCTCCCCCCCAATTTGCATAAGTAATTGCATTTGAACAAAATATTCGAGATTTCTGATTGTATTTTCCTCGAGAGACGACTCGAGTCAAATTGCCAACCTACGCGCGACCCCGTTCTCTTGCGGGCAAGCTATTGAACTTCTGACACATTTTTCATAAGTAGGCAACCAAAAAGCTTGAATCAAAAAATTGGCGCCTTTGCCGGGGGACATTGCAAAGGTTTTCAAAAATATGTTTGTTCATTTTATTTTTAGCGTCTATTTGTATAATCAACTTCTATAGTCGATACGTTTAATCTTCTTTTAAGTGCATGCAAGGTCGAAGATCACTGAGACTCTAACTTGCACCATTTATCGATAACATTCATCATTCCAATCGAGCAAGACCACCTCACGTATCCGAAAGTGAATCATCTGCCATGACTGATGTTGTTCATTCGATTCAAGAATCGATGCTGCGGCTGGACAACCCTGCCCATAACAACGAGGATAATCAACCACCGAGGAACCCACCTGCACGACAAAGAAATGGGTACGGGAGTGAACCAATTCACCCCGACGGGCCGGTACAGCCTCAAGAGCATTGGGAAAATTTTCAGGGCAATATGATGAACCAAAATGAAGAGCGAGGACAAGAAAATAGAAATCTCAACCACCACATTCCGGACGACTATTCCGAGAGATCTTACCATGAAAACGAGCGAATTAATGACTAGCTTGCAAATGAAAACTACGATGAGAGAGACGAGTATGATAGGAACCACGCGAGGCCAAATAACCAAGAGAGATACCAACAGGAGGCGCGCGAACCAAGAGAAAGAGAGTTCACGACTCCTCAAGTGGGTCCCTATAGTTTTTGTTGGTAAGGACTGCAAGAGACTTCGAGCTTAAACCTCATATCATCAACAACCTCCGGACATTTCATGGCCTCGCTAATGAGGATCCATTGACTTTCCTCAAGGAGTTTTACGCCAAAGTTAGTAGGATTCCATCTCCAGGACTTCATCACGAAGACCTTCAAATGGTGTGTTTTCCAAGTTGCATGAAGGATAAAGCCATGTGTTGGCTACTATCACTGGAACTGAGATATTTGATCAACTGGCCCATGGTTAGCGACAAATTCATTAATCAGTATTACTCAGCCCAGACAACGGGACACATAAGGAGACAAAAAGCCAATTTTGTCCATCAAGACGGGGAGTTGCTTCACGAAGCGTGGGAACGTTTCAAATCTCTATTGCAAGCTTGCCCACATCATCACAACTCTCCGGGGATGGTAAATCAACTTTTCTATGAAGCGCTTTTGGATTCCTACAAGAATAACGTAGAAGTTGCTGCTGAAGGAGATTTTGGGTATTTGACGGCAACTGAGGCAAAACGACTATTTAAGAAGATGAGCGAGACGTCGAGGCAAACAAGCTCTCGACCATGGAAGATAAGAGGAAACGAGGCAACTGAGGTGCCAAGCAACGAGACCATCGAGGCATGTAACCGCTGTGGAGAGCATGGGCATTCGGTGGATTCATGTAAAATGGGGTATTATGAAGAATCTGACGCTGAAGCGTACGCCATCAGGGATCAATTATGCCACCAAGACCTTCCAACCTATGAGCAAAGGCCTCCAACGAATACCAACTTCAACGCACATCGTAACTCTCCTTACTTGAAATGGGGCCCTGAAAACCCACATTCCGCCCCAGCACAAACTAATTCAACGCCGCCACCACCAAACAAATTGCCACCACCCGGGCCAACACCTAAACCTATACAGCCGAATGATCAGCTGTTAATTTAGCAATAAAACCAAGTCACCGAGATAATCAGGAATAAAGACGGGCTTGCAAATATGACTACGCAAGTTAATAAGCAGGGAGAAGTTCTGAATGACCTTTCCAAAAGCGTGAAGAACTTAGAGAAAATGATGGGCCAAATGGCAACATTCATGGCTAAAATTGAAAACAAAAAAGGGAAGTTTCCGAGCCAACCCGAGAAAGCCTCAGCTGTTCATATCTTACGTAGTGGGAAGATGATAGATAATGGAGTTGAAGAGGAGAAAGAGGAGGATACAAATATCCCAAATGAGGGGCCGCCCACGTACGATGACCCTAAACCGGTTGACTAAATGCACAAGTCACCAAATCCTTATATTCCCGGGTCTTTGAAAGGGAAGCCTCCAAATCAAGCCCCCACTCCAGCAACAGATGACGATTCCACCAAGTCTCCGACTCCGCAGCCAAAACCGTTGGCACCGCCTATAAGAGACAAGGTACCCTTTCCGAGTCGTCTGTGCCCAGCCAAAGAGAACAAAAAGTTCACGGAGCTTTACAATCTGCTAAAGAACGTTAACGTGAATCTTCCACTTTTGGACGTAATCAAGACGATGCCCGCATACGTAAAATTTTTCAAGAAGCTGGCCGCAAGGGAACGACGATTGGAAACAGCACAACGAGTCGAATTGACCAAGGAGGTAAGCGCCATATGCAAGGGTCCACTACCCAAGAAGGAGAGAGACCCTGGGAGCTTTTGCATAACCATTGCTTTAACTAACGGGCAAACAGAACGTGGAATGCTGGACCTTGGCGCCGGAATCAATTTAATGCCGTACTCGCTATATAAGGAATTTGACCTTGGAGCAATGAGGCTAACGACAATGCGACTACAGTTGGCAGACCGTTCCATAAGACAACCACTTGGCATAGTAGAAGACGTTTTAGTCCAAGTTGGTGAATTGGTAATTCCGGTTGACTTTTTTATACTTCATGTCAGCGAATTTCCGAAGGAGGGCACGGAGCACACTATCTTGCTAGGCCGACCATTTATGTCCACCTCACATACACTGATTGACGTGCACAAAGGGGAATGACTTTATCCATTTTGGGAGAGACCGTCACATTTTGGATTAGAGATATCCACAACACTCCCTCGCCGCTGATGCAAGAAGATTTTTCATTTGTTGATCCTATTGCGTCTTGCATTCACGAACTCAAGGGGATCACTGTGCTGGATGAATCAAGCGTCGAGGATGACTCAGAATTTTTAAGCAGGGTGGCGTAAATGTTGGATATAGACTTGAACGAAATCACCAAGGATTATGAAGGGTTTGAAGATTTTAATGAAGAGTTATGTGAAATAGCGAACTCCTCACCTGCGCTTGAGCCGAAAGTAGAGCTAAAACCATTATCGAGCCACTTGAAGTATGCTTTCCTCGAGCCCAACGAAACAAAACCAGTCATCATATATTCAGCTTTGTCGGAGCACGAGGAGAAAGAATTAGTTGCGGTGTTAAGTAACCACAAGGAGGCAATAGGATGGAGCATCAGCGACATCAAAGGAATAAGACCCGTGACTTACATGCATCGAATTGAGCTAGAACCCGATGCCAGGCCTGTTAGGGATAGTCAACAGAGACTGACACAAACACTTTATGAGGTGGTCAAGAAAGAAAATTTTAAACTTAAAGACGAAGGAATCATCTTCGCCATCTTCGACAGCAAATGGGTAAGCCCAATTCATGTGGTTCCAAAGAAAGGAGGTATCACCATCACCGAAAATGACAAGGGTGAGATAGTTCCAACCCGACTAACTACTGGATGGCGTATGTGCATCGATTATAGGAAGTTAAATGCAGCCACTCGCAAGGATCATTTTCCTCTGCCGTTCATTGACCAACTTCTTGACAAGCTTGCTGGACACGAATTCTATTGCTTTTTGGATGGCCTTTCGGGATATTATCAAGTAGCCATTGCTCCGGAAGATCAAATCAAGACAACGTTCACATGCCCCTTTGGCACGTTCGCCTTTCGAAGAATGCCTTTTAGTCTGTGCAATGCACCAGCGACTTTTCAAAGGTGCATGCTCTCAATTTTATTGATGATTTTATTGAAGTATTTATGGATGATTTCTCGATTTTTGGGTCATCTTTTGAGAATTGTTTATCTAATTTGTCAAGAGTTTTAGAACGATGCATTGAGAAAAATATAACTTTGAGTTGGGAGAAATTCCATTTTATGGTAAAAAGTGGCACTGTTTTAGGCCATGTTGTTTCTAAAAAGGGGTTGGAGGTTGACAAGGCAAAAATTGATGTAACTGAAACTCTCCCTCCGCCTCGAGATGTTAAGGGAATCAGGAGCTTTCTTGGTCATGCAGGTTTTTATAGATGTTTCATCAAAAACTTTTCAAAAATAAGTCGTCCACTTTGCAAACTATTGACCTTAGATACTCCTTTCATTTTTAATGAAGAATGTTTGAATGCGTTTAATTAATTAAAAGAGAGTCTTACGTCTGCCCCTGTGGTTGTTGCTCCCGACTGGAACTTACCCTTTGAAATTATGTGCGATGCCTCCAATGAGGCAGTGGGGTCCGTTTTGGGACAACGTGTGGAAAAATTTCTTAGGGTTATTTATTATGCTAGTTATATGCTAAACGATGCTCAGCGTAATTATACCACAACTGAAAAAGAATTATTGGCAGTCGTATTTTCGCTTGATAAATTTAGACCGTATATAGTTGGAGCCAAGGTAATTGTGCACACGGATCATGCTGCATTACGCCATTTGTTTTCCAAACCGCAAAGTAAGCCACGCCTTATTAGATGGATTTTGTTTCTTCAAGAATTTGATGTGGAAATAAAAGATAGACAAGGTTGTGAAAATGTTGTGGCGAATCATTTGTCTAGAATGATAATTGAGGAGAATGAGGGCGAGAAATTTATGATTAACGATCTTTTCCCTTATGAGAATGTTTTTAATCTTGAGCAATTAATTACTCCTTGGTACGCCGATATTGTGAATTATCTTGTTTGCAAAATAGTGCCTAACCATTTATCCTACCAAGAACGGAAGAGATTTCTGAGTAAATGCAGGGATTACTTTTGGGATGATCCCTATGTTTTCAAATACTGCAAGGATTGTCTAAATAGGAGATGCATCCCGAACAACGAAATGGGGAGCATTCTTCAATTTTGCCATGATCATGGAGGACATTTTGGAGCTCAAAAGACGGCATTTAAGGTGTTACAAGCTGGATTTTATTGGCCGAGCTTATTTGCTGATGCGTTTGAATATTGCAAAACTTGAGACAACTGCCAACGAACCGGAAACATAGGGAAGCGAGATGAAATGCCATAAGTACCTAATCAAGTGGTAGAGATTTTCGATGTATGGGGGATAGACTTTATGGGGCCCTTCCCTAAGAGTGGAGATTTTGAGTACATTTTAGGTGGTGTCGACTACGAATCAAAATGGGTGGAAGCGATCCCTACTCGAAGAGCTAATGCGGAAGTTATCCTTAAATTCCTCCAAAAAAATATTTTCAGTAGATTCGGAGTGCCGAAATCCATAATAAGCGATGGGGGAAGCCACTTTTGTAACAAAGCGTTTGCAAGACTGATGAAAAAATATGGGGTCCGACACAAGGTAGCTAAACATCTGGTCAAGTCGAAATGAACAACCGTCAACTTAAGGCCATCCTCGAGAAAACAGTCGGGCCGAGTCGAAAGGATTGGGCAGTCAAACTTGTCGACGTACTGTGGGCATACCGAAAAGCCTACAAGACGGTGCTTGGAATGAGCCCTTTTCGACTAATCTATGGGAAAGCTTGCCATTTGCCCGTTGAGCTAGAACATCGAGCTAGTTGGGCAATTCAAAAACTAAACATGAACTATGATGCGGCAGGTGAGTACAGGAAGTTGGAACTAACTGAACTTGAGGAAATAAGGAATGAGTCCTATGATGCCGCATGGAGGCAAAAGAAGATGACCAAAGCCCACCATGATCGGAAACTCGTCAACAAGCAATTAGAGGTAGGTAAGTTAGCTCTAGTCTTTAACTCAAGATTTAAACTTTTTTTAGGGAAACTGAAATCAAAATGGAGTGGACCGTTCGTGATTAAAGAGATCAACGAGTTTGGAGCAGTAACCCTTTACGACGAAAAGTGAGACGCAACATTTCAAGTTAATGGGCATCGCGTTAAATTATATCGTGATAGAGGGATAACAAGTCAAGATCGCGAGGTGTTGGAGATGGTGGACCCGCCTCCGCTTCCAATTTAATCATGACGCAATTACGTCGAGCAACCGACGTTAAAAGATGCGCTTCTTGGGAGGCAACCCAAGCTACTGTATTTTCTATATTTTGATTTTCTTTTATTTTAGTTATTTCTTTTTTCTATTTTTCGTATTTTCTAGTGTTTGAACAGGAGTTAGGTCAAAGATAGATTAATCCACTGTATGGAGAGTGACGGATTCATTGGTGGCAAGCCTGCAGTCGCGTCAACCGACGCAGCATCGACGTGACGTCGACGCTACCTGGGCGCGTGAGCCAACCGACTGCGCAAGAAAAATGGGAATGTTTGGCTACGATTTTTTGGGAGTTATATTCCCATTAGGTAAGCGATTTTTTTTTTTTTTTTGGAATATCCCACACGAAATATGGCTGGTTATGGGGTCAATATCCTTTGTCTTAAAAGAGTTCTAATTAGATTATGAAACTTAATATCTCTTCCCTTATTTGTAATTTGGGTCAATCTAGGATTCCTATTTTCAAGAGCTTTTGGATTCTATATAAATCGAACCCCCTACACTCTCTTTTTCATCATTCTCTTGTATTATACACTTCATACACCTCTTATATTTTCTCTCCAAGCCTTTCCATACCATGAGGCCAATTCCAAGAAGAAGAACCACGAGAATAGGTGGATGTTGAGGAAGGAGCATGAAGAAAAATTGGACCATCTGCATGATGAAGTCGAACAGGCGAATGATTTAGTTGGTGATTATCAATTGGATGAGGTTAACTACACCCTCCAAATCGATGCTTTGAAAGGCGAATTGAGAAGGGCGGAGGAGATAATCGAGGGGTTGAGGGATATGAACCTTCAACTTCGGACCACCATTAGAGAGTTAAGGGGTATTGAGCGTGATCTCAAGGAGAGCAAGGAGTCTTTCGAAGAACGCGACATGACCATGGATGAGCTTCACGATGAACTTCTCTTGACTAAAGAGACAATTACAAAGCTAACCAAGCAAAACAATGAGATGTTGTGGGGTGAGATCGAGTTTGCTAGAGAGCTCGATACTAAAGAAAAGCAACTCGAGGAGAAAGAAGCCAAAATCGATGAATTGGTCCGCGATGGGTTTAACTTAATTCAGCAGAATCACTTCATCGAAGAAGAGAAATTCGCGCTTTTGCGCCGAATTGAGGAGTTGGAGGCCCACATCAAGGATTTTAATGTGAGAAACACGGCGAACGAGCGGAATATAGGATTTTGAAAGCAGTGCTTGGACGAAGCTAGCAAGAAGATCGTCGCGTTAGAGAAATTGGGCTTTAGATCCCCTTAGAATTCTTGGGACTTGCCATTATCTATCTATTTAGGTTTCTCCATTATCGAGTCATGGGATTGTCCTCCCACCTTATCCTATTTATTTTATTACAATTTCAATTTTAATTCGGTTGTCTAAGTGTTTCATTTCAGCAATTAATAAAATTTTATTTTTCATACGCCTTTTTCATGTTCTTGCACCATGGACACTTTGATATTTCTTAAAAGATTATGCAGTTATCCATGGATGAAAATCATTTAGCGGAGGGGTAAATCGCTGGAATATATACGGTGAATCCTATCGCCGACCCTTCTTCCGCGTCGATCGACGCAGTGTCGATGCTGCCTAGGCAAGCGGTGGTTGGCTATCCTGGTCAATGTCGAAGTTTCTCAATGGCAGTTTTGCTCAAACTACGACTTTTAGTTTCGTGATTTGCTGACGAGCCGTGGCAACGATTTAATGTGTTTTATTATTGCTGACGACGTTATCTGTTATTTTTTTTTTATCTTTATTAATTTCCATTTAGTTTGTTTTTGTATTTTGGTTGTTCTGTTTCAAGGACGACTCCAATCACAAGGTTCTAGACAACAAGAAAATGCGCAACTTCAGTGGAAGAAATTCGACCATTCTTTTTCAGGGACGTTTTCTAATCCCTTTTCCCACTCGCTTTTATTTTCTTATACTCGTTTATGGAAATCAGGGGATTGTCGAGTTTTTAAGAGAGGGGGATGGTTGAGTATTTGATTGAAAATTGTTTGCAATTAAATTTTTTTTTTGCGTGATTGATCACTATTTCTGCGCCGAATTATGTTTGTATGGTGTGCCTGTCGAAGTTAGCTATGAATGATTTGATGTTTTTGTCTTTGAGCGTGTCTAAGTACATAAATTTTTTAAAATTATTATTTATTGTAAAATGGTACTTGGACGCAATTGATTTCGCAAAACCTTAAAAGCAGCGTCAATTCAAAACTTTTTATTGAATCGACCCCTACAACCCATTAAAAGCGTGGGGTAGGAGTTCGTTATTTTTATTGGTTATTTAGAGTTTTGGAATTTTTATTAGGAGTTTATGAATTTTTGAAATTAAAGATCACCATCCTTCAATATAAAAAAAAAAAGAGAAGAAAGAACCCATAAAAATGAGAATTGAAGGGGGATATAAATAATAATAATAATAACAATAAGGGGGAAATAAAAAAAAGAAAGAAAAAAAAGGATGGTTTAAGGCTTAAGTTAATTGTTTATTTTATTATGAAGCCTAATGTTTAGAAGGCAAGAGTTGTGTAAAAGAAGCAAATCTTGAGCTTCAATTGTGTTTAAGTGGTTTGAGCTTCAAGTCGGTTTTAGAGTATCGAGTTGAGAAATAGCCTAATTTAAAGGCTACGTTATGAGTGTTTAGTGAGTTTTTTTTTGTTTTTGAACGTGGTGAAGCACATTGCTTCGTGATTAGATTAGGTTGAGTGATTTAGCCACACGACTTAAATATTCCATACCCGTCCAAAGAGCCTTACATTACTACCCGAAAAGACCTTTTCTGATTCTTAGTTTTGATAGCACACTTTATTTGCGAGTGAAAAGAGATTGATTTTCTGTGCTTATTTACTGTGCTTTTATTTATATGATTTGAGTGTATACACGTCCCATGCAGATAATACTTGAGTGCTTTGAGCGAACACCCATATATATTCCCTTTTTGAGAGGATGCATAAATCTGATTTTGGAGCGACAGTGTTATAAGGGTGGAGTGTTTGACGTTGCGTGACTTGTATCTATATTTTCCAGAATTATCTATGTAGCATAGCACGACTCATTGCTTGGACTGATTTTCATTTCCCGATTATACCTTGAAACTATAGTTCGTTCGAGGACGAACAAACCAATACGCGTGGGGTAGTTGATTAGCACATATTTGTCCCTATTTTTAGTAGTAGTTTAGCTTGTTTTTCTTATTTTTTTTGGTATAAGTTGGGTAGTTTAAGCTCTAATTAGTACATTTGCACTCTCAACTTATTTTACCGCTTTTTGATCTAGATTGATGTAAATAAGTGATTATTTGTGGTTTTTCACTTTACAGCTAAGTAATCAGAAGAGTTCAGCACGAAAATAGATGAAGTTTGATGTTCGAGGTATGAGAACAAGCCTTCCGGTGAAAGAATAGTAGAAAAGATCGAGGAAGCTAGGCAAGCTGCCAGCCGCGTCAGTCGACGCGGGCGTCGATGCTCCGTCAACGCGCAAATTTGCCCGCGACGATCGATGCCATGTCGACGCATGACCAACGCAACATTCTGAATCATCAACCAAGAGTGCGACGATCGACGCTCAAGCCGATGCAACCTTCCGTAGCGTCGATCCAAGGTGCGTCGATCGACGCTCAAGTCGACGCAACCTTCTGTAGCGTCGATCCAAGGTGTTTCGATCGACGCTCAAGTTGACGCAACCTTCTGTAGCGTCGATCCAAGGTACGTTGATCGACGCCCATGCCCAGGCGACGCGAGCGCGCCAGATGCATCGACGCCGAGCCCCAGCTCGCGTCGGTCGACGCGACGTCAATGTGACGACCCAGAGTCGGAATTTTAGGGTTTCTTATGCTCCATGTTTTGAGGAAACTATATAAACCCTTCAAAGTCCGTCCCAAAAGGAGGTCAGACACGCTACACATACGATAACGCTATATCCCTACTCATAGTCCGTCGGCTCGAAAACAATACACCACAACGTCCATAGGCGATCAAGATCGGAGATTCATGTCAGTTTGTGATTCGTTCTTCGACAAAGATCAACCCACCTCTCCGGAATAGCTGGAGAATCTACTGCATCCCTTAGTTTAAATAAGTATTCCAAACTCTTAAATTGTTTTATTAGTTTATTTATGAAATTAAGCAGTAGCTTTCAATAATTGTTCTTGAATTATTTCATGATTCAAACCTTAGTTACTTTTAGTATTTGGATTCGTAATCGTTAGTTTAATTAATGTTTGGGTGTTATTCATGTTTAGTTAATTCATTTCGTTTACATTGCGTTCTAGAAAATTGTGTGTTCATTTATGCTAGTTGATCTTGTTTAAGTTCTTAGATTAATTCCTTTAGTTTACGTGTTCAAGTTGCTAAAGTAAAGTACTTAGTTTTAATTATCGTTCATGCATTTCAGTTTCTTAGATAATCAAAACAATCAAATTCCCCCCCCCCCCCCCCCCCCCCAATTTGTATAAGTAATTGCATTTGAACGAAATATTCGAGATTTCCGATTGTATGTTCCTCGAGAGACGACTCGAGTCAAATTTGCCAACCTACGCGCGACCCCGTTCTCTTGCGGGCAAGCTATTGAACTTCTGACACATTTTTCATAAGTAGGCAACCAAAAAGCTTGAATCAGCATCCTAATGTAGGACATATCATTATTGAAGGTTGGGACCCAATGTGAGGGCAAGAAAAATTTGATGTGGTAGACATAAAACTCACGAGCCTTCTGATGTTTCCATATGCCAACTCTATCCGCAACGCGGGTTTTTGCTAGCCACACCCAGATACTCAATTACACCCCATATGAATTTCCTTTTACATTTTCTATCGATACCCGAAGTGAATTATCCAAAACATCCCTCCATCCAGAAAAAAACTCTATTCGTAACTCACACTATAATTTCTACCACACCCATTTCAAAAAAAAAAAAAAAAAAAGACTAGAAGAGAAATATCGAAAGAAGGTTGGGAATTCGAATTTTGTGTGGCAAGAGTTTATATTGTTATTAACATAAAAAATGAAGGTTGGGATGTCAATTTTTAATTTTTGTGAATTTATTTTCGAAGGTAAATCTACCAATATTGGCTAAAACTTGCTAAATATTTCGCCACTAGTTTATTGAAAAACTAACAATTTCGGCTATAATTGGCCGAAATCAGCTCAAGATTTCTGCCAAAATACCAAAAGATTTTTTTTACTATCTATATTGGTTTATAGAAACTGATGTAAAAGATCTATTTGTAATGCAATAAACAATAAAAAAATAGTTTCCACATCATTTGTATAGGAACGGATGTCAAAAATATGTAATCTAATGAAAAAAATGAAAATCAGTTTGTACATCAGTTTTATACACACCAAAAATAGTTTTACATTGGTTTCATAGGAACTGATTTGAAGAATATGTATCTAATGCAAAAACATGAGAATTAATTTTTACATCGATTTCATAGAAATCGATGTCAGAATTAGTTTCTACATTCAATTAAAAATGAATATAGAAAGTTCGGGTTGGCAAATTTCGCCCAACTATGGTCGACTTGGAAGGCGAAATTCGGCCATTTCATTCCGAAATTTTACCTTAAATTTGGCCGAACAGGACCGAATCGAGGGCGAATTAATTTGAATTTAATCTAAAAATGGGATACAAAATGTGAAAACTAACTAGACAAAAATGAATAGATACTTACATTGGTGTTTTCATGTCATTTTTATCATCCATTATTGATTATTTGTTGTAGTTGAAGAAATATGGTTTAGCAAATGGAGTGCAAGTGAAGTTGAGCAAATTATTTGAAATTGTGATAATTGAAGAATATGAGTGTGTATAGTGATTTTTATTTGGCATGAGTGTTTTAACTTTATATAAATAGTGGTGTTTTAAAATTGTATAAATTATATACAATTATATATGATATTTCATTGATTGATATTTTTGTAAATAAAATTTACACTATATGACCAGCAAAAATTTATATTTATATATCCAATTCACCCGTCCATATCTGTATCAATGCCCCAACATTTAGAGTAAAACAGAGCAGCAAGAATAATCGTTGGATCAAAGTATATAATTAAATTACTTTCACTACCAAAAACCGCCAAAAAAGCTAAAACCAAAAAACCTCCCCAAACTCTTTGGCCATATATGAAATCATTTTTATATATTTACAATTTTTTTTTATTTTATTGAAAATCAATATTTTCACATCAAAATATTTTAAATATATTAATCATATCTAATATTTAAGGTTGTGGTACCCACTAATACAAACAAAAATCGGCAATTTATTAGATGGACCCAGGTTCACCTTGCAAGGTTCACCCATTCTCACATATAAATTGGAATTCCAGAATCTCACGCGCCTTTTCAGTCCATTTTTTTGAACTCTTGTTTTCACGACACGCGCGATCCCCAAAATTTCATCGCCAAAATTTCCATCGATTTCACCCGAATAATAATCCATCACCGGCGATCCCCATCGGACTTAACAGCAATGACAATCCTTATCAATTTTAACAGCAACGGCGATCTCCATCGATTTTTAACAGAAAATAATTGTGAGTTTTTCTTCGATTTTTCAATCGTTGCTCCACCACCAACAAACAAATCCTTCAATTCCGATGGACATGAATCTGGTAGATGTTCCAATGGACGTGAATTGATTCGAGGGTAAGTTATTCTGGAAGTTGATTTATTGTTGTATTATATTAGGTTTACACTGTTTCTTTTTTTTTTTTTCAGCAGTTCTTATGATTTGTGTTTCTTCTTGAAATATTCAAGTTTCTAGTGCGAGTTCGAACATTCATGAAAATAGTTCGATTACAGGTTTATGAGTTCTCCTTTTACTATTCATGAATTGTATATGTGATGATATGTGAGTCTGTACACGATGGTATGTGAGTTTGTATGTGATGGTATATGGAAGCAGAATGTAATAATATGTGTAGTTAGATGTGATAATATGTGAGAATCTTTATGTGATGATGCACGAGGAATAATATGTGATGATATTTCTAAGCAATATATGATGATATGTGAAAGCAGAATGGGATGACATGTATAGTTAGATGTGATGAGATGTGAAATCTGTATGTGACGATATACGAGCAATAACATGCGATGATATGTGAAAGCAATATATGATGATATGTGAAAGCAGAATGTGATAATATGTATAGTGAGATGTGATGATATGCGAAAGTAATATATAATGATATGTGGCAGTACTATGTGGTTTTAAATGTTGATGTGTGACATTTGTATGTGATGATATGTGGCAGTAATATATGATGATATATCTCAGTAATATGTGATGATATATGGTAGTAACATGTGATTTGACATTTTTCCTTTTTGGTTTGCTTTATTTTTTGTTTTATGTAGTGAATTCTATTGATGGTGATAGTCAGTCAATTGAGAGAGCAATGCGGGATGATGATTTGGTTGGCATTAGAGTAAATTCCGTTGATGAGGCTTATAATTTTTATAATGATCATGCATATAGGGTTGGGTTTAGTGTTAGGAAGGGGAAGGATAGAAGAGGGTTGATGGATCTCTTTCGATGAGAATTTTTCTTTGTTCTAAGGCTGGTCAGAAATAAATTTCAAAAAAAATTAGGTCTTATACCAAATTAGATGTTAGAACATCCTGTCCTTTTTTTATTCAGTCTGATATTGATCGTAGTGGTTTGTAGGTTGTTACTGCACATAAAAATGAGCACAACCATGCGTTATGTCCACCTATCTCTAGTCATCTTCTTCCATCTCATAGGCAGATTCGTCCGACTCAACTTGCTTATCTTAAAGAGTTAAAAAAAGTGGTGTTGGTGTGGCTGATGGTGTACGAGTTTTGAAAAATCAGTCTGGTGGTTCACCTTTTTTAGATTTTAGCACTAGAGATGCATATAATGCATTAAGTAAATCGAATGTATTTGATGGTACTGATTCCAACACATTAATTCAAATTTTTTAAAATAGGCAAGTTAATGAGAAGGACTTTTTCTTTGATTTTGAGGTGGATAGTGAGTCTAGATTGTGTAGTTTTTTTTGGAGAGATGGGCGTATGCGGCAGGATTACGAGTTATTTAGCGATTTGTTGGTGCATGATACTACGTATCGCACTAACAAATATGATATGATTTGTGGTCCATTTGTCGTCATGAACCATCATGGTAAGAATGTGATGTTTGGGTGTGGGTTTCTAATGAATGAGAGAATCGAGTCATTTGAGTGGTTGTTTGGCGCTTTTTTGAGATCCATGGGCGGTAAGCACCCTACTACTATTATGACCGACCAATCTTCTTCCATGGTTGCTGCTATTTCCAAGATTTTCCCAATGTCACGACATCGACTCTGCGTTTGGCATATTGGGGAAAATTCGAAGACAAATATTAGATCGCTAAGAAGTCAAAAAGGTTTTATAGACCTTTTCAACTATTTGCTCAATTACGTGGAAACAGAGGCTGAATTCCAGTTTTACTGGGAAAAGTAAGTAAATATTTTTATGCTTAAATTATGTGTTAATTTTTATTGATAATATATTACAGCAATATGTGATGATATTTGGACTTATTATATGATGATATGTAGTAGAATTATGTGATGATATATGTCAGTAGTATGTGATGATATCTGAAACAGATTCATTTTTAGGGTTTTCTTTTTTGCTAATGATATACGAAGTAAATTGTGAAGATATGTGTCAGCGATGTGTGATGATATACGTATGTAGTGCATGATGATATCTATGTAAGTAGTGTGTGATGATATCTGAAATACAATCTGGTTTTAGGGTTTTGCTTTTTTGCTAATGATATGTTAAAGTAAAGTGTGATGATAACTATGAGTGTTGTGTGATGAAATATGTTAGTAATGTGTGATGATATTTGAAACAGATTCAGATTTTTAGGGTTTGCTTTTTTTCTAATGATATTTTGGTATAAAGTGTGATGATATGTGTCAATAATGATTGATTTTTTTTTTCAGGATGGTTACAGATTATGGATGTCAGGATAATTCTTGGTTACTAAGGCTTTATGATATAAGAGCAAAATGGTGTCTTGCGTTTAACAAGGATTGGTTTTCAGGTGGCATTTTATCTTCTCAAAGAAGTGACACTAGTACAAAAACAAGATTCAAGAACAGACATTTAAGAACGCCTCAGGAGGCGGCGTTCTTGAACGACGTTCTCGTATGTTAAATATCGAAAACGTCTTTTAAAACGTCGTTCTGGTATTTTAAGTATCGAGAACGCCTTCTTAAAGGCGTTCTGGAAAATATTATTGAGAACGCCTTCAAGAGGCGTTCTCGTATGTCAAATTATTTCTGGACAAAATCGATTTTTATGCATAAAAAATAAAATAACACAAACCCTACTTCTTCTCTCGTGTGCTCCGCCGATTCTCCCCCCTCCCAC
>BMAC01000576.1:439459-449923 GCA_014905375.1 Phtheirospermum japonicum
ATGTTGATGTGCATAACTGTGCTTGGGCGCCCGACCTGTGTAATTGGGTCACGAGTCTTCCTTCTGAGGAGAAATTCGGCTTCGTTGAGACTGACTTGTGTCGAGCTATGGCTTCCGTGACCCTGCTTCGCCACGACTTTTCGAAACTTCGGCGTGTACATGCCCAGCTGCTGAATGATCATCAAGCCCTCAAAGATAGCCATGCCGCCTGCACTTCGCTCGTGCTTGACCGACATGAGTGGATGGCTCAGGCCAAAAAGTCCGACCAGTCCTTGGTCGAGGCATTGCGCATGACGGAGTCAATGGTCGAGGAGTTGAATGCTCTCAAAGAAAATCATGCCGAGCTGGTGAGAAATCATGCCGAGCAGGTCAACGCCGCCTTTGAAAGGGGGAGAATGGAGGGAGTTGCCTAATATGAGGCCAAAACTATGGATCCGATGATCAGCGCCTCGTACCTCTCGACCATGCAAAAGGCATACAATATGCTTGCGGGGGGTGCCACTTTGCCGGATCTTGCTCAACATATTGCCAAGAGGAAGGCCGAGCTCGGGATGGGGGGCTCGGACAACGATATGGGCGGCTCGGGTGAAGAAGGTGATGACCAGGGGTGAGGCAGATGAGTAGGCTTTGATCTTGTTGTTTAGGTCGGCTTGTCACTTTTGGGCAGCTCGACTTTAATTGTTTTCTGTTCTATTTCCGAATAATTCGCTGTGTAGTGAACTATTGTATGATCTGGTCGACCTATTTTTGGTCGACCTCATTTGGCTTATGAAATTGGCTTTGACTTTAGGGATATTATCATTCCCACTTGTACTTACTTTGCATTGTGGTCGTCCTCTTTTGGCTAATTCACTTCAGAGTTGTGTTTTGTGGGTGGTTTTATAACCTTAAGAATGTTTCGATCTTGCGAACTTGCATTTCAATCCAACCTCTTTGTTGGGTTTGTTTGACTGTCGTAATTGAGCCTTACTTTAGTTCAGCTTTGCATTGTTCGGTGGTCGGCTATATTGGACTGGTTAGTCCTAGTTTTGAGCCTTTGGGGTGGCTTTTAGCCTTGGTTATTTTCAATTTTGTAAACTTATTCGTTGGGCCGACCATGTTGACTTAGGTCGACCTTAACTTACTTAAGTTGTCGAGTTCCTTTTGGCTACATGCCTTGGAGTTTTTCTTAGTTTTTGTGAAATGTCCTGAAAGTCTTGAATTGACTTGTTTTGTTTGGACATGCATTCGAAGTGTGGTGTTGCTCTGATGAGCTTAACTTTGTATAGTGATGTCGAGCTTTATGTGGTCGACCTATGAGGTCGGCTCGACATCAAAAAAATTTTTTTTAAGGAGAGCCGATGAGGTCGACCATGTTGTGGTCGACCGATGTGGTTGACGACATCACAACACCTCTTTTTCTCATCATTATTTTTGAGGTCGACCATATCGGGTCTTCCCTTTGTGTCGGCCTCGGGATGTTGGTTCCAATATTTTGGATTTTCTGGTCGACCTAAATTGGTCGACAAGGTGAGGTGGGTATGAATCACGCGTAGTTCATTGGGGAATATATGCTCGAACAAAAATATCCTTTTATTGATAATACTTTTTGAGGTACACTGCATTCCAGGGGTGTGGAAACTTTGTGCCATCAGGGTGTTCTAGCTCATAGGCGCCGTGTAAAAGGATTTCAGCTATGCAAAACGGTCCATCCCACTTTGGTTTGAGAGATCCTTGGTTCGTTCCTAGGATGCGTTTAAGAATTAAGTCTCCAACCTTGAAGCTCCTCTCCCTTACTTTAGAGTTGTAATATCGCTCGCTCCTTTGTTTGTAGATTGCGTTCTTCATCTCTGCTTCTCTCCTCTTCTCTTCCAATAAGTCGAGCTCGGATCGACACGCCGTGTTATTCTTTTCTTCTTCGAAGTGCGCCACTCGATAAGACGGAGTGCCAAGATCAAGCGGTATGACTGCTTCTGATCCAAAAGCCAATGAGAAAGGGGTCTCATCGGTGGACGACCGATGGGTCGTCCTGTATGACCATAAGACGCCTGGTAGCTCCTCGGGCCAGCTACCCTTCAGGTCTTCCAATATCTTCTTTAGCGTGTACTTGAGGATTTTGTTCACTGCTTCTACTTGTTCGTTCGATTGGGGGTGGTATGGCGTCAAAAAGTGGTTCCTGATGTTTAGCTCTCCGCAAAATGCCTTGAACCTCTTGCTATCAAATTGCCTGCCGTTGTCTGATACTATTGAAAGTGGGGTGCCGAACCTGCATATGATCGACCTCCAAACGAAGTTTATTATCTTTTGGTCGGTGATCGAGGCCAGGGGCTCGGCTTCGGCCCATTTCGTTAAGTAGTCGACCGCGACCACTGCGTATTTGACTCCTTTTTTTCCCTTTGGTAGCGGACCAATAAGGTCGATCCCTCATTTGGCAAATGGACACGGCGAGTATATTGAGTTTAGGGGCTCGGCTGGGGAGTTGATCTGAGGTGCGAATATTTGGCACTTCTCGCATTTTCTGACCTTTGACATCGCATCTTTCTTTAGGGTCGGCCAGTAGTATCCTTGCTGGACGAGCTTGTGCGCCAATGACTGTTCTCCTTCATGGTTCCCACAAACGCCTTCGTGCACCTCCGTCAGAGCGTGCTCGGCCTCTTGCTCGTTTAAACATCTTAGTAGGGGGACTGAGTACCCTCTCTTATAGAGTCGCCCATCCACAATGGTGTATCGAGCTGACTTGGTACGAATCGAGCGAGCCTCCGCTTTGTCTTCGGGTAGTGTTCCTTCTTCGAGGTATAGAAGAAATGGTTTCATCCAATAACCCTTTTCAGTTTTGGCTTCTTTGGTCTGGTCTGCTTGATTTACTGAGTAAGCTGCGACGGCATCAAGTGCTGTTATGGAGTGGTGGCTGACTGTTACTGTGTTCAGTTCCTCGATACCTAAGCTCGATGCGAGCTTGGCAAGTGAATCGGCTGGGACATTATCGTTTCTCAGCACGTGGATCACCTCGGCTTCAGACTCGCTAAGTCGTGCCTTGGTGAGCTCTAAGTATTGTGCCATCCTAGGCTCTTTTGTTTCGTACTCTCCACTGATCTGGTTTACCACAAGTTGGGAGTCACTATGAATCTTGAGATTTCTGATCCCCATAGAGGATGCTGTTTCGAGACCAGCTAAGAGGGCTTCATATTCGGCTTCATTATTGGTCAGCGAGAATTTGAAGCGGACCGCCGAGCAGAAAGGCACTTTCTCGGGGCTGATCAGTACTATCCCCGCACCAGCTCGGCCGGTGGTCGACGATCCATCAATGTACAGGTGCCATTGTTCGGCCTCTGCTGGGATGAATTTGACGGCTGGTGTGAACTCGGCTATGAAGTCGGCAAGGGCTTGTCCTTTGATCGCTGTTCTCGGTTCGTAAGTTATATCAAACTGTCCGAGCTCGACAGCCCATTTGATCATTCTTCCGGATGTGTCGGGCCGGTGCATGATCTGCTTTAGAGGGAAGCTTGTCAACACAATTATTCGGTGCTCGAGGAAATAAGGGCGCAGCTTGCGCGAGGAAATGATGAGAGCATAAGCGAGTTTTTCCATGGCTGAATATCTTAGCTCGGCATCGTGCATGGCATGGCTCGCATAATATACTGGATGTTGTCCGAGCTCATCAGATCGTACGAGTGCCGAACTAACTGCTACTGCCGAGATCGCCAAGTAGAGATAGAGAGGCTCCTCCTTGGTTGGCTTTTGCAAGGTCGGCACATTTGCCATGCAATTCTTCAATTCTTCGAAAGCTATCTGGCATTCTGGTGTCCATTTGAAGCTCTTACTCTTCTTGATTGCTTCGAAAAATGGTTTACACTTGTCTGCCGACCTGGATATGAATCGACTCAGGGCGGCCATTTTGCCGGTAAGGCTCTGCACCTGTTTCACACTTCGAGGAGGTTCTAGCTCGGCTATCGCTCAAATTTTGTCTGGGTTGGCTTCAATGCCTCTTTGACTCACCATGTATCCTAAAAATTTTCCAGACCCAACTCCGAAAGAGCATTTCTTGGGGTTTAACATCATTGGGTAAACACACAAAACAGAAAACAATTTATTAAGATCATCGATGTGATCGGAGGAGTACAAAGATTTGATGAGCATGTCGTCTACATATACTTCCATCGTTTTCCCTATCATACTAGCAAACATTTTATTGACAAGACGCTGATAAGTAGCCCCCACATTCTTCAGGCCGAATGGCATCGTGGTATAGCAGTAGAGGCCTCTTGCTGAGTAGAATGACGTGTGTTCCTGGTCACCCGAATGCATCGGGATTTGGTTATAACCAGAGTAGGCGTCCATGAAACTCATTAGCTCATGTCCAGCAGTAGCGTCGACCATATAGTCGATGTGGGGGAGTGGATAGCTGTCTTTAAGGCATGCCTTGTTAAGGTCCGAGAAGTCAATGCATAGTCGCAACTGCCCTGTCTGTTTCTTGACGAGCACAGGGTTAGATACCCAAACTGGGTACCTGACTTCTCGAATGAATTTGTTATCTAGAAGCTTGAAGACCTCCAACTCCAGAGCTTCATATCGGTCTGGGCCGAGCTTCCTTCTTTTCTAGATGACCGACCTGACGTTTTTGTCGATGTTGAGTCGGTGACAAGCTTGCTTCGGGTCGATCCCCTGCATGTCAGCATGCGTCCAGGCGAACACATCCTGGTTTGCCTTCAAGAAACTGATAAGCTGGGATCGGATGGGCTCGTGGAGATCGTGGCCGACCCGGAGCAATTTGCTTGGGTCAAGCTCATCGACCGAAACCCAATCTAGGTCTTCCACTAGCTCAGCATGAGTGGCCTTTCTCTTTAAGTTCATCTTTCGAGGGTCCAGCTCGTCCTCCCCCTCTTTCAGTTCGGCCTTATCAGCTCGGTAGACAACATTTTTTGACTCCCACATTGGCTCCTTACCTGGCCATCGACCTCTGTCCCTTTCCTTGTCGACCTCAGTTAGGTCGACCTCGACAGGAATTTTCTCGATCGGTGTTATCTTTCCTTTGTCAGTTTTTTCTGTGTTCGGGCCGACCTCCATCACGTCGACCTCTGTGTTGGACTCTTGTTCCTGAACCGGTTCTGGCTCTTTTTGGTTCGACGCGGGGACCGGGTGGTCGACCTCAGATGTAAGGGTCAGTTCCTCTACGATCATTGTGTGTTCCTCTTCATTTGGAGGTTTGGGTTCATCCATCTGTTCCAAGATCATGTCCAAAATTGGATCGTTCTTCTCCTCCTCCACTAGCTCTTCCCTTTCCAATAGTTCGACCATGTTTATCTATTTCGGTCTGATTGACCAGCTGCATTCTCGAGCCGCTACCTGATCACCTCTGTGTTTGCATTCTCCGAGGGAGCCTGGGAACTTAATCGAATAGTGGTATACTGACATTGCTCCTCTGAGATCATACAGAGCTGGTCTACCTATGAGGGCATTGTAGTCGCTTGGAACGTCGATCACTTTGAAAGTTGTGAGAATCGTTCTCTTCTCCTCACCCGTGCCGAACTCGACAGACAGCTTCACCTGAAACAGAGCTTGCACGTAGTTGCCACTTATCCCTCTAATTCTATCATCGTATGGCTCGACATATTCTCTGGGTACCCTCATTCTTCGGTAGGCAGGTAAGTAAATTATGCTTGCATATGCGTCGGGATCTACGAGCACTCGATGTGTTCGGATCCCCAGGATTGGAACAGTGATAACAAGAGCATCAGAGTGGGGGTGATCTAGCGGGGCTGCGTTCGATTCGTGGAAAGTGAAAGATGACACTAGCTTATCCTCTTCATCAGGCTGGTCGTCAAAATGAAAGATGTCGGACCTTATGACTTTTGTTTTCTGAATAGAGTTCCTTGCCTCCCTAACCAGGGTCTTCCTTTTTCGATTTGACACTTCCTCCACTGCTCGGCTGGTGTTGATGAAGGTCAAGATTTCTCTCTGCCCTCCAGCTCCGTTTGGCGGGGGTGGAGGTGGCTGATTATTGCCTCTTCTTTCCCGCCGAGCTTGGTGGTTCTTGGAGAAAGGCAGCAGGTTCCTATCGTCGCGGACCTTGATCAAGGCGTAGACCAGGTCGTGGCATTCCTCCGTGTTGTGACCTATCGATCCATGATACCTGCAAAATCTCTTTTTGTCGAGCAGGGAAGGGTCTTTTTTGATTGGCCGAGCAGGGGGAGGATGTCCAAATCTTTAATCCGTTCAAAAATCTTGGCAGCTGCCATTGAGTAGACCTCATTGTACTCAGCGAGGAGGTCAGAATGCTTTTCTTGCAGAAATTTCTTTGTGGTCACTTGAGGACTCGGGTTCTTGTCGCTTTGTCGAGTAGGCTTATGACTTTGTGGAAATGAGATGACCGGGGCGGCCATGTTCTGTTCGGCTGCGATCTGAGATGCGGCCAGCGCCAGGAACTCTTGGAAAGTTTGAGGATCCTGTTGGTTGTTGACCCACTTGAAGAACGAGTTGTCAGATAATTCGTTCTGAGCTAAAATCAGTAAAGCTTCATCACCGCAAGGCTGGGACTCAGAAACTTCCTTTGTGAACCGAGCTATATAGCTCTTCAGCGATTCATTCGGCTGTTGGACGATGGTGGCGATGGCCCTTTTTGGTACAACTGAAGCTTTGGAAACCATAAAATGTCCTCGAAACGAAGACCTCAGTTGGGGCCATGAGCAGATAGAGTGGCGCGGCAGTGATCGATACCATCTTAACGGGGCTTCATCCAGTGTCATGGAGAACATTCGGCACCTATATGTGTCGGATGCGCCGAGCATATCCATGTAGTTCTGGTAATGGCTCAGATGCGAGTCAGGGTCGCTGCTCCCCTTATACAGAGCGATTGGGGGAATTTTTAGCTTTCCCTCCAGTGGTTCGGAGAGGATCTGGATAGACAGGGGAGACCCGTCGTCACACGCCGAGCTGGTCAGGACTGGTCGTGAGATCGGATATGTGGGTTGGACCAGGGGGGTGACCTGCTTGGCCTCGAGCTCAGCAATCCTTTGCTTCAAATGTTTGAGCTCTGCCGACTCCTCGTTTGGCTTGCGTGGGATGCTCATGGCAATKCTCTTGCTGTTCGCCGACCTCTCTCGGGATGTTCTTCCTGTGCTTTGCTGGCTGGCTTCCCGAGCCGAGCAAAGACATTCTGAGGGGAGGAGAATGTGAGGCGACGTGCGATGGGAGATCTCTTGGGCTTTCTCTTGGCATTTAGCTCAACTTCCTCTAGCTTTCTTTTCCCGGCTTTTCTTTCTATCTCACGAGCTGGGTCCGACTCCGAATGCCCTTCCAGGAGGTCGACATTCTTGGGGTTTCCGACCACAATCTCTGGAGTCAAGATTGATTTCGCCGCTCTCTTTATAATTTCTTCGAACTCCTTGGCAAAGGTGGGGTGCTGCATAAATGACCTCACCTGTTCAGGGTCGAGCTCATTTGGGCCCGACTGGACAGTCTTTTCTTGTCGTTCTTTTGCAGGGTTTCGTCTTGAGCTTTCTGATGGGTCCATAACGACGAACAGAGTCAAAAAACTTCCTACCTCCCTTTTTTTCTTTTTTTTTTAACAAACCTCAACCACGATAAAGGTTGACGACCAGCAGCTCGCGGAAAAAACAAAAATCGAACACAAAAAATAGGAAACAAAACAGGACGAGCTGATCGAGCAAGTGGAACCGTAGATCACAAGAGACCTTACTCTAGCGCCATTTTGTTTAGATCTAAGAGTAGTCTAAATCATAAAAAACTAAGAAAACAAGAAGTTCAGCAATATAAAAATAGGAAACCAAAAATAGGAAAAAGTGCTTGACTTTTATTACTTAATATCAGGTCGGATCGGCCTTGGCCGGATTCTTTTACAGGGTAGAGCTCTTGTTACAAGCCTTTCTCTCTCTAACTCTCTATGTATTTCTCTCTCTAGCAGATTGGGCCCTCCTTTTCTCTCTCTCTTGGAGAGGCTATTTATAGTTTTCCTTCCAAACCCTAATCGGACACATGTCACCACCTGGGTGCACCAACTTACCTAACCAATAATCCAATCACAAAAACCCTAACCCTAATTGGACACCTGGCGCTTCCTCATTGGTTGCATGTCCCTTTCCAAGTCAGAGAATAAAGCCTTGATCACATCTCTTTCGCCGCCTCAGATCCGACCCCGAATCGTATCGAGGTCAAGACGACCTTTCTCTGTGGCCGACCACCTTTAACCAAGCCTTTCTTATCCCTCAAACCCATCTTTAAACTATATGATCCCTGCGCGACGCACCTCGTCGAGTTAGTCGAAATTCAGGTCAGCCGCTCTACAACTTACGGAACCAAACCGATCCGGATCGTCATGCCCAACTCATCTCTGCTCGGCATCTTTAGGAGTTGCGTAAATATTTGGAGTGCGAGCTGAGCAAGGGGAAGGATAAGAGCGAGAAGTTAAACGTTGATAAAGAGGGCGAGTCAACGGTTGGGGAAGCGAAGAAGAAGAAGGGGCTTAGCAAGAGAAAGAAAGGAGATATCTCTAGTTCCTCCTCATCCGTAGATTCTCGTGTTCATACACGGAGGGGAATAAAGCTAAGGCGAGATCGTTACAAGGGTAGAGGTCGCAAGCATCACAAGGATGATAGTGAGAGCAATACCCCTACCTCAGACTCGAGTAGTGGCTCTCGGGGGAGGTTGCGAAAAGGTGACAGAGGTCATAAGGGGAGAAGAGAAGAGAGCGAGGTGGGACAACATACTAAGGCCTTCAGAGAGTTGCAGGAGGCCATGCTGAAATTGCAGAAGCGGATGGATGGAGAAAGGTTGGAAGGGGAGGAAGGGCATCCCTTTTCAGAAGAGATGATGCACGCAGCGATGCCTCGAAATTATAAGGAGTTAGACTTTCAGTACCGGGGAACGACTGATCCAGTCGCACACTTGCAGCTGTTTGAAAATGCGAGGATGATGCATAACTATACGGGGGCTGTGGCATGTCGAGCCTTTGTGTCCACCTTGAGAGGGATTGCACAGAATTGGTTTTACCAACTCCCGAGCGGTAAAATTACGAGTTATCAGGTGTTGCGAGCTGCCTTCCTGAAGCAGTTCTCTAGCGTCAGGCAGAGCGTGAAGACAGCCCAGTCGCTCTTCACAATGGTACAGCGACCTGACGAGACACTGAAACAGTATGTTAATAGGTTTACCAATGCTACTTTGGAGGTCCCTACCGCCACGGATGAGATGAAAGCCGGATCTTTGCATCAAGGTTTAAGGAGGGAGGATTTACGGAGGTCGCTGGTAAAGAAAGAAGCTCTCACGTACGATGAAGTTCTCGCGAGATGCCATAAATACGTGCAGGTAGAAGAGGAAGAGGAAGAACACCGACCGCGTTTCGGTAGAGAGGTCGCAAACGCGAGGGAAAGAGCGCCTGAGAGAGAACCGAGGAGGGAGCATAGAAGGGGTATACGCGGACTCTTGGCCTCAAATGCTGGGGTCAGTGCGAGACAAGAGCCGAATATGAAAATCTGGAGGGAGGAGGATTTCACACCACTGGCTTTACCACAAGCTAAGGTGTTTGGTGTCATGGAACGCTCAGTACCTGATCTAATACAGTGGCCGGAGGATCGCACACCCATCCCAGATTTTCCATATCCGATCTCTTTTTGTCGATTCCATAACAATTACGGGCATTTCACGGAAAAATGCAGACACCTCAAGGAGGAGATAGAGAGACTTATAAAGGCAGGGCATCTGAAGGAGGTAATCTACAAAGAGAAGGAGCCGAGCGAGCAGAGGAGGACGTTGCCTCCACCCCCACCGGGAGGCCCACCTCCTGCGCAGGCCGCGAGACAAGGGCGTCAGAGAAACCAGGAGTTCGGAGGGCCCCGGGGAAATAAGGGGAGGATAAATATGATTTTCGGGGGGCCCAACGGATGGTGATTCTAATAATGCGCGCAAGAAGCATTTAAAATCAGCTCGCAATAGAACATGGGAGGTCGCTAGTGTTAGCAGGCAGCCACAGGTGGATGGGGCCAATCATATCTTTCGGCCCAATGATAGGCGTGGGCTGCAGGAGGATCATAATGACGCGCTGGTGATTGAGGCAGAGATAGCGGGCTATGAAGTTAGCAGGATCTTTGTAGACAATGGGAGTTCGGTAAACATTATCTATACAGATTGTCTTGAGCAGATGGAGGTGGATAAGAGGGTGCGATCTGTGAATACACCCATATATGCGTTCAATGGGGCACAGGTAAATACGGAAGGCGAGATAACGTTACAAGTAGTGTTGGGAAAGGGTGTGAGCCGAATGGAGAAAGACTTGAAGTTTTTGGATCATCCGAGGGAGGTCGGCCTACAATGCAATATTGGGGCGACCTGCTCTTAATGCATTTCAGGCTGTAACATCGACCTATCACATGAGCATAAAATATCCGGTAGGTGACAAGGTAGGGGAGGTCATCGCTGAGCAACAGGTCGCGAGGTCTTGTTACCAAATGGCGGTCAGAAGGGGGTTGATGGAGA
>BMAC01000576.1:454780-465345 GCA_014905375.1 Phtheirospermum japonicum
GGGGTCATTTTGTCGATGATGGCTTCAACGTTCGGAATATATGTAACGTTTAGTTCGGCCACCTCTCCCTTGACAATTTTTCCAGCCTCAGCAACCCATTCGGCGGCACCACGAGCCATTAAACCAAAGTATATCGATGAGTTTTCATAGGCCTTGATGAGCTCTTGATGGTATGCATCGATAAACTTTCGGCCGTTTTCACTAAGGAGAAATGTTCTCTGACCTTCCGCAATGCCTTCTTCACGAGCCGTCTTGAGGAGCTCGGAGTGTTTTTGCTACTGAAGAGCGAGTTCCTCAGTTCTTTGAGCGAGCTCTTCACTCTGTTGTCCGAACTCCTCAGCCTTTTTGTCAGCGCGCCGTCTCATCCTTCACACTGTTGATCTGACTGGTGGAAACGGCCAGCCTTTCGTCACGTGCTTTCACCTTTTGGAGCGCTTTGTCTAGCTCCCCCTGTGTCAACGATAGCTGCTTGGTCTGCTGTTCAGCTCGGGTTGTTAGCTCGTCAACAGTCTGCTGCAGATCGGACCCTGTTAAACGAGCTATAAATTCCTCCGCAAACTTGCCAAGTACAGGTTTCATCTGTATCAAGGTATTTTGTAAGTGCTCAGTATTTGTGAAATTAATTAAGGATGAGAGTTCAATGGGTTTACCTGCTTAAGCAATTGCTCGCTGAGGAGAGTTTCAACGTCGGTGGTTGTATCCAGTTTTGCTAGCACCTTACTAAAATCCGCAGTGCTAGCAGAGGCTGTCGGCATTACTTTCCGGAGACGACGTTTTTTTGGAGGGCTTGGACTTCGGGCCTTTGGGCCTTGGGTTTTTGGACTGTTGGGGGCGTCTGACAGAGGTCGCTTGCCCTTCTTAGCTCGAAGGATCAGCTGTACCTCCTCTTCATCGTCGACCGGTTCAGGTGTTGGTCGAGGGGCTTTATCAGTATTACTGGAGGTAGGGACGGTGCGAGCTGTGGAAGAAGTAGCTTGCTTCTTCTTTTCTTCGGGGAGAGCAGCTGCGCAGGAATTGATGAAGGAAACTGAAAATAGAGAGACTATGTTATAATTTCATTTTAATACACACGGACGTATATAATTGCAAAACCTATAATACCCACCGAATGCAGAGTTAGAAATGGCAAGATCCGGCTCCACCGGGCAAGAATCGATGCCCGCATAACGAAATATGGCAGAGCGGTTGGTGATGAGAGCCAGGTCGAAGGGATGTCGGCTCCATTCCACGAGCTGGTCAAAGTATTTCTGGTATAATAGGGTGCATTCCTTGGAGGTTGTTGGTTTGATTTGTGGGGGAGTGCAATCTTTCAGCTCGGTTATAAAAGGCCAAGCTTCAGTATTATGAATGAAGAAAAAGTTTTTCTTCCATTCGTGGACTTTGTTAGGGGGACTAGTGAGGAATTTGGGTCGCCCTAAACGATAAGAGAGATAAAAGGAATTTTTTTGGTATTTTATTTGGAAACAAAAATGAAAGAAACCCGGGTCGGCACGGGCATTGTAATATTTACAGAGCAAGAGGTATCCGGCCAGGTACTTCATGGAATTGGGAGTTAGTTGAAGAAGTGATATATTATACATATTAGAGATCTCAACATAGAATGGATGAGCCRGGAACCTGAATCCTGCTATTAATAGYGRATCAAAYAAAGTAATATGGTTAGGAGGAGGTCGCATGGGGTCGGCATGCGGGCTGTCGGGTAAAACCATTTYGGCAGTAGGAGGAAGGTTGATGATACGTTTAAAATGTTCCAGCTTTTTAGGGTCAGGAAGTAGCCAATAGTTATGTTTGACTTCTTTGGTTGTTAGGGATGATGAGGGCAGGTCGTCAAAAGAAAGGGTTTCATCTACAGTTACAGGATTCTCTCGGAAGTGTGCAGAGGATGCGGGATTCCTCGATTCGCGAAGGGGGATGCCTTCTGGGATAAGGGGAGCCTCAAGAGTAAGAAGGGGGAGGCCGCCAGAGGGATTATTGGTTGCGATTTGGGCTTGAAGTTCTTCCCATGAAACATCACCCTCTGGCTCGTCGCGTAGGCCAGAGGAGGGTAATGCTAAGGGTTTTGGCCTTTGTTCAATAATGAAGGGGTTTTCAACGAGGTCGGAGTCGGGAGAAAGAGATTGAATTAAGGGGTTATTGTCGGATGTTGCTAATGATTATTTCGTATCAGATATATCCAGGGGGGATAACACAGTAAATAAGCATAACTCAGCAGATGCAGTTGGAATTTTGATAGTATAATTAAATTTGAAAGAGAACTTGGGGACTTACATATATTGACGAGCTTATAGATCGCTGGTAAGCGGCAAATTAACGGTGGATCCTCGAGTAATTGCGATTTGGCGAGCTTTTTTACAGAGCGACAATGGTGAAAATTTTAATTGAGATAGCGTAAAATGGTGAGTTGGGGAGGCRAAAAGGTTTTGTATGGGGAGACGGAAAAGCTGATGTGACAGATAGRAGCGGGATTAATTAGGGTTTKCAAAGGGAATGTTTTGGGCCATTAATTCTCGGGCCCACTGAACTTATTATATGCCGAGATTTTAAGATTGCGACGCGTGGCAGGCCGCATTTAATGAAGCGTCAGTAAGATGAGACAGAAAGAAGGAAAGCGTGTTTTGACTTTACGGTTTTGTTATGATTGCGGTCTTGGATTATTGAGGTCGTCTGATACCGTGATATTTTCAGGTCGCTTTATGGAAAATTTTGAGAGCTCGTATAGATTCATCTCGCGTGCAACCTAAGTTGATATACTTGGGGACTTATGATTATTTTTAAGAAGAGAGCTCGACACCTTTCAGGTCGCGTGAACGTGTTGCGATCTGTTATAGCTCGGTTTGTTGAGATCGGGTGATTCTGATGCGAGCTTTAGTAAGATATATTGATGTTTTGTTTGTGTGTTTGTTAATACTTTTGAAATTTTGTGTTTACATGTCCTACCTGATTTCATACCTCAATCAGCTAGAACATGGGGGACTAGCTGATACGGACTAAAATAATCATACGTGAAATTATGTGATAAATGTGATTATTTGTGGAAAGCGACCTCATTTCCTAGGGAGGGTGTGCCCCTAGGAGGTGGGCGAGTTGTGATGATTTGAGTGGGCTGTTTGTGAAGAGTAGCGACCTGTAGTATGGGGATGACTTTTCATATAGGGTCGCGATCTCTTGTAATTTGGGCTGAGTACTTGAGCCCGTCTGTGGATTTGATATACGTGAATTATTATGAGCCTGGTGGGCTGCATGCCCCAGCTTAATTATGATATCTATGGAGAAGTTTGTTGTTTATGGGAACTTGCTATGTATGAGGAGTCCCAATTGAGAGTCGGTTGTGGAATCCTAGTGTGAATGGAATTCTTATTATGAAAGGTAACCCTAGATATTGGAGATCTTCTCCTATCCCTATAAAAGGAGCCTTCAGCTTCTCTTTTGGAGGTAAATGCTTATTACGTATTTATTATCTTTGCGCATTGATATTATTGATTGAGAGAGAAGAAGTGTGATTTTCGCTTATTAACTTAAGCGTCGGAGGGCCTTAACGGCCTCGAAATCCGGCCCGTTCTAGGCGTTGTTTTGCAGGAACAGAGAGGTCGCTTGGAGGATCGCGGGAGATTTTGGAGGTCGCTGTGTCATATTTGAAGTTCCATCTAGGTCACTGATCTCTATTCTGAGGTTAGTACCCCCTATATTTGGTAGTTCAACTTTTTGGACTTATCACCCCCCCATCTCCGCCCTCTCGTCACGAGGCATGGAAGAGCGCGCATCACAAGCACCGAACAATATCTATCCCCAGAAGCAAGCAGCATCGCTGAAAATATTGTAAGTCTGTTATAAATGACCCCAAATATTTTTATAAAAATTAGAAATGACCCCTAATTTCTCTAAAATTCCCAAAAATAACCCAAATTTGACAATTCAGACTCAAAATTGAGGCCCACGTGTCAATAAGCTTGAATTTGTGAAACTCGGGCTCAATTTGTTTTCAATTCACAAAAACTTGAAGTTTCTTCCAGTCGGTCCTAAAAAAATCTCATAAATATTATATATGACCCCTAATTTATTTAAAAACTCCAGAGATTAATTATTAATTGTTAATGACCCCAAAATTATAAATATTATAAATGACCCAAAATATTATTATAAATATTAGAAATGACCCCCAAAGCTGCTAAAAACCCAGAATGAATTATAAATGACATCTAAATATTATAAATATTATATATGACCCCTAATTTCTTTAAAACCCCCAGAGATTAATTATTAATTATTAATGACCCCAGAATTATAAATATTATACATGACCCCAAATATTATTATAAATATTAGAAATGACCCCCAATTCCTCTAAAAATCCCAAAATCAATTATAAATAACATCTAAATATTATAAATATTATATATGACCCCTAATTTCATTAAAAACCCCAGAGATTAATTATTTATTATTAATGACCCCATAATTATAAATATTATAAATGACCCCAAATATTATTATAAATATTAGAAATGACCCCCAAAGCTGCTAAATATACCAGAATGAGTTATAAATGACATCTAACTATCATAAATATTATATATGACCCCTAATTTCTTTAAAAAATCCAGAGATTAATTATAACATGAATTCCACATAGACAAAATTCTAAGTTTTGAGGAGTGACAATGATCATGAATACTTCAAAAAACATTTGAGTGTATTTTTTCTTGGAAAATGGAGTTTTCAAAGAAATTTTTGTGTTGGCACACTTTAACAAAATGATATTGCCCAAAGAAAAAGTAGGCATTTATTAGAAGTGGCTTGGGCTCCGCTGTTTACACAGTGTACCAAAGTTTTTTAGGGAGAGACTGTTTTAACTTCAACCTTTCTAATAAATAGAATACCCTCTAAAATTTTGAAATTTGCCACTCCAATACCACCAAACAAAAATTTACTCCACGCTGCCACTTAAAAAATTTTGTTGCTCTCTTTATATCCGTAATAAAGAAATAAACTTGTAAAAACTTGATCCCAGACTAGAGGAACTAAGTGTGTTTTCTTAGGATATTCTTCAAGTCAAAAAGGGTACAAGTTCTATAAACCCAAAAAGAGGAAACATTTTGTCACACCCGGCAGATTCATCTTTATGTGGAGAAGAAAAAATCTGCTTTTCATAATCAAGGTGAATTTTTTTTAAAGGGGAGCACACAAGGTAAGACTTCACATTCTGGTTCGATTGATCATATTAATGGATTTCCATACATATTTTCCCCAGTTGTCACAGTTTAATCACTTGAAAATGCAGAATGGTATATGTTGCTCAAAACAAACGCCATGTTTTTGGGGTTTGTTTAAAATGACTAGGTCCTTGTGAATACAAAAACTACACCTGGATTGGATCGTTCATTGTTAATAATAACTTTTACAAACTTTAATAGCTTGTTTCACAGGAATGCTGGCAACTTATAGTTGATTATGTTGGCTTTGCATAAATTTTATTGTAATTTTAGAATGTGTGTTAACACGTAAAATGGGTGTTTGTGTTTACTATTTAACAGGAAAACGTAAGCTTCTCTTTCATTGATTTGTGGCTTTTACTATTTTATATTATAAACCCCAGAGATTATTTATTTATTATTAATGACCCCAAAATTATAAATATTATAAATGACCTCAAATATTATTATAAATATTAGAAATGACCCCCAATTTCTCTAAAAGTCCCAGAACTAATTATAAATAACATCTAAATATTATAAATATTATATATGACCCCTAATTTCTTTAAAACCCCAGAGATTAATTATTAATTATTAATGACCCCCAATTTCTATAAAAGTCCCAAATTTAATTATAAATGACCCCAGAATTTTGGAAACTTGACCCCAGAATTTCGGAAACTTATTTTATTCACTTGTCAAAATTGGTATAAAAATATTGATGAAGTAAATAGAAATTGAAATTCTACATGTTGTAATTGTATAATATTCTGTGATTATTAGTTTTATTGTGTTTAATTGGTATATTTTTTGGTATTTGATTATACTTAATCTCAAATTTATTTATTTTTGTAACATATTGGAATCAATCAATATACCTACATTCTTTCGCATGACTCATTAGAAGAACAGCGCTCTCAAGGCAGTTTCAACCCTATTGGTAGGAACGATGTGCTTGCGGTTGCAATAGGGAAGCCAGAGCATCCCAGCTGTGTCAGGGGATTTGGGAAAGGACACACACTTAGGACCTACTTTGGAAATTCCCAACTCTGTATCGATGATGGAATGGTGTTCAGACAGGAGGTAGATGCTATCGTTGAATCCAGGGTAGAGGCTATCGTTGAATCCAGGGTTTTCGAAATGCAGAAAGAATTAAGAGAAGAGATGTTGATGATGTTCAGCTCCCAAGCGGCCACTACATCTGCCCCAGAGACTCCAGCAGTCCAGAGTGCAAGAGGGAGTTGTGCCCCGGATCTTATGGTGGAGGATGTCCACAAAGAACACGATGATGAATATGAGCTGTATGTCGAGGATCCACAAAGACGATTGGTTGCATATGGTCATCTTCACGACTTGGGTTTGACCCTTCACCACAAAACAATGAAAGCTGATGAAGTGAGAGTAACAGTTGTGCGAGTTGTAGTTGGAGATGCACTTGTTCCATGCCCAACGGATGAAGTCACTACTGTGGGAGAAGCGCCAACTCAGTTCATTGCTTGGCCTCAAAGTTTGGTGCAGAGTGTTACACACAAGGTACTTTGAGTAACTGCTAGTAAAATGTTTGGGTAATTAAAAAAGGAAAAGAAGCGAATTTCAAAATTACAACAGGGCGTATGTGTAATTTTATAAGATAAAAGAGGGTCTTTTTGTAACTAAACTAAAGATTATTTTCTTTTCTAGCTTCTGTAGGTTATTCTGGTAAATTTGAATAATATTATATTGCATGGGTTTAGATGAATAACAAAACTGTATTCAAATGAATATTGAGTTAATAATAGAAGTTGTATTCAACAGAGGCAGATTAATAATTTAATAGGGCATGTTATCTTGAATGTTGATTTAGTGTACTCAGTAGGGCTCCCAATTTGTATTATATATTCACCACAAATTCCACATATGTATCCACATATGTAGTTTATTACAGTAGGGTACAAATGTTTTTCTATCATACAGTTTTCAAAATAATTAATTATCTGGTTTCATTTGTTCTGTATGAGCTAAACAGTTCAACATATTCATTCTTATAATAATATTTATAATTAATTAATTCTGGGATGTTATTTATTTTTGATCTTTAGATATAATAATTATAAATAGAATTAATTATAAACAGTTCTTTAGATGTTATTTATATTTAATTTCTGGAATGTTATTAATTGTTTAGCTCGTTCTTATAATTAATATTTATAATTATTTTTATAAGAAATAATTGACAGTTTACTATAATTAATTATGTAGATGTTATTTAATTCTGGGTTAGAAATGACCCCCAATTTGGTTTCATTTGTTCTGTAATAACATCTAATTCAAAATAAATTATAAATATTTTCGAGCAGAACATGATGTGCACGTTTTTTTATAGAAGAACACAATTTTGTAAAGTGAGCTTTCTGAATATTGTTATGCATCTTTATGCTCCGGGTTTTTGTATATGTGCTAATTGAATTGGTGTTTCAATTATCAGTTTCATTAATTGTAATTGACATTATTTGTATATGTGCTCTTTATCACCAGAGCAAATGAATCTCATTAATTGTAACTGACATTATAATTATTTATCTAGGGAATTTCTAAACCAAAGGAACTCGATCCAAAACCCCAGTCCCAAACCTCTAGCAATGATGCTCTGAAACGTTTGTGGATTGTGTTGGCCAATATTGATCAACCAAGAGTTATATCTGTGGAAGTCGGTATTGTGAGTGAAAAGACGCACCACAGTGTGCAAATAAATTAGGAGGATATCACGGGGTTATTGCTAGCTAAGGAGATTTCCGTTTCTGTCATGCAATTTTACAATAAGTATTTATTTAACCGCTTGGAAACACATCTTTTTTAAACCTAATAATATTGAAGCACTCATGGAAACATCCTAACAACGTTCTAATGTTGTAGGTATCTCTATCTACAACATATTGAGATTGTCGGGGCGTAACGATAAATATGGATTGATGTGTCCGCTAATCCTTGAAAGTAATGGAAGTACCAATGAAGAAATAGGCGTGCTGCTTCGGAAAAGAATTGTAGAAGGAGATTTTGAGTGCTTTCTTGCACCTATTTACGAGTAAAAAGTTCTTTTATTTTTTTATAGTCGATGGCACTCTCTTCTTTTGGTTTACAGATTATTTTTTTATTATAATTAATATTTTATCATTATGTTGTCTTATCTCATGTTTTATAGGAGTTATTAGCAATTGATGGTTCTTTGTCCTAAAAACAATAGTGTGGCTTGGTTCTGATCCAAGGGGAAAAAGCCGAAGAAAAGGATTTCCGATAAGATTGAGACGTATGATTTTTAAAATTATATTTTGTGGTATCTTTTTTTTTTACTTGATTCTTTTTATTTACCATATATAGGGCATGTAATGCATACCAAATGATGAAGGGGACGCACACCTACCAGTTAAAGAAGTCTCAGTGGGTTTATCCGAAGGTAAATTTATTGTGTGCCTGATCTATTTATCATATTTTCACTTATCTCATAAATTAGGGTAACTAATTTAATCCGTGATCAAATTTTATATAGCACCGTTTAACAGTTTTACCTTTTTTTGAACACCAACGTAAAAAAAAGGATATGAAATTTGTGTGAAGTACAACATGACGTTGGAGTTATCATGAATGAGTCATCAAAGGAATACGATCGTTTAGTACAATGTACTGCAGGAACCAAGCCCAAGTTTTGTATATAACCACATCTATATTCTATTTGATTTGATAAGAAACTACCTGTTACAATGCACATATCCTGCTTGTGTGAAATGGTTACTATGAGTCACTTTGTGCTTTGAGAAGTTTGTGAATAGAAAACTTAGCTTCAGAGGCATCCTTTATGCGACAAATAAAACCGGGGCGAGGGAGAAGTATACTAATGTGCCTTGTACAAACTGTTTTGAAAATTGAAGATTAAATTTGCACTTGGATATTTACCATAAATTTATTTTTTTTCATAATTAATTTTTTTTCATAATTAATTTTTTTTCATAAATTTACCATATCTACCTGATCTAATTCATAATTTTTTTTTTCTAGTGTTTGGACCAACGAAAGACATCGGACACATGCGGGTTTTTTGTAATGAGGCATATGCTGAAGATCATCCGATTAGACATCGTTGATTCTGTTGAGGAATTAATTCTTGGCAATAATTCCTATTTTATTATTTGCCTTTCTTGGGCACAAAATAAATTAGGAAACTAGATTTAGGAGTATATTATGTTTCCTAGTTTGTGTACAAGACTTTAATTATTCTTAGATTGTGTTAAGGATTTGGTTTTAGGATTTTACCAAGTTTAGGATTTTAGGTTGTCTATTTAAGACACAAGAATTCCTAATACTTGGGACGGTTTTTTGGAGAATTACGCACGGATTTCTTGAAGGCTTGACGCACGACTCAAGACGCACAAGCAAAGAAGAAGAACACGAGGAAGAGAAAGCTACTTGGAGCCATTGATCGTGAGAAACAAGGTCTTTGAAGTTGCGTGACCAACGAAGAAGATCTTGCCATTCCGGCAACAAGTATTTAGTATCAAGTTTATTGATATTTAGTTTTCATATATTACTTTATATTTTTGTATTGAACGTGAACAAGAAAATAATATAGTTTTCGAGTTTGTACACCCAAGTTCACAAGTATTTACTTGTGAACTGAATTTGTTATCTCGTGTTCTTTTCGATTTATTTCGCTGCATATTTTATATTTTACTCTGGTCGATGTTGCTAACCAATGTTGTCAAACATTGACTAACAACATCGTGAATCTGTGAATTATTCTTAAAACCATAGACCTTCAAATTTTACAAATGGCATCTAGAGCGGGTTACTTAACCTCTTAAGTATTGATCCTTATTTTTTAGGTGCTATGGATGCTCAAGGAAACCCGAGGCCTCCAATCCTTAATGTTGAGAATTATTCTCTCTGGAAACAGAGAATGAGATGGCATTTGAAAAGCATCGACGAGCGTGTTTGGAAAACTGTTCTCATTGGATGGGAAAAACCACGTGTCACGGATGGCGAGGGCGATACCATCCTCAAAAAGGAGGAAGACCGGACTGCTGATGAAGCAACTGCTGCAAATTGGAACTCCAAATACATCAACACCTTGTGTGGCTATATAGATGCAAGCTATTTCCGCAACAAAGCACGACTTGTTGCACAAGGGTATACGCAAATTGAAGGAATTGATTTTGATGAAACTTTTGCCCCTGTTGCCCGCATTGAGTCGGTAAGGCTTTTGCTTTCTGTTGCTTGTTATATGAAATTTCATTGCATCAAATGGACATTAAGAGTGCTTTTTTAAATGGAGTCTTAAGTGAAGAAGTGTATGTTGAGCAGCCTAAAGGATTTGTGGATCCTCAAAAACCTAATTTTGTTTTA
>BMAC01000576.1:467410-486894 GCA_014905375.1 Phtheirospermum japonicum
ACCGCATCATCAAGAATTGCGAGTCAGCAAAGGATGCATGGGATGCACTACAGAGGGTGTGTGAAGGAACTGCAAGCGTAAAGAAATCCAGATTAAGAATGCTCATATCCACCTTCGAGGCTATGAGAATGGATGAGAAAGAGTCAATCATGGACTACTCCGTAAGATTGGCGGAAATAACAGAAGAGTGCAGAGAGCTTGGTGAGCCCATAACTAATTCCCGTCTTGTAGGAAAATTGCTGAGATCCATTACGAAGAAATATAGCATGAAGGTGGTGGCCATAGAAGAATCCAAAGATGTTGATAACATCGATTTCAACACCTTAGTTGGAAATCTCAAGCAATATGAGATGGAACACGTTAGCTCTAACTCGAAAGAGAAGAATGTTGCTTTTTCTTCCGATTCAATTGCAGTCGATGATGAAGATGACGAAGAGTTTGATTTTAATGGAATTATTAAAAAGATGGAGTCAACTACTCTCGGAGAAGATGAACTGGCATTTGTGACTCAACGCTTCAACAATTTCTTGAAGAAAAAGAACAATTTTGGAAGCTCAAATCCAAGGAACAGGAACACAGACATCTACTCCAAAGTTTACTGGACGTACTCTTCCACGATCTCAGTCCACAAATTCAATTTCCAATGTGTCCAGTTCAACAAAACCACTCAACGAGATTCAATGCCACGAATGCAAAGGTTGGGGACATTACAAGAACGAGTGTCCCAACACTCTTAGAAAGAAAAGCATGGTCGCTACTGATTTCACCGAAGATGTTAATGATTCTGAGTCAACTGATCCTGTTCCAGCTTTATTCTCCCATGTTGTGTGGGACGACGATGTTCATGTTGGTTTGCTTGCAGACAACATCGTGTGCCTGAATGCCGAGACCACTGATTATTATGAGGAATACGAGCAGCTGAGTGTTGACCACCAGAAATTGTTTGTCAGTTGGAGTAAACAGGTACTCAAGGCCAAAGAGCTCGAAAAAGAAGTAGAAAAGCTAACCAAAGAAAAGGAAGATCAGCTTGACATTATTGTCCGATTGGAAACGTCTCTCACCAAAAACTGAAAATGGCTCTTTATGGTTTAAAACAAGCTCCAAGAGCTTGGTATGAAAGGCTAACTCAACATTTGATTTATTTGAACTTTAGACGAGGGGAAGTTGATAAAACTTTATTCCTTCTTAAATCCAATAAGCACATCTTAATCGTCCAAATTTATGTGGATGATATTATTTTTGGATCCACTAACGAGGAGATGGTCAAGGAATTTGTTACTCGGATGTCCGATACATTCGAGATGAGCATGGAAGGTAATCTCTCATACTTTCTTGGTCTTCAAATAAAATAGCTTAATGACGGTATTTTTCTTTCCCAGACTAAATATGCAAAGAACTTAGTCAAGAAGTTTGGGTTAGAGGGTGAAACTGTCAAGAAAACGCCGTTGGGCAAAACTGTGAAGCTGTCTAGAGATGATGTTGGTAAGGGTGTTGATAACACCATGTATAGAAGTATGATAGGGAGTTTGTTGTATTTGACAGCAAGTAGACCAGATATAATGTATAGTGTGTGCTTATGTGCTAGATATCAGTCTAATCCAAAAGAGTCTCACTTGAAAGCTGTTAAAAGAATAATTAGATACATTGCTTGAACAACTGAACTAGGTGTGTGGTACACAAAATATACTGGTACTGAACTTATAGGATACACTGATTCGGATTGGGCTGGAGATTTGGTAGGTAGGAAGAGTACTACTGGGGGATGTTTTTATCTGGGTAATAACCTAATTTCTTGGTACAGCAAAAAGCAAAATTGTATTTCTCTTTCTACAGCTGAAGCCGAGTACATTGCAGCTGGAAGTGCGTGCACACAATTACTGTGGATGAACCAAATGATTGAGGACTACGGTCTGCACAGTAGTATCTTGACGGTGTTGTGTGACAATTCCAGTGCCATTGACATCTCCAAAAATCCAGTCCATCATTCTCGAATCAAACACATTGACATAAGGTACCACTTTATTCGAGACTTAGTTGAGATGAAGATTGTTAGCCTTGAACACATTGGAACTGATAATCAGCTAGCTGACATCTTCACTAAGGCATTAGATTACGAGACCTTCTCTCGTTTGAGAAGAGATCTTGGTATGTGCATTGTCTAACCAATGTTGGTTTGTGATGTTGTGACACCTCTTATCAACATCAGTCACAACATCTGTATACTTTTGCATGCATTTTTTATCTTTCTTTTCATACATTATACTAATGCATTGAGGTTGATTGAAAGTGCAATAAGGACCTCTGTTGTAATAAAATTAATGACAAAAAGAACCAACCTCTTCAAAAGTAGGTGATTGTGAGACTTGCCCGCAGAAACTGGTTTTCTCCCAGGTCCAAAAACAAGAGGCGTTTAACAGCAATTGCTGAAGATTAAAAGATTTAAATCCCTTCAAGGATGAAGAAAATCTGGACTCAAAATGCTCCAATCTTTAAAAATCGACTTCTTGAGAGATTTTGACGTAGTCATTAACTTGGGTTAAGGGGTAAGTTTCCATTGACTTCACCTAAGGCAATGTTGGTTTATAATGTTGTTAGTAATAAAAAGCAACATTGGATCAAAACACTAAAATCATAATATGTTCTGTTTTATCCTTTTAGGTCATGAATTTTAGGCATCCCATAGGACATTCATACTTTGTGAAGATGCCATCTTGCTGTGTGTTTTGTTTCTTGTGTTTTTGTCTAGCTTGAAATCTCTTAATTTTGTTTTGAATTGAGCTAACCAAGTGTTTCAGTGGAATTATAATCGGACGGCTGGACAGGTAATAACGAGGTGAATTTGGTGAGTGAAAATTAACATTGCACAAGATAGGTACAACTGTGCTGATGGTTCATTAAAATCAGCTTTGTATTTTCGGCCTATTTTGTAGATTAAGTTGTGCAATTTTTTTAAAAAAATATATGGAAAGAGATAGTGGGATAGTTGAGTGATCACGTAGCCTTATCATAGGGGGAGTGGCGCTTCTTACATGGAAATAAAATCAGGCTTTTGAGCATAAAATCGGCTGGTGAAATATTTTAGGAAATTTCCTTTTATTTACCTTCTCTCTCCTTGTGTGCAACGGTCACTTTTTGAGGGGATAAAAAGCTAATTTCCTTTTATCGTTTGCCCACTATTCCAAACCCCTTTCAAATTGAAACTCTTGGAATCCTTCCTCCTCTCAAATTCTCTCGATTTTTTGTTTCTTGGTTGTGTGTGTTTGAGAAATTTTGCAGGATGTCCAGTTCGCTGCCGCCGTCCGTGTCTGCCCCAGAACTGCCTGAAGAGGTTCGCCGCTCCGGGGAACAAGTCCCGCTGCCGTACCCAAAGATTGGTGGCATTGATATTCGTGAGGAAATTGGTGGTGGTAGTTCTTCAAACCCACCACTATCAACATCGCCACCTCTATCGCCTACGCCTGATTCCCGTGCAGCCGTGCTCGTTCCATCACCGATCGACGCTACGCCGGAGGCTCAAGTGTTCCCAGGACAGCCCGTGAACGAAATTGACGTGGACAATCCTCCAGATTTGTTGTTTGTGGATGCAACCTTTGGCCATATGGGGAACCCAAACTTGAAGCAGTCTAGGCGCTTGCGCAACATATCGCCCGGCGTTGTGCCGCCCGCGGTTCTAAAAAGCAAGGCAGGACCGCGTCGCCGCGTGCCTATTGGACACATGAACCTCCAGGAGGATGTTATTGTGGAGTCTGATCCAGATGATCATGATTTTGTTCCCCCTATTTCGATTACCGGAGATGTGCCGCCGTCTGCCTCTGCTCCCAGTCTGCCGGAGAAGAAGAAGTTTACTCGCCGGAAATAGCTTGTGAGTAAGGCCGACAGGAGACCTAGCCTGACGAAAGACAGTGTCTATCCCAGCCTGGCAAAGGTCAAAGTTTCTCCCAGCTCAACTGCTACTGAGTATTTTTCGCGTCCCTATACTGTGCTGGATTTTATCACCGGCGAAGTTACTAGTTCTGCTAAGCCGCCTGCTGCTGATCCCCCGCCGTCTCCAGTTCGTGCTGCTACACCTGAGTTTGATACAGGTCTTTTTGAACATTCCCCTGATTCTTCATTGGATGTGCCCTTGAAAGATATTCTTGCTGCATGCAAAGAGGACAAGAAGAAAAAGAAGGCTGCTGCAAAGGACGATGTTGCTAGTCATGTTGGTAGCCCCTTACCAACATCGCGTCGCTCACAGTCTATTTCTTCCTCCCACACTGCTTCTGTCCCAAGAGCCACTCCTGCTCCATCTCCGCCTTCTTCTAATGCATCGGCTCATTCCCAGTCCTCTTCCGGAGATGCTACTCCGATGCCAGAGCTTGAGGACATTGTGCCCTTTTCAGAAAAATTTATCACTGCCGAGGCTGCCGAGCTATTTGATGCCTACTAGAGTCGTCATATGATTGCCGAGAAACGAGTTCCTGTTGAACTTTTTGAGAAACACAATCTCATTGCCTATCTCCGACTCAAAGGTATGTATTCCACCGTTTCAACGGCCATGCCTTTTGTACGTGATATTGTTGTCGAGTTTTTTGCCAATCTATTACCCTCTATAGTCGATTTGGTATCGGTCAATTATGGGAAGGTGTTTGTGCGTGGCAAAGTTTTTTCGTTCACCCCTGAGTTCATTGATGAGTTTTATGGTACTGAGGCTTACCGGGGTGACTCGACGGTGGATGATATGAATGAGGTAGTTAAGTTTCTGTCTGGTGGTATGGTTAATTCTTGGTTTGAACAGCTTCCGAGTACACGTCTTTCATCTCTTCACTCAATTATGCATAAGCTTGCCATTTGTAATTGGGTCCCCTCCAAAAACACAACCTGTGTTACGCGGCCTCAGGCCTAGTTCTTGTTTCGTCTTGGGAGAGGGATCAAATTTAGTTTTGGTCAGCATGTTTTTGATACTATCACTAAGTTTGCCACCACGAAGTCCGCGGCATCATTGTGTTTTCCTTCTCTGATTTTCAGTGTGTTAGAGAATCAAGGTTTGCAGCTTGGTCCTGAGGATATGCTCACGGGTGAGGCTGAATGGTTTGCCTTGCGCAATCAGCATGTTACCGGTGCCCGAGTTATTGATTTACCCTGGCAGGCGCCTTTTCAGGCCGATGTTGCTAGTGATGTTGGTACGAGCAATCCCAACATGGTCAATATTTTTGCCCAGGTTCTTCGTGCACATGTGGCTTCTATAGATTTGCAGATGCAACAGCTTAAGACTCTTCGCACCTCCCTTTTGGAAGCCCTTTCCCTTTCTGGTCAAAAAGGGAGAGAGGAAGTTGACACGAACATAGGGGGAGACAATGCTGATGGAGAAGATGCTGCTGATGTTGCCGAGAATGAGAATGCTGCTACCGCTGATGCTGAAGATACTATTGCTGCCGAAGCCTTGGCAAGCCTTGCTCAAGAGAAGAGGAGGAAGCGAAATCGAGCGCGCAATAAGAATTTGAAGAGAATGATGAAAATGAGGGAGAAGAAGAAGAATAGTGGTGAAGGAACTTCGACATCTCCTCGACGTTCAAAGAGGATTCGAAGTCAATAAGTTCCTTTACTCTGTTTGTTTTGTGAAGTGTTGGTTATTTTGAACAATGTTGGTTTGTAATGTTGGTTTGAATTTTAACAACATTGGGTGTTTTGTTTAGGGGGAGTTTTCTATCTTAGGGGGAGTTAGTATTTTTTTATTTTATTTGTGTTTGCGTCTTAAAGTTTTGTCCAAAAAGGCAAAAGGAAGAGATTGTTGAGGAATTAATTCTTGGCAATAATTCCTATTTTATTATTTGCCTTTTTTGGGCACAAAATAAATTAGGAAACTAGATTTAGGAGTATATTATGTTTCCTAGTTTGTGTAAAAGACTTTAATTATTCTTAGATTTGGTTTTAGGATTTTACCAAGTTTAGGATTCTAGGTTGTCTATTTAAGACACAAGAACTCCTAATACTTGGGACGGTTTTTTAGAGAATTACGCACGGATTTCTTGAAGGCTTGACGCACGACTCAAGATGCACAAGCAAAGAAGAAGAACACGAGGAAGAGAAAGCTACTTAGAGCCATTGATCGTGAGAAACAAGGTCTTTGAAGTTGCGTGACCAACGAAGAAGATCTTGACATTCCGCCAACAAGTATTTAGTATCAAGTTTATTGATATTTAGTTTTCATATATTACTTTATATTTTTGTATTGAACGTGAACAAGAAAGTAATATAGTTTTCGGGTTTGTACACCCAAGTTCACAAGTATTTACTTGTGAACTGAATTTGTTATCTCGTGTTCTTTTCGATTTATTCCGCTGCATATTTTATATTTTACTCTGGTCGATGTTGCTAACAAATGTTGTTAAACATTGACTAACAACATCGTGAATCTGTGAATTATTCTTAAAACCATAGACCTTCAAATTTTACAGATTCATTCGAAAAGGTTTATCGAATTTCCCTTTTCCTTTATATAGTTTGTTGTTTTGGTTTGTATTTGGAAGAATAGATTGCAAGTAATTTATTTGAACCTTCATGGTCAAGTTTTGAATATTGTAATGAGTAATGATGATTGATCTTCAGAGTTAAGTTTTGTAAATATCTTATGCTGAGATTCCTTGTTTGGTCTTTTACTGTCATGATTGGCTCTGGATAAATTGTCTTCTTTGGCTGAAGCTCCTTGTTAGGTCATTAATTTTTAATCTTGTCTTGGCCTTTGGAGTAAAAGATTGTTTAAATATCTTAGGCTGAAATTCCTTGTTTGGTCTTTTACTGTCATGATTAGCTCTGGATAAATTGTCTTCTTTGGCTGAAGCTCCGTGTTAGGTCATTACTTTTTAATCTTGTCTTGGCCTTTGGAGTAAAAGATTGTTTTGGATTAGGCCAGATGTCTGATGCTATGCTGTCTCACACATGTAGGATCTTTCGTTATTTTATTAATATTATTTATAACACTTATAATTTTCCGTCATTTTTCATTAGATACATTTGCATTTTCATATTGACACGCAGGCACTCAATATGGAACAACCTTATTCGGACGAGGAAATTGATGATGTACGTAGATGTTGGGCCAACTTAGAGTTCATTGCTTGATCGCCATGTAGGTGCAATATTTTGGAGTGTAAGAAACAAACTATTTGTGGATAACTTGAATGGTAGCAAAATAGGTACTCATCGACTTTTGTGGATTTCTATTTTAAGACTTGGTGATCGTGTATTTGGATACTTGTGTTGTTTGGATTAACATATTATGGTGATTGTGTATTATTGTTATTAATGATATGTGTTGGTGATCTTGGGATTATACAAATGAAATGTGTTTTGTGATTTAATTAGGTACTAGGATTATGATATATGTGATATATGAGCAGGCCTAAAAAAGGAAATATAAGAAATATAAATCTGGAATGAAATTCCAGAAATGTAAAAATCTAGAACGGTTATCAAAAAACCGTTCTAGAACACAAAGATTCTAGAACGCCTGTTTTTGGAGACGTTCTAGAAAGAATACTTTCCAGAACGCCTGTTTTTCGCGGCGTTCTGGAAAGTGAACTTTCCAGAACGCCAGTTTTTAGAGGCGTTCTCGAAAGTATACTTTCCAGAACGTCCCTTTTTCAGGCGTTCTCGAAAAGTATACTTTCCAGAACGTCTGTGTTTCGAGGCGTTCTGGAAAGTATACTTTCGAGAACGCCTTCAAAAAGGACGTTCTGGAAAGTATATTTTCCAGAACGTCTTATAAAAGGACGTTCTAGAAAGTTATTTTCCAGAACGGGCGAAACCTGTAAAACCGACTTTCTAGAACGGCTGAAATTTTTTTAAGAACCTCTCTGAAAAACGTTCTTGAAAGTCTGACAATCAAGAACACCTCAGCAAGGCGTTCTTGATTGTCAGACTTTCAAGAACAGCTCCATACAGAACGCCTCAGCAGGGCATTCTGGACTTGTAGAAACAGGCATTCTTAAAAGCTATTTATGCACTAGTGTGATAGCACAAATCATACTCTTACAAGGGAATTATCAAAGACGGATGGGCTTTGTGATTTCTACAATATGTTCATTGGAGTTGTATCTGAGTGGAGGAGTAAAGAGAACGGAGAAGATGTACGTTGCATGCTAGGTACACCGTCTATGGCCTTAAATGATGTGAAGTTTGTTTTACATGCTAGAGATGTGTATACAATTGAAGCTTTCTCTTTATTTGAAGATCAATTTATGAAAGGGGCTGTATGTCATCAATTATTTTTCTCGATAGGGTCTACTATGACATATCATGTATGGGTTGAGGGTAGGGATGTTATAAAACATGCAATGACTTTCAATGCTGAAGATTTGTCGGTATCTTGCACGTGCAAGTTATTTTTCGAGGTTGGTATTTTGTGTTGTCATTATTTGCGTGTAATGAATATACATTGTGTTTGTGCCATTTCTAAGAGATATGTTACAAAAAGATGGCGCAAGGATATTGTTAGTGATCATGTTTTAGATGATGTTCCTGTATTTGATTCTTCGAATAAATCAATGGTGGGCTCGTTATGGAGGATTCAAATGAATAGAAAGTTTCAGAAGTTGATTTTAGCAAGTGAAGATAATATTGAAGCTCGATCGAAGTGTGAAGAAGCTTTTGAAAGTGCTAAATGYAGTGTTATACGTGAAGTCGGTCCCATTTATTTTGAAGACTGTGTTGATCTATCGTTGAGTGGTGTTATTCAAAATCCTCAAAGTTATCGTGATAAAGGTAAGAGGAATAAAAGGGAGAAGAGTATACTTGAGAAGAAGCGCAACCAAGCAAAAGGAAAAAGAAATCGAGCGCAAATTGCTGAGTCACAAACTAAAAAGAGCGTGGAAAGTCTACAGATATTTATTCTGTAATTTATATATTATTTTTCTATAATGTCGTTGTTATTTCATTCTGTACTATTTTTTTTAGGATGGTATTTCTACATTTTCCGGAGATGGTTATGTTGTGCATCCGAGTGTCGGTCCAACTTCGACCTCAGATTTCATAGTTAGTCTAAATACGAGTTCAAAGCTTCCACCATTACCGCATTCTTTAAGTTATAGTTCTTTTAGTTCAAAGTCAATTGATAGTTAGGTTTTTTTAATATATGACAGAATACAGAAATGGCTATTTTTTTATTTGTCAAATTGTATTTTTTATTATTGTTGGACTGGTATTTTTTATCCAATCTTTTTTTATTGTAATCGTAATGACTGTTTTTTATGAAAAGGTTATAAGTTTGTTCGTGAGTTTTGGTTATTTGACTTCGTTTTTATCTTATTGTGAAAACAAACTATAGGTTTGTTTCAGGCTCTCGAAGATTTTTTGTATCTGTTGATGTGTTGGTTTTGTTGTGATGATTTTTTTGAAAGTTATATGTAATGATATGTGAAATTAATGTACGATGATATGTATCTGGTAAATAGGATGATATCTATTATATTTTTATTAGAATTTATTTTAACAAATAAATGTCTGGTGATTTAAATGTGTAGATGGTGTGTGATGATATGCGGATGGTGTATGTGATTATGTGTGGCTAGTATATGTGATGATATGTGCATGGTGTATATGATGATATGTGGTTGGTGTATGTGATGATATGTGGTTGGTGTGTACGATGATATGTGGATAGCATATGTGATGATATCTGACAGAGATTGAGGATTTAAAGTTCAATTTCCACTTTAGGGTTAAGTTTTCCAAATTAAGGTTTAGTTTTCTATTTTAGGGTTTTAGATTTAGTATTTAGTTTTTTCTGATGACATGTTTCAGGTATATGTAATGACATGTGGCTGGTATATGCGATGATATGTGACAGAGATTTGGAATTTAGAGTTCAGTTTTCCATTTTAGAGTTTAGGTTTTAGGATTTGATTTTTTTGTGATTATATGTGGCTCGTATTTGTGATGATATATGCGTGAGTATGTAATGATATGTAGATAAATATGTGATGATATGTTGCTTTTATATGTGATGATATATAACATAAATGAAAATCTTGAATATGAGTAGATCACTCTGTTCATCATGTTTAATCAGTAAACTTAAAAATACAACAGCATTACATACAAACGTTAATATTTGACATTTAAAATAGTATTTGGCATATCATTTATACATAACATGCACTGGAATTACAACTATATAAAAGTCTATTTCCAATCTCTTAAAAAAAGAATAAGAAACTTAAAAATTAGAAACTAACATATAATATATCATCGCAATTCCAAATTATCATATAATACTAAAATTCCAGAGCATATTAAGCAACAAATCTAACAACCACATAACACTTTTGCAGCACTAAAATAGTATTTTTTTTCTAACGCCCCAACCTCGTACCATTAATGTAAAGCATGAACTAAACCATAAACAATAGAAACCAAAATATTTCTCAACACCTCAATTTGCTACATGAAATAGACCTAAACCAGAATATTATTTTTTACTCTTCAATTGTCAGAGTATAACTACAGCAGACAAACCACACGTCCCACATCTTTTAACACTCGTTTTTTCCTCGTATTCTCCTCCATCATTATGATTGCTGAGCAGTACTTTGCTCTCAATGTCTTCAATAAATTGTTGTCCTATTGAAAGAATATACAATAAAATAAATAAATATCAATAAATACAAATAAAATAATTATAAACTTCTAATTAAATTTACTTATATTATCTTTACTAAAACCTGCATTCCATCCATCCACGTCCAACTTCCCCTTATATGTTTCTAGATGTGTCATGCAATAAATTTCACAATCATCAAAATTATTTGCTGATCTCCATGGCATTTTGACAATTGATTGCGAAAATTTTCCACATTCACATTCTTCTTCAAATTGTTGATTTCAAAATATCTGCTGAATGCTGATACCTGAGAGAATTGAATATAATGAGATACAATTAGTACAGGAAGATTTTTTATTTTTATTTTGTGAGATAAATGTGTAATTATTGTTGTAGAGTACATACAATTTTTTTGGGGCCATTGTCGTAATGAATTGCAATACTTGTGCGTTGTGCAAGCGGTCTGTTGTCAATTATTTACAGTGCACGGTCTTTGAAATTGAAGCAAACGGTCCAAAAATGACGATCTTTCAATAAAACAAAAAAGACCTATCATTTTAGATACTATTAGAACATTGTAATGTATATTCAGCAAATTTTATATAAATACAGACATACACACAGAAACACACATATACACACGCGCGCGCACACACACACACACACACTTACTAGATCTGCATCATCAATATCAACATTGCCCATTATGCCGAGCTCATTATCAAGCATATTATTGAAAGATTTCTTGCTCTCATCCTCATTAAATTTTAAATCCATTTCCATCTGATCCTGCATAATTAATAGTTGATAAGTTTGGACTTTGTCTATAATACTTGATGATATATAATTTTTTTCGAGTACTTACATGAGGCATTGTAGAGAAAATACTCTTTTTGGTTCTCCTGGTGCTCTCCTCTTATTATCAATATTTAGCTCCATGTACCAGGCGTCGATGATTGTTTGCAAAACCCACTGACTTTCTAAAAGTGTATAGAATTCATGCCTTCTTAATACAGTTCCAACCCCATGGAACAATACTTCACTGATATCTTTAAATAAAACACGGATGTAGTAAGAGGAGAGGTTCTGAATATACATATATCATCACAATAAATATAAAATATAATTTGTATAATATCATTACACAAACCCTGAACATATCATTATACAAACTATGCACATACCATCACACATTCTAGGAGTATATCATCACACAAACTATGCACATATCATCATCAACAACTTCTTAAAAATTCATTTGTAATCGCAGAAAAAAAAAAGAATATTATATTAATAACATCACAAATCACAAATATATATTTTTCATCATCAGTGCTTGTGAAAAATAAAAAACAACATATTCATATATCATCACACAGATTTTACACATATCATCACATAGACTTGGAACATACCATCACACAAACCTTGCATATATCATCATCAACAACTTCTTAAAAATTCATTTGTAATCCCAGAAAAAAAAAATGAAGAATATTACATTCACATCACAAATCACAAATATATATATATATATATATTGATCATCAGTGCTTGTGAGAAAAACAAAGAATAATATATTCATATGTCATCACACAGATAGTATATAAATCATCACATAGACTAGGAGCATACCATCACACAAACCATGTACATATCATTACTCCTTAGAAACAAAAACTTAAGAATTACTTACTTTTTTGTGTCTTGAGCTGGTTCTAAAAATGCATACTCTGAAATGAGTTTCTCCTTCATTGTAAAAAGTTTATCCCGTTTTAAATTATTTCCTGTCCAGAAAGGAGATCTGAAATCCAACGGCAGATTCTTGCACTTCCTCTTTGGGTTCTTTCTTTGGAGTACATCCTCAAACTTGTCAAGCATGCTGATTTATAGAATGTGATAAGAAATAATTGTTATTTTTATTCATCAATTTAAATAGTGCAGTATTCAAAATTGAAAAACTAATATATTATTTTAAGAAAATATTTACTGTTAAATACCTTGTGAATTTCAACTAATCAAATGGGGTCACGTTCTCAACTTCACCATCATTGTCTTCACTAGCTATATCATTATCACTATCAGCATCATCACCATCAATATTACAATCAACGTCACCATAAATATTACCACCAACATTAGCATTATCACCATTACCACCACCACCACCATCAACATCAACACCAGCACAAAAATTACCCATAGGTTCAATATCTTCAAGTCCTAAAGAAAATGTGGGTGGTGATATTCCATTGAGAACCTCTCTCTTTGTCACCTTTTTGAGTTTGCACAAAGCATCCAAAAACTAAAAAATCCTTGATGCAATTTCTGAATCATCAAACATATCATCATCTAAGATGCTACTAGTTTTTTGCCTTGGTGGTTTTTCAGTTGATGATTTCTGACTTGGTGGTTTTTTGGATGACGATTTTTGGCTTAATGCTTTATTGGTTGGAGATTTGGGGGTTGGTATTTTCTGGCTCGATTCTGGGTGCTCTTCAGTTGGCTCTTTCTCTTTAGAGCTCAATATGAGTTCAAACAGTGTCATCAGAATGTCATTTGTTGTTTCTGTTTTTCCGATCTCATCCATGACATCTCTGAATTCATGGACTGCTACAGTCATCTTCCCCAAAACCAGCACCGATTTTTTTGTTGACTCTTTTTCAATGTCAACAAGGTCAGAGCCCTTCTATAAAAAAGACATGTATAAGCAAGTTAAATATTTTAGTTTTATGAAAATTAGAGAATAACATCCCAAATCACAAAATATATATTCATCATCACTGCTTGTGAAAAATAAAGAATAACATATTCATATGTCATCACACAAACTACACACATACCATCACACAGACTGGGAGCATATCAACACACAAACCATGCACATATCATCATCAACAATTTCTCAAAAATTCATTTGTAATCCCAGAAAAAATAAAGGAATATTACATTAATAACATTACAAATCACAAATATATATTCATCACGAGTGATTGTGAAATATAAAGAATAACATATTCATATATCATCACACGGACAATTCACATACCATCACACAACCTAGGAGAATATCATCACACAAACCATGAACATATCATCAACAACAACTTCATAAAAAGTTATTTGTAATCCTAAAAAAAGAAAGGAATATTACATTAATAACATCACAAATCACAAATATATATTCATCATCAATGCTTGTGAAAAATAAAGAATAACATATTCATATACCATCACACAGACCATTCACATACTATCACACTCAATAGGAGCATATCACCATATAAACCATGAACATATCATCATCAACAACTTCACAAAAAATCATTTTGTTTAATTTTTTCATCTTAGAATTAAACACATACCATTTTGCCATTGTCTTATTGCTTCACCAACCTGTCAAAACCATACCCCTTCCAAACCCCCCAGATTTCTTTTCTCCACTAACTCTCTTGTCCATTTAACTTGATCCCCAATCTGAGCAAATTTGGAATATTCGTGAATTCGCCCTCCGCACCTTGAACTCCATTCGGTCAAGGTAGCATAACTGCATAAAAGACATTAATGTTAGAGAATTTTATTTCTTATTATTTTATATCCCATTATTTCAGTAGTAATTCACATATGCTTACCATCAAGAAAACTGCAGGTCCTGCGAAAAACTTATTCAAAGCTGTGCTTGTCTTCCATCCTCAATTGACAAAATCAGGCAGTTGGTCATAAAATGGCACCAGTTGAGATTCTTGATCTCATTCACATCTTGAAGGCACTTCAGGATCTTATAATTTGCTTTTCGATCCTGGTGTGACTTGAACATTGTAGTGACAACAAACACGACAAAGTCGCATTTGATGTCATCACCACAGTCAACCCTTGTCCGCAGAGCCTCGATAATCTTAGATGTAAAAGGCGCAGCATTTGTAACTCCCCACCGCCGTTACCATTCTTTTACAAGATCTTTATACTTGTCATCGTCTCTTTTAGTATATGCATTTAATAATGAAGTTATTTAGGATACATAAGTACTATAGTGTAATGAAGGGAATTAATATAATTAATGTAAACAATTTAAAAATTCCTTTTTCAGCTAAAGCTTCTGTGACAGATTTTTCGCCCATCGGCAAGTCAAACACAAAAATTACATCCTCCTCCTCAATTTGTAACTCATCTTCCTCCATTCTAATCGAGCATCTGCAGCAGTCAAACTTCTGCACCATAAATGTTATCAACTCAACTTGGATTTCTCGAGTTGACAGCTTTAACATTCCATCAAATCCAATCTCCTGGACTGCTACTTTTTGTTCATCAGTCAGATACTCAATCAGTTTGAAGAGAGGGTTAAGAGACGTCCTGAATCGGATATGGTCTTTGTTCAATTTACGAATAAATCTCTTCTTTTGAGGAGGAGGATTTGCTAGATCAGTTCCAGGTTGTTTTCGTTTATGAATCTACTGCAACACAACCTGGAAAATAAATAAAATACACCATCACATACACCAACTACATTTCATCTAATACACCAAACACAAACAACCACATATCACATACACCAGCCATATATCATCACATACACCATTCACATATCATCCTATACACCAGTCACATATCATCACATACAGCAATCACATATCATCCTATACACCAATCACATATCATCCTATACACCAGTCACATATCATCATATATACTAGACACATATAGTAGCCACATATCATTACATATACTAGCCACACATTATCCTACACACCAACCACATACCATCACATACACCAACCAAATACCATCACATACACCAACCACATATCATCTAATACACCAAACACAAACAACCACATATCACATACACCATCCGTATATCATCACATACACTAATCACATATCATCCTATACACACCAGCCACATATCATCACATATAGAAATCACATATCATCCTATACATCAATCACATATCATCCTATACACCAGGCACATATCATCATATATACTAGACACATATAGTAGCCACATATCATTACATATACTACCCACATATAATCCTACACACCAACCACATACCATCACATATACTAACCACATACCATCACATATACCAACCACATACCATCTCATACACCAATTACATATCATCTAATACACCAATTACATATCATCTAATACACCAAACATAAACAACCACATATCACATACACCAGCCATATATCATCACATACACCAATCATATATCATCCTATACACCAGCCACATATCATCACATACAGCAATCACATATCATTCTACACACCAATCACATATCATCCTATACATCAGACACATATTATCATATATACTAGACACATATAGTAGCCACATATCATTACATATACTAGCCACATATTATCCTACACACCAAACACATATCATCACATACACCAGTCATATATCATCATATATACCGCCCACATATCATCATATATAACAACGCATATCATCACATACACCACCCACAGATAATAAACATACACCATCACATATCATCACACACACCATTCACATATCATCACATGAACATGACAGTAGTGTATTAAAATTATTGTTAAAAAAGTCAAACCTCAGCTGGTTTTATCTTTTTTTCATTCTCATTTTTTTTTTGTCTTGCACTGGTGCAACCTGCATATGAGTGCATAACTGTGTTAATTTCAATTTGGAATATGAAAATTATTTTTGTCAAAGTAGAAAAGTAATAAAAATAGTAAACCTTTTTCTTTTTTGGCAATTGTGTTTTCTTCATAGTCAAAGTCTTTTTGTCATTATCTAACGTCGTCTCTAAGGTCAGTTCCCTAACAACCTATTTCTCAACTTGCATTCCACAACCAGTTTTTCCAACGACTGGTGTAGCATCAGGTGCTTGTACGAGAAATTTCTTCTTTCCAGCTTTCTTCTTTTTCTCAACTTGAAGTTTTGCATCATTCAAATTATTTTTCCTACTTTGCCTTCTTTTCTGGAACATGATTCTGTTTAGACTTCTTATTTTCTGATTATTTTTGTTTTCTTCTTTCGTATATTTCCCTTTGCAGGTCTTCCTCCTGAAGAGTAAGCCCAACACCAAGTGCATTACCAACTAGTATTGGTATATCTAGTTGGTCTGAAGGTACAATTGGTGCTTCCTTTGTCATTTCTACAATTAAACACACAAAAGAAATAAAATAAAATAAAATATCATCTTACGTACCATAACAAACATCATAAATGTATCATCACACACATCATGAAAATATCATCACACACATCTTATACATATATCACACATATTTTCTCACACAATATGTAAATATCATTAGACATATGATTTACATATCATCATACAAAACATGAACATATCATTGCACATAACATGAATATATCATCACACAGAAAGTGTATATATCATCATAAAAATCAATCTATATTTCCAGTAAAAATAATAAAAAATCACAAATGATATAACGTTATACAGATCTTAAACATATCATTACAGAGAATGTACACATAACATCACTACTATATGAAAACTCATATATTCTCAGAATAAAAGTAATATGAAGTTCACAAATGATATATCATCTCTCAGATCTGGAACATATCATTAGATAGGTCTTGCACGAGTGCATTGGCCATAAGCTTGCCCAGTCGTCTCGGGTGGAATGTCAAACACTTCGCCATGCCATGTCCATACCGTATAATTCTTATTTATACCATCACACAGAAGATGTTCTTTTATCATATGGGCTTCATGTTGTCTCCCATTCAAACAGTTAATACAAGGATACAAAAACTTATCACTAGGTTCTAATTGATTCACTTTAGCAAATTTTATAAAAAAATCCACCCCATCTTCATATTCCTTGCTTACGCGACTTGCTTTCATCCAACTCCGATCCATCTCTTGTAAAAGATCAAAGAGTTAAATACGAAGGAGGATAAAATTCTTTTTAATAAGTATTTTATATTAATTATAACAATCGTGGTTATTGATATTGAAGTGATTGTATTTTAAAAGTCATTTCATATAAAAGAAAATGCAGCATAAGAAGATAGTAGTCAGAAGTGAAGACAACTTACAATTTTGTCGGATGGAGGGGGGAGCCGAGCGACACCAGCCTATGACACCTTCACGAAATCGCTTTTCACCTTGAACTATAGAGTTGGAATCCTGCGCATCAAGACAATTCAGAGTAGGATTAACTTCCGATAAACACGAAATGATAGGACAACTATCTTTCACTCATAAGCGATGATAACTATCTTTTTTTTTTTGTCCAAGAATTACAAATTCTGAATTTACAAATGAAAAATAGAACATCCAGTCCACCTAAGAATGTCTAGCATCCATTTCATATTGCCATGAAATAAAATGAGATAATAAATGTGGTTCCCTCTTTACACTCAAAGGCTCAAACCAAAGTTATAATGTGACATAGTCAAGAGTCTATTATAAGCTGACAACATCCCATCAATTCTTGAATTTCCAATATAATTTACCGAAACCAATAAAACAAAGGGCAAATTAGAGGAATCTATAACAAGACAATTACATCATGTGATCTAACTTTCAACTACACAAAGCCTAAAATTCTCCCAAGAACAACCCTATGCCATTTTTGCCCCCTTCCTGGGGTTCCTTTTAGGCTTTGCTGCTCCAAAAAGTGCCTTTCACAATTTGTGTTGAATGGAAAATGATACACTGAGATGTACAAAACAGAGGAGACTGCAAGTAGCAAGAAACGTGTGACTCCATACTTCTTTATTGGTATCATGTCATTTAAAACCTGCAAACTTCATAAGACTCCAAACAAGCAAGCAAAAAAAAATTGGAAACCAACTCCAGTCCCATAAAAACCTCGCACAACTTAATAATCTGATAATACATTCAACTGTCTGGAAAAACCCTACCTAACCAATATCTAATTTGAAATAGTAATAATTCTTGGTACATGAGACTAACATACATATGAAAGTAGGACAAGGAGAAGATATAACAATGATAAGATAGAAAAGAAGAGTCTAAGAGAAAATAGATTCTAAAAGAGCTCAACTCATACGGAGTCACGTGACTAGTAACGAGCCTCTTCAAGATTCAGTCGTTGGACTAACAATAGCCTGGAATTATAACAATGAAGCCAAAGTCAGAGGATCAACATAATCATTAGTGAGAAGAAAAAAACAGGGAGATTTTACACCAGGCTGTTTTTTCCATCAATAAATGTTGGAAAGAAGGTTATGACACTCGCATTTTACGGAAACCCAAATGTCTAAAGATCTGGAAAGAAAAAAAAAAAAAGACAATTGACTACCTACTAATGTACATATAGCTGTATTTCAGGTGTATACTTTGAGTAATGATTAAATCACTGTTCTTTTAGAACTTCTACATTCACAGTTATGTAAATGGACTCTCTAAAGCAGACATTTTGTTAAGATCAAAGAACCTAATCATCAATCCTAAAAACTGGTAAAGAATTAATATTCCTATTCTGCCCAATTGAAAAATAATTTTCTCTCTGCATGCCACTTACACCCATCCACCCCAACAAAGGTACCTTGTAACTAATCAAATAGTTACCATAAAGACATTTCATCAAACAACTTTTACATACCCCATGCAACTTCCAAAAAACAAATGGATTCGCTAAAATACACCTTTAGTTAAGATCAAAGCACCTAATCATCAATCCCAAAATAATTTCATTTAGATAATTAATCAAACACTTCTTACACACCAGTCAAAATCCAGAAAAAAAAAAAAACAGCATAACTCATAAGACACATCAAATTGCCGTTCAGAAATACAGATAAAACATAAAACCCACAACAAACACAAATCACTACTAACAAACTAAATGTATCAATCATCAATTACCTGTTTTCCAACATCAATTTCCAGTGTTC
>BMAC01000576.1:487984-508353 GCA_014905375.1 Phtheirospermum japonicum
CCGTTAAAATATTTTTAATGGCGGTTTTCCAGAACTGCCTTTAATAAGCCGCCTTAGTATCCTGTTTCTGCAGTATTGACATATCATCATAAAGTACATATAAAATCTTATTACAATTTTAAAATATAAACAAACGTCCAGTATAAACTCTAGAACTAAACTGAATAGTAGTAATAAATCGGAGAATTTAAAAATTTCAAAGCATATTAATCGTTGATGAAACCCTAAAATCGATATCGGTTTATTTTTGTGATGAATCAACAACAATCAATGGTAACAATTGATGTTCATTTATGAATTTAGTAAAGAAAAAAATGGAGAAAAATTGGAAACTTACTTGAATTCTATGTTTTTTGTTGAAGAGCGTCAGAAACTTGTTGAAAATCGTCACAGATATCAGTTGAAGAGCGTCTGGAAGAAAAATTTGTTGCAGCGTTTGGTAAAAGTTGCAGCGGGATGTGAAGAGAGTTGCAGCGTCTGGAAGAAAAATTATTTGCAGCGGGATGGGGAGAGGATTTGCAGCGGGAATTTGCAGAGTTTTTTCTATCTTTTGAGGCTCGTCGAAAATCGTGAAGCGGGAAGTGAAAAGAAAGGCACGTGGGAGAACTTGGAATTCTAAAAAGGGTTGCGTGGAATTGGAGTGGAGCTGTGCACACGTGGTAATTTTGTGGGAACGAGTGCATCCTACAAGATGCACGTGGGTCCATGATATACCAGCTCACCAAAATCTACTATAAATATTATTATTTTTATAATATATTTATCTAATATGACTCATAATCTAGACAATTTATTAGGTGCACCTGGATGCATCTTGCTAGGTGCACCTTATTTTACGTGATGATATATGATAGTTATATGTGATGATATATGACCGTTATACGTGATGATATATTGTAGTTATACGTGATGATATGTGTCAAAAATTTAGAGTTTAGGGTTTATTTTACATTTTAGGGTTTAGTTTTACATTTTAGGGTTTAGTTTTCCATATTTAGGGTTTAATATTTCATTTTAAAGTTTAGTTTTTTATTTTTTTTTTATTTAATTCTCCATTTTAGGGTCCCGACAAAAATCTATCATTCTGCCAGTTATATGTGATGATATGTGTCAGTTATATGTGATGATATATGATAGAAATTTAGGATTTAGAATTTAATATTCAATTTCAGGGTTTAGTTTTTTATTTTAGGGATTAATTTTCCATTTTTAGGGTTTAATTTTTTGTTTTAAGTTTATTTTTTAATTTTAGGATTTTAAATTTTACATTTAGAATTTCAATTACTTGTGATGATATGTATCAGTTATACGTGATGATATATATTTATATACGATGATAAATTAAATTATAGGGTGCACCTTACAAGGTGCATTTGGGTCCATGATATACTCTTTCATCCATTTTAGGCGTTAATTTTTCATTTTTAGAGTTTAATTTTTTGTTTTAGGTTTATTTTTTTAATTTTAGAATTTTAAATTTTAGATTAAAAATTTCTATTACTTGTGATGATATGTACCAGTTATATATAATCATATATGATGATAAATTAAATTAAAAGATGCACCTGTTCCATAGTATACTCTCTCACTAATAACTTTCAATTTATTATATAACAAAAATATCTATCGAAAAAACACTCTTCCAAATATATTCTTAATTTAATACGAACATTAATAATTTCACTTTTTCCAAATTGGAATTTAGATAGAAGTAATCCATGTATCACCTTTTTTCTTTATCACATCGTATTACATTACCACTGTTGTTGGTGTATGTCTGTAGTCGCCATCATCATCCAGAGACGCAAATACTAGTATATCGTTCGACGGGCGCCACACAAACACAGACGAAAACCCACTGATAACATCCCAAATTAAACTAGAATCCACGATCCCATTTGGGATTTTGTTCCTGTTTTCTTATTTCACGCACGTTGTTTGGTATGTTTGATTGTGAGTGAAGGGTTTTAATCGTTGATTGATTTTGTCGGAGGATTTGTTTTTTATATATAGGATTATTTTTTTTTGGATATTTGGGGGAACTTGGATCTGTTTTGACTTATCTTACTTCTTGTGAAGTTTATTTGTTTTTGGTTGTGAGGATTTATTTGTATCCCTCATTTGTTTTGTTTTGATTTCATTTCTAGTGGAAGAATGCAAACTAGGTATATGGAAAGAACAAACTCGATAAAAGGGAGAGGGAAAAGAGGCTTGGAAGGTGGTGGTGGTGAAGAGCTGGAGCCAGAGAGAAAAAGACCTGCTTTAGCTAGGTAACAAGATTGTTGTTTGTTACAGTCTTCTTTTCATGTTTGTGTATGGTTGTTACTATGCATGTTTGTGTATCTTATTGAAAAAATATCTGGAAACTCGAGGGAGTGCTTTTCTTACTTTGTTTTGATTTAATTAGTTGAAGACTCTTTAAGTACATTTGGTTGCTTGAAGTGTGAAAATTGTTGTGGGAAGCAATTTGAGTATATGTGTTAATGTTTGCTACTTACTCCTGTTCAAAAAAGTCGTTCAAGGAAGCATATTTAGGAAAGTGTTAAAATACCTTATATACCTTTAATTAAAGAGTACACCATAAATACATTTACTGGATGAGTTAATAGGAATAAGGGTAATTTAGGAAAAAACTTCACTCCTTAGTCTTGAAAAGACTTATTGTGATATGGAGTATTTTTCTGAAATCATCAACGATATATGGGTAATATATATTTAGAAGTTCCGTAATTAGATTAAAAGTGAAGGATTTGTGGGAAATTGGAAAAGCTTTACTGGTGTTACACACATGGCAATTCGTGTCAGTGTAAGTGAACTGATTGGCAATTGGATCACTTCTACCTGCCATCGTATAAGTATCGTTCTGTGAATAACTCTTCTACTGTATTCATTAATATTCTTTCTTATGACATGTTAAATTAATAATAATAAGTTTGGACATATGCGTAAATTTGACACAACTATGTTTAAGGTGGCATGGATATGTCAACTCTGAAGTTGAAACCCGTATTTATTCTTCTCTTGGTAGTAACTTTTTTCTAGCTGTGAATTCTTGAACTTTCTCCCAAATTTTGTAGACTTTGGTGTTTTCATGAGATGACTATAGTTTATGAGTTATGCTTGAAGAAAGTAAGGGATTCTGAATGGTAGTTTTGTAATTATTACACATGATTGTGACTAAGCACTAGTGCATTCATCAATTCAATGAATTGTAGGAAGACCTTTTTGATGGTTCATTTGTTTATTTTCATGATGTGTGGGTAAGGACTTTACTATGACAATTATAGTATTTGGATCTGTTGAAAGTTTTTTTTTTTCTTCTTTAAATTTTGTTACGAGGTTTGTTAGACTAATCCACTACTCAGTGAACGACCTAACACTTGGTCTTCACAACTGGGTCTTTCAGTTTATGAGTTTACATTTATTATGAGTTGAGAAAGGAACTGTATGAAATTAACACTTCGTCTCTTAAGTGAATTTTGATTTGGAAATTTAAGAAGCAGATATCAAGTTTTAGCAAACATATTTCGAATCTTGAGGTTTTAATCTGTCTGGCCGATGCGTGTTGGGAGCTACTAGAGTTGGAAAGTTCTTCTCTGATTCATCTGTCATTCTGTCTTTAATATCTTCTGCTATCACTTTTTATTTGCACAAATGCGAAATGAATGAAAAGAGCGTAATTGTTTAATGCAGTAGTGTGTGTTTTATGCAGCGTTATTGTGGAAGCTCTGAAGGTGGATAGTCTCCAGAAGCTTTGCTCATCCTTAGAACCAATTCTCCGGAGAGTGGTAAAGATGCCCTTTCAATTATAATATGACATTTGTGTGTTTCTGTCTTTTATTTTAGATATGACTTTCACTAGAATGTATTATACTCTCTCCATAGACTTTTTTGTGTCCTTCCTTGTAGAAGAACTTTTGTTTCTAAATAAGCTATTTCTGTGAACAAAGCCCTTTTTGTTGATGTTTATTGAGAAAAATCAAACAACCCCACCCCCTCTCTTTCTTTTCTTCTCCTATTTTTTTTCTTCTTCTCTTTGTGTGTTTTTCCAATCTTGTTTGTGGAAACATGAATAAAGTGTTTTCATAAAAGATTATATGATCTGTTCTTGGGACTGGTGATAGCTTTTGTCATCATTAAAAATATAACTATTGAATATTGATCACACTCATCTTAATTACTTATCATTTTTTATATGAGGGAGCTCTTGTCTTATACAGAACATTTTCTTGAACAGGTTAGTGAAGAAGTTGAGCGAGCTTTGGCTAAGCTGGCCCCTGCTAAGCTGACCGGGAGGTTGTGAATTTTGTTTCAAAACTTTTGAACTGGCAATGCTATGTGTATTAATGCATATTGATATAATTAATTTTCTCATATAATATTTTGTCAACTGTTTTTGCCTTGTCGCATGCCATTCTCTCTCTCTTTCTTGTTACATGTTCTGCTCATGCACAGTGAAATCTTTTGTCTTGTATATATCTTTATCACGTATCATATATCAAGAAATGCTTTTTATTTCATCTATAAGAAATTATGAATAGAAAAAAAAAAGATTACACGTATCAAACCTTTCCGCTTATGTTGCCTTTTTTTAATTATCTTGTTTTCTATTACTATCTGCAGCTTTTTCCTTTCATATTATATACGGGTAATTACAAAAACCACCGCTGAGATTTAGTCTAATTATAAAAAAACCCACTTATATTAAAAATTACTAATAACTCCTTGAGGTTTGTGTGTACCTTACAAATAGCCCCCTTTCAACCTCTCTTGAGGGTGCACTTTTGAAAGACAATCGAATCCCAGGTTTTGTTTTTTGTAACTTTGAAAGATCACTGGCCCTTACTTTTCGCAATTAAGCTAAACCTCAGGGGTAGTTTTGGAATTATCCCTATTATATAACCTGCCCTTTTTTTCTTCTTTTTGAAAACTTGTCCTAAGACTTTGAGAGTTCATCAGGGTATCTCCTAAACGCATCGAAGGTCCAGACGGACGAAACTTGCAGCTTCACTTCAAGTCCCGGCTCTCTCTCCCGCTGTTCACCGGTGGGAAAGTTGAGGGCGAGCAGGGTGCCGCAATCCACGTCGTTCTTATTGATGCCGAAATGGGCCATGTCATAACATCTGGGCCCGAATCGTCTGCGAAGCTGGACATTGTCGTTCTAGAAGGCGACTTCAATAAGGAAGATGACGAAGGCTGGAGCCAGGAAGAGTTTGAGAGCCATATTGTGAAAGAACGCGAGGGAAGGAGGCCTCTGTTGACTGGGGAATTGATAGTCACGCTCAAGGAAGGTGTTGGGACTCTTGGAGATATTACGTTTACGGATAATTCGAGTTGGATAAGGAGCCGTAAATTCAGGCTTGGTCTGAAGGTCGCGTCGGGGTGTTGTGAGGGGATACGTGTTCGGGAAGCAAAGACGGAAGCTTTTCCTGTCAAAGATCATCGAGGGGAATGTATGCATTCTTATTTTTATTTTTAATTTTGCCGTGTATAATAATGCTTGAATGTGCGGGCTAGGAACTATGCTATATTACGTTAGATGTCCGCTGTTTTCAGCCATGTACAATGCTATTTGTGTATGCATTCCTTGGATTTTAACTATTCTCTTGATTAGCATTGTACATGGCTGATAAATAGCATCACACATAATGTAATATAGCATAGTTCCTAGTCCCCACACCAAGGATGGTTCCATTGTGAACCTAACCCTACATATATATATATAGTGGGGTTCAAATTAATTGTACATTTTACTGTATGAGACACACCAAAGAGATACATTTATTTGGTTAAAGTAAGTGCATAATTTTAAAATCTCCATTTCTATTTTTTCCTTTTAAGGATTTTCTAATATAAAGAAGTCAAGAAAGAGGAGTTAGACATAGGCATCAAAGAAATATAGTAAATAACAAGAAGAAAAAAAGTAAGATTATGTTATGATTTCTGAAGCCCTTAAGTTTTCTTCAATTTATAAATAAACCTACTTACATAATCAATTTATTACCTTGTCCACAATGTCTTCTTTGCTACTACTCCTTGAACTTTTTTTCGTGTCTAGAGGATGTAATTTTCTTGTACCAATGTTCATTTTCTGCTGTACACAACATGTACACTTTCGTACATTATAAGTTTCTTTTTGTCTCGAAATGCTTACTGCAAGTATCTTTTCCATGTCGTGTTAATGTAATTACTAAAGTGTCTTTTCTCCTTGCAGTGTACAAGAAACATTATCCACCTGCTTTAAATGACGATGTTTGGAGATTGGAGAAGATCGGGAAGGATGGATCGTTCCACAGGAGGCTTAATAATGCCGGGATATTTATTGTAGAGGATTTTCTTCGGCTTGTGGTTAGGGACCCACAGAAGTTGAGGAATGTAAGTATTGTGGTATCGTTTTTCCTCAGAAATGCAATTTGGGGTAATTAATCTCATTATTTCTTATTTGGCAGATACTCGGGAGTGGTATGTCTAATAAGATGTGGGATGCCCTGATAGAACATGCCAAGACTTGTGTATTAAGTGGGAAGCTTTATATATATTACTCTGATGATACACGAAACGTAGGTGTTGTTTTTAACAATATCTACGAGCTGAGTGGCCTCATAGCTAATGATCAATATTATCCAGAAGACTCACTTTCTGACAGCCAGAAGGTTCACTAATTTAATTTAATTTTGTCCACCAAATTTAGTAGTTGTTTTGAAGTTATCCTGGATTAAGATGAATGATTTACTTATGACTGCCATCTGGGTATATTATCTAAATTTTGTGTACCTTTAGGTATGTGTGGATGCATTGGTGAAAAAAGCATATGATAACTGGAATCAAGTTGTGGAGTATGATGGAAAATCTCTGTTGAATAATATCAAGCAAATTAATAAGTCGAACACATTGCGAAATGATCTTCCTTTGGGCCCTGTCAATTATCCTAATTCTGTAAATAATCATCTTCCACCACAGAGATTGCCAGTTTCAATGCCCTCTGAGCTGACAATGGATCACACTGTGCTAACTGGAGGTGAGCATCATCTTAGCCAAACCAATTTTCCTTTGTTTGACAGTGAATCACTAATAATTCACAATCCCAAGAATCACATGTTCTTTTGGGCAGTTGGATGGGTAATAATCTTTGCATCGAGATTGGTTGTTGACTCCTTTTTTTTTTTTTTTTTTTCCATTAAGAACGCACTCATAAACGTACTTCTATTATTATTATTATTATTGTTGTTGTTGTTTCACATTCTGAGTTTTCACTAGTAACTTGAACTTTTTGTTGAGCTTACATACTTCGGCTACACAAACATATTCTGATTGGTATTGTTTCAACTGATGCGCGATTTATTTGTCCAACCCAGGTTCAGGTTATAACGACTATAATATGACTACAAGATACTCTACTCAGTCTCAGCTTACTAATACCACATCAAATTCCGAGTTCGATACAGCCTCATTTGCCCAGCAGGACCCACAAGTCAACTATCCTAACCAGTTCCAAACCGAAACATACGACAGGCGGGTCGGGCTTGCCCTCAGGCCTCCTCAATCATCACCATCATTCCAAGAGGGCAACTCTTCCGTACAACAATCAAATCTTAATCCCTTTGAGGATTTCTTGTCCGAGGAAATTCGTATGAGAAGTCACGAAATGCTCGAGAATGAAGATATGCAGCATTTGCTTCGGCTTTTTAGCATGGGTGGCCAGTCTGGCCCCATTAATGGGCCCGAAGATGGGTTTAGTTTCCCTTCTTACATGCCTTCGCCTTCTCCTGGATTTAGCTTTAGCGACGATCGGGCCCGTTCCGGGAAAGCTGTTGTAGGCTGGCTCAAGATTAAGGCTGCGATGAGGTGGGGCATATTTATAAGGAAGAAAGCGGCCGAAAGGCGGGCCCACATTGTGGAATTAGATGAGTAGAATTTTATTTTCTCCAGAATTTTGAAAACATGTATATTGTTTTCACCTGTACAGTATGTCATTTCCTTGTACAAGTTTTAACTTGTGGTTTACTTTTTTTATTGTCCGTACTTGTTTGATGGTCATATTGGTCAGTGGTGTTTGAAGTTCTTTACGTTTCTAAAAGGGCTTCAGTGTCGGATGCTTATGACTTCTAAACATTCTTGTGTAACAACTAGTATTACATTTTAAAAGCTGAATAATGCTTGGATTTTTATAGCCAGATGTGTATATATTTCGGAGTTGCTCTATGTGATAATGAAAAATGATTGATTTCGCTGTATATTGAAATTACATACACTAATCGAGATGTGAATCAGCAGAATCTTGTGTGTGCAAATTGCACGCATTTAGAAAGAGGAAATCATCCAAATTACCAATTTATGTAAAACAAAACTCTTTTGTATCTATTAATAATAAGATGTTTTATATCCACTTTGAAATTTGAAAGGTCTAAAATATCATTGATCGATCCAAACAATCGTCCCGAACATAAGTAACATACTAAACATACTAATCTTGTCTTTTCATTTCTTCTTCCCCGACGATATCAAAACAAAACACAAACAAAATATTTGAATCTGAGAAAACCGGCGTTGCGAAAGGGAAGAGGAAGATGAGTGGGGAGACTGACAACACTAAAAGGCCAAAAAAGAACGACATCACTCCACCGCAAGGATCACGCCATTCCGGCCCCGAGGTACCGCAAATTAGCTACCTGAATTTTGTTACATTTTTTTTTTGAATTTTTACTGGTTGAAATAGGTCAGATTCTTAACAGAAAATTAGGGTCGAGTTGTTCAATAATTTGGGGTGGGTAGTTGTATTTAGGTCGACCGATATATGTTTGGGGCGGGAAGTGATAGTTTTTTGGGTCGAGTAGTTTAATATTTGAGACGATCAGGTTTCTTTGGGTCGACCCGAGTATGTTTTTGTATGCTTGGAATGAGTAGTTTAATTATTTGGGTCAGTGGCATGATATTTGGGGCGATCTGTTTTATCAGGGTCGACAGATACAATATTCTTGCATTTAATTTTTTATTTTATTTTAGGGGCGAGTCGCATGATATTTGGGGTGATCTGTTTTATTAGGGTAGACAGATACAAAATCTTGCATTTCATGAAAAAAAACTTGGGGCGAGAGGTGATAATTATTTGGGTCGAGTAGTTAATAATGTTTGGGGCAAGAAGGGTTGTTTGGGTCGATAAGTGCAATTATTTGGTTTGAAGCGAGAGATTGATTTAGGGTCGAGTAATGCGAGATGTTTGGGCCGAGTTGTTATTAATTCGTCTAAGGTATATGTTTATATCAGGCTCAGTCTTTTTTCAACTTTGAATATTATTATATTTTATATTTTTTTTTCAGGATAATTGGGAGCGGAGATGGAAGGAGAAACAATTTTGGTTAGAAAAAATCAAATGTCTTGGGCAGATGTCAATGATGATGATGATAGACGACCGATTGTAGCAGGTTGATCAGTTAAAGGCATTCAAAGAGTCCTGTTTCGGACATTTTTTGAGGTTTCCGGCGGATAGTAGTATCTGTGGAAAAGTACTGATTGTGTTCTTGCGCAGAGAGGTGTTGATGCAAATCCACAAGAGAGGAACAAATACGATAGATGGTTCCGTGTAAACCATACAAATATCCATTTTTCGAAAACATAATGTTATATGGTTTCAGGGCTTCGGTTCGGGACATCCCCTTTCGACCCACAGGCTGTAGATTTACAAATTTTCCCTGACAGTTTGTACAAACGAATGTTTGATGGTGAGATTGTCCGTGCAAGAGAATTGCAAAAATATATAATAAAAAAATTGAGGAGGGATGTTTCTCTGCCACACCTGACGACGCAGTGAAAGTGGCGAAATATTAGTACTGATGCTGTTGCTCAATGGGGTTGACTACAGGGCACCCATAGATTTTTTGATTTGGGTGTTAGTTGAGGACTCGAAATTGCACGTTTCCGTGGGGCAAGTTCGTCTTTCAGCACTTGTGCCACTATTTATAATCCATGGAGACGCATGTCTCTGGAGAGTATAAAATCTATGGATTCCCGATTCCACTTCAGGTAATAAGTGTGAGATCTTCCTATACATTTTTTTTGTTATTTTCATAGTTGTGTTAAATACACTCATTGTTGTTTTGTGTTCTTATTTGTCGTTCATTATTTAAACTATCAGTGGTCGGCGTATGAGAGCATTCCCGCCTTAGGGAGTCGTTTTGGGAAGCCATCAGAGACTGTGATGACAATGCCCAGAGGCGTGCAGTGGCGTTATTTAAAGACTACCCACGTCAACTTGGACGTGTTAAGCAGAGCTGATGTAAGTTCTTTCCAATAGTCTTATTCTTAATAGCAATATGTATAGGTTCCATTAAAATTTAAAATTCAAGATAATAAATGGATTGATATCGTCATCTAACAGTGCATGCAGATTGAGTCATCTGAGGAGAGGAAACAACCATACATGGTTGATATCGAAATGGACATATTGGATGGAATCCAGTATTTCCATGGTGGTGTTGAGGAAAAGGCTAAAGAATCAAAGATAAAATCAGCGGTTAGATTGGACCAATGCGTATTGAAACGTTATGATCTTATTGTCGAGTCTGATTGGGACCCTCCTTCTCCATCGATCGGTAATCCTTGTGTAACTCCGTCGATGAACACCCCTTCACCAGCAATGCGGACGAGCACCCTCTCTCCATCGAAGATGAGCCCACCTCTATCGGTAGTTAAATTTTATAGATTTCATCTTTCCTCTTTATTTATATTTTCACCATGAAATTATATATTATTTTGATTTTATTTCATCATTTTCTGTCCTCATCTCTGAAGATCGTGGTGACCGAGACAATTAGTCGATTCGAGTCTACGAATTCCACAGCGGCGATAGAGGCTATGAGTAGAATTGAGTCGATGGCATCTGTAGAAACCGCCGAGGCTATCATCCTATTCGAGTCTACGACATCTGTGGCTGTGATCGAGGCTATCAGTAGAATATAATTTGCATCATCTGTAGTAATCGCAAACGCTATCAGTCGAATTGAGTCGGCAGCGATGACAACGGTAGCGATGATTGATGAAGCTACGCGGAGGTTGGAGTTGGCTGCTCCACGGGCTGTGGAGATGATTGGGGAGGCTACATCACAACCACGCGCAGAGAATGTACCGAAGATTTGAGGGAATTGCTTTTGATATTAGATATTATTTTGTTTTGTTTTTCCTATGTTTGTTAGATTATTTTATTTATGATTAACACTTTCTAATATCGCAGGTTCTTACTCCTCCACCGACCATGTGCCATCGTCTGATGAAATTGACCCTAGAAAGTTGTTCGAGACGCCTCTACCAAAGAAGCTTGATGTGGAGATGATCTCAATTGAAATTTCTGAGGAGACATAGGCGACTACATTACAACCACTTGCCGATGATGTACTAAGATGCACCGAGGATGTGAGTGAATTTAAATATATATGGCTTTGATTTTTTTTCTAATTTTTGTTAGATTATTATATTATTCTTGATGACACTAATAAGATCGCAGGTTCGTACTCCTACACCGACCATTAGGCCATCGTCCGGTGAACTTGATGTGGAGACGACTGAGGCGGGTACATCTTGATCATGTGCAGAGGATATAACTAGATTCTTTGAGGATGTGAGTGAGCTCAAATATTCATTTGAAGTTCAATTTTGTTTCTTATTTTAGCCGAGCTATTATATTATATATTTATTTATGGGAAAATCTCAACTTTGTCCTGTAAGTTTGACCCCTTTTAATTTTTGTCCTCTAAATATAGACGTTTCGAAAATTATCTTGTATCTTAAATTTTTTTTGCGTTTTATGTCCACGACCAGTTGGGAAATCTTAAATCCGCCGGAAATGCGCACGTGGGGACAAAAACGCAAAGATCTTTTAAGATACAGGACAAACCGCCTATATTTAAAGGATAAAAATTAAAAGGGGTCAAACTTACAGGACAAAAAATGCGATTTTCCCTTTATTTATTAAATAATTACATTGATGGTATCAAAGGTTCGTACTCCCAAATAGAGCATTGTGCATGTAGATTCCAATACAGGTGGGGAGTCGTCGCCTGATATAACCGTTACGTCACCGGCACCTAAAAGTGTTCTCGAAATCTTGTTGAGTCCAGTTAAGACGCCACGTATTCATCATACTGGCCCTACTGCTAAGTCACTCTATGTTGATCTAGCACTGTTAAAAAAAATAGAAAGACTTAATGACGTCTTACAGTGATTTTATGACAAACAGGAAGGCTAGGTACGACTTCCTCTATATTTTTTTTATATTTATTTTATAGTTCTGGTATATAGTTACAGTTAAAACTTTCTTATCACATATTTATGAAATGTTTGTATATAATCACACAGGTGGGACGTTGGTATATTGTGTAGTATGCATGTCGGCCATGAGTGGTTCAAACAACTTGAGGCGCCGACCGCTTGGTCGAGTAATTTGGTAATTTAATTTTTTTTAAATAAATAGTATCATTCCAGCATGCTATTAATTGTTAGAAATTCTTAATTCTTATTATGATTATGATTTTATATGGATATAGCACATAGATCATTATTTGTGGGTTCTTGAAAATCAGATACGGAACGGTGTGCCGCTGGCACCTGGCATCGACGGAAGTCGCATATGTATACTGGACTCCAATTTTCTTATAAGTTTTTACTCTAAAACAAGGATGAATACCATTAATCTATTGCAACTACATGAAGTTGATATTACTTATTTAATTGATAATAATATTATAATTAATTTGCAGACCTATCTTCAAAATGCTTGGGCAAGAATTCATTCAGAAGATCTTAACTGTACTGGAGCTATGTACCCGGGTCTGGCCCTTTACAATGATTGAATTCCCAATACAGATTTTTACCATTACATTACTGGCCACGCACCACCTTGGGGAATCTCATGGAATTACATGGACGATGTAAGAAATTTGAAAACCTTCTATATTTTAAAAGACTTGTGTTTTCTTAATTTTATCTTTTTCTTATATCTCGTGGAACTTATATTTCATCATAGATCTTTATGGTTTGTCGCGTTGGGGCTTATGGTTCTGCTCATTGGGTTATGTGTCGCGTAAGATTGGATAAATGAGAGATTTGGTTGTACGACTCTCTCTCTTATAGAGGTGACAGCGCAGATCATATATTTGAGCGTAGATATTCACAATTAATGCCATTGTTGCCACGTGTGCTTGCAATCCATGGATATTTCCGTAGAGCGAAAAGGAAACCCCGTTTTGACCATTTCAAACTTGTGAGGGTCCCTAACAGTGAGCAGTTTAAGCAAGAAGATGGAAGTAGTTGTGGAGTGTTCGCATGTATGTTTAATGACAGGATCCTTTTTAGATAATTGTTGGTAACATATACGGCGATACTCTAAAGGATTACTGATTGGCATTGGCATATAACTTATTTTCAGAGGCAAAGCTTGCACCACCTCGATCACCTTTGCCCGTTTTGTAATTGTACTTGTCATTTTTTGTAATTTTTTGTCAATGAAACTTTACTGAATTTTACAGTTTGTAGGGAATGGTTCTCTTTTTGTAATTGTAATAAAATAAAATTATCTTATCGCCCCCAACAACACCTCTCGATCCTAATTTGTTAGACTGTTCGACCCAAATCCTAACACCACTCGCCCTGAATATGTAATCTCATTAAATAAATTAAAGAGGAAAATAAGATGATCGCCCCAAACAACACACCTCGCCCCTAACTAGTTTCATAGATTAACCCAAATTCTTGAACCCCTCGCCCTGAACATGCTTCTTCTGAAATAAATTAAAGAGAAAAATGAGTTGATCGTCCACCTCTCCCTTAACTAATTTCATAGGTCGACCTAAAGTCTTACACCTCTCGACCCGAAAATTTAAAATGCCTTCGTCAAAAATTACCGTAAAATATAATAAAGATAAAAAAAAATGAGCTGATCGCCCCAAACAACGCTCCTCGAACCTAACTAATTGCACAAATCGACCCAAATTCTTTAACATATGGGCCTGAAGAATGAAGTGGTCGGCCTAAACATAAGGAATTTGTAAGAAATAAATATTATTTCGAAATTGAGATTCCATAATGTTAATGTGAGACCCTGTAAAATTGATAAATTGTACTTTTATCTATATATTAACTAAATTCAATAAACGCCTTGCTATTAATTTTATATTACCTCCACATTGATTTCTTTTTAAATCGAAGAGTATATAAAACCCTTAAAAATTTATAAAGTTTACTAAGTTTAAATATTCTAAAAATTAAACAACGATGTTAAGTCCTCAAAATATATAGTTTAAGCAATATTCTAAAATATATTAAATGTTCTAAAAAAAATGTAATGATAGCCATAAGACCAAGTAAATTATGAGAATTGATCAGCAAAATATTTAGTATATATAAGACTTATCTTGATTTGATAGATTAATATATATCAGACTGCTAGACGATAAATATTACATAACTATGTACAAATAACGCTAATATTACAAACGACATTATCACCTTTTCTGTATGTCAAGTATCCTTATGTTCTACATGTCTCAATAAGGAATATATCTTTTGATTTTTTTGATTGATGATATCTTGTGTAAGGTAATAATCTTGTACTTACGAAGATATCTGTTGATTTACTCAAAAATAGTTCATCGAACTGGTAAGCTACAGGTTCAGTGGTTAATAGATCCAACCGTGGTCGGACCAATTATATATATATATATCCCCTATATATTAATCCAAAATTCACTTATCCTATGTGTCTGATTCCTACGCTTCGTTAGCTTTGAAAAAGTTTTTGGTGCTTCGGTGTCTTCCGAGCCTAATATTAACCTAATTTAGTATTTTTCCTTTTATTATATTTTACCTAATTTAATACTTTCCTAATATTATATTTTGCCTAATTCAATATTTTTCTTTTATTACATGTTACCTACTTTAATATTTTTTTAACATATTTTGCCCAATTCAATATCTTACTTTTATTCTTCTAATATAATAATATAAATAAGTTATATCTAATTATAAAAAATATATATAAGTTGGATTAATTTTAATTTACAATAAAAGTTAAACTAATTTTATTATAATTCTAAATATTTATTTAAGAAAACTATGAGTTATATAAAGATATTACAAAAGGAAAATAAATATAAAAAATATAAACTTAAATTTTGTTTATCTAATCATAATATAATAAATTGAAAATCACATCTTCCCTATATATTAATGCAAAATCCTCCTATCCTATGTGTCTGCTTCCCATGCTTCGTTAGCTTTGAAAAAAAATTTGGTGCTTCGGTGTCATCCGAGCCTAATAATAACCTAATTTAGTATTTTTTCTTTTTATATATTTACCTACTTTAATACTTTCCTAATATTATTTTTTGCCTAATTCAATATTTTTCTTTTATTACATCTTACCTACTATAATACTTTCTTTAATATATTTTGTCCAATTCAATATTTTATTTTTATTCTTCTAATATAAAAATATAAAAAATTTATATCTAATTAGAAAAAACATATATAAGTTGAATTAAATTTTTATTTATAATAAAAGTTGAAATAATTTTATTATAATTCTAAATATTGATATAAGAAAAATATGAGTTATATAAAGTTATTAATAAAGGGAAATAAATATAAATATAGATTTAAAGTTTTTTTTTATCTTATCTCAATATAGTAAATTGAAAATAATACTAAAAATATATGTGAAAAACTATCGTTACACCAAACAAAAAACAAAAACAAAGTGAAACAAAAAAGATAACGTAATACTAATTAATACTAATACTAATAATAAATTATTATGCCTAGAAAAATAAATATTAAATATATTCTAAATCTTTTTATCTGACTCAAATATAATGCATTGATACATATATATTATATATCTTCACGAACAAATTAGTATCTTACGCAGAAAAAAAAAGAAATTAAAACAATATTATGTGTACTACAAGTTAGATGCACGATATTTTTTCAATAGAATTATCAGTGTCTTATAAATTTAATATTTTATATCACATATTCACATGTAACACGCGGGTGTTGTATATTATAGAATTATCAGTGTCTTATAAATTTAATATTTTATATCACATATTCACATGTAATACGCGGGTGTTGTATATTTTACATTTATATTCTAAATATTTTTTATCTAATTCAAATTTAATGCATTGATACATATATATTATATATTTGCACGAGCAAATTAGTATATTACGCAGAAAAAAAAAGAAATTAAAATAATATTACATATACTACAAGTTAGATGTACGATATTTTTCCAATAGAATTACCAGTGTCTTATAAAATTTAATATTTTATATCACATATTCACATGTAACACGCGGGTGTTGTATATTTTACATTTTTTCAAACTTAGTTTTATGTGAGTTTCCCCGTTATTATTAAATATTGATTAGACATCGATACAATGCGACACGAGTTGAGAGTATGATATCCGTTTATGTTTTCAAAGTATGTAAGTAATATTATTAAYGAATTTAATCTAAACATTAAAATACAAAATAATGTAATAATAATTAATAAGTAGAGATTAGGCACGGGTTTAGAATGTGACTTCTTTTGAATTTTTATAAGTGTGTAAATAAATTATTAACGAATAGACATGTACAAGGCAAGAGTTGAGAATACATCATTTGAATTTCTCATTTTATATAAAGATTTGTAATTATCGTAAATATTTTTTATATTTATCTTTTGATAAACCACGTGTAATACACGGGTATTAAACTAGTTAAAGATATATATGAAAAACTATTGTTACACCAAACTAAATATAATAAAAAGTAAAACAAGAAAGATAACATAATACTAATACTAATAATATAAAAAATTATTATGACTAGAAAAATAAATATTAAATATATTCTAAATCTCTTTATCTAATTACAATATAATGCATTGATATACATATTATATATTTATGCGAACAAATTAGTATCTTACACACACACAAAAAAAAGTAATAATAATATTACATATACAACAAGTTACACTACAAGAAATCTGACATTTAGTGATAATTCTTTTTTCCACGCATAAAAATTCGTCATAGTATGTTAAACAATAGTGACGTTTTTTAATTTCGTCATAGAATAACAACCTTCTATGACAACATTTATTGTTGTCACAGTTGTTCACCGATTTCGTCACAATTACTTATATTTGATGACATTTAAATGTATTTTGTCACAATTTTGAAATGACAAAAAAATAATGGTTCGAAAAACCCATTTTATGACAAACATATAATAAAGTGTGACGAGATTTGGGTGTCACGATAAGTTTCTAGTTGTGACGAAATCATTTTTGTCACTAATGTTCCCTTGAAGAATGGTGACGATATTTGTTGTCACAACAAGTTACTTTCATGACAACACTACAATTTGTCATCAGTTCTAGAAAAATGGCAACAACATTATTATGACACGAAAGAGTTCTTTGGTGATGTCAAATATGAATTTGTCATAATAATTTTATTTTTGCTACAAATTCACACCAGATTTAGGAGACTCTTCCGATAACAAATTGATAATAATTAGAGATGGTTTTTGGTATCACTGCATATTTATGTTATTAAAAGCATCATATTTCTCATTAACTTCTATAAATGTAATGTTAATTAATTTGAATTACTATATATTGTATAATATTTGAAGTAATCAATAATATAAAAATAATAAAAATCAACGTTAAAGAAATATATTAATTAAAATAAATAACTAAATTATGTGTTTTACACAATTAATAATAACAATATTAATAATAACATATTTGATTGAGACATTTAATTATGCTTGAACCTATGTTCCATGGAAAATGGTGACGACATCCATTGTCACAATAAGTTTCTTTTCATGACAACACCATATTTCTTCACTGCTTTAAGAGAAATAGTGACAACATTATTTTGACACTGAAGTCTTATTTAGTGATAACAAATATAAGTTTTTCATTCACATCAAGACTTAGGATGAGACTTTTCAATAACAACTTGATAATAATTTCTGACATTTGGTATCACAATATTTTTTAATATAATTATTATTCAACTTATTATTTATCATTAAATATTTATTTTTCTATGTTTACTTTATAGTTTTTAACGACTATATTATTATTAGATAATATTTCTTAAGTTTCTTATTTTTAAATTGATTAAATTAGTTTATAAATTTAATTAATTGATTAATATTTTTTCTTCTAATATCAAGTTTTGAAATTTATTTATTATTGTGTTATAATATCTTATATTTGCCTACAAAAGTTCTCAATTAATCTCTTTACACAAAATCTCTTTTTGTGAACACCTTTTTTTGTGTGTGAAATATTTATTTAGAAGTTAATCACACTTTATTATATTCTTATCTAATTTAAATATATTTTGACATTTATTTTATAATACTTTAATTATATTTTTCATTTTTAAAATATATCAATAATTATTCATGATTAAATATTTATTTACCTTGATTTATAATTTTGAACGGCTTATATTATTATTCTATAGTATTTTACAAAGTGTTTATTGTGTGTGTATATTAAACTTATTTTTGAATGTATATTACTTTGTTTATAGATTATAAAATCAGGATCATGTGGTGGGAGTGGTTGGGGCTAGGTACAAAATTAAAACATTGCGGGTTCAAACCTCATGTCTCTTGAATGTTATTTTTTTGCTCCCTAGAAAATGTGTAAATGTTGAGCAATGTCAATAAAAAAATAAATCGCAAAACTAAACCACTGGAATTTGAACCCACTGTGTATTGCACCACCTGCTAATTATACGCAGGTCTTATGAATAATATATAATTTTTATAAATAATATATAATTATGCGCTTGTCTTATGACCATTACTCTTAACCTTATATAAATCAAAACTACCACATATTCTTTTCATAAATAAATAAAAAACTCTAAATAACTATTTAATAAATTATAATAAATAAAAATAAATAAATAATAAATAAATAATAAATAAAAAGAAAAATATAAAATTTATAATATAATACTAAATAAAATTCAAAATATAAAATCATAAAGAATATATAACACAATATTATTAAATTTATATAATTATTTTAATAAAAATGAAAACAAAAAAAATATAAGTCATTTAAATTTTATAATTTAGGTTAAATAATTATTTAATCATGAAGATTTAATATATTTATAAATAAAAAGAATTACTTAGGTTTATTAAATATTATAAACTAAATACAAAATAATTTTAAATTAGATAAAAAAAATTAATTGTGATTAAATTCGAAATAATTATAAGATATATATTTTACTTATGTAATTTCATAATTTTCTTTGAGTATTATATTTATTTTTTGAGAAATTATTTTAATTATGATAAATTTGAAAAAGATGTTTAATAAATTCGAAAAAAACTATTTAAAAAATTTGAAAAAATAAAAAATATTGTAAATGATATAAAATAAATTAGAAAAATTAAATTAAGTTGCCATTTTAACAAAAAGATATTTGTCTAAATAACTATTCAATAAATTACAAAAAGAAGAAAATAAAAAAATATCAAAATATAAATTACTATACTATAATACTAAATAAATCTCGAAGCTTGCAACCAGAAAATATATAATACTTTATAATTTAAATACATATAATATTTTTTATAAATTTGAAAAACAAAAGACTTAAAAATATTATAGACTATTAATATAAGTAGTTAAAAATCATAAAGTAATTTAAATAAACATTTAATCATAACTTAATATATTTAGAAAAATAAAAGGGAAAATTACCGTTTAGTGACAAAACCAAACTTGTATCTACCATTTAATCCTTGAATTAGTTTTGTCCCATATAGGCCAAATTAATATTATCAACTAATAAATGGTAGATAGGAATGGACTGTATTGCCCCTAAATAAATTCACGATACATTTCCCTCAACCGTCTACCAGATTGATTACTCTGATAATTCTATTTCATATTTATTTTTCCATCCCAGTCCTCAAAGTCGTTTTTCACCTTCTCTCAAATTTCAAACTCAAAATAAAGATTCATGTTTCGCATCAAGCTTGAATTTTATTAGTATGAAATTCTAAAGAAAAGTAAGGAAATAAAGATTCATGTTTCGCCTCAAACTTGAATTTTATTAGTATGAAATTCTAAAGTAAAGTAAGAAAATTAGTATGAAATTCTGAAAGGCTTTTCCAAATTAGTATGAAATTCTCAAATCCTCATTAAATTAGTACAGTATGAAATTCTAAAGGAACGTATGAAATTTACGATCAATAGGCTTGGACAAATTAGTATTAAATTTTCAAATCCCGTTAAATTAGTACGAAATCTTATTAGTATGAAATTCTAAA
>BMAC01000576.1:526002-552066 GCA_014905375.1 Phtheirospermum japonicum
CTTTTTCTTTTTTCTGAATATGATGAACATAAAGGAGGCCAATTAGATCCCTATTCATATGAGGATCTGCATTGATATATATATGTACTATTGTTGCTACTACACGTGAAATTGAATATCATGACAACCGGTAGCCCTAATTGGATCCCATTTTCTTCATCCCCAAATACTCTCCTTCTTCTGATCCTCCATAGCGGCGTGCCCAACGACTGAAAATCAGTGGTAGCGTTGGTCCTCCGACGACAACGTTATGCAGTGGCGGCAGGCACGGCGAACCTCCTCCCCACGATTGGGAAACAGCAGGGACAGCGGGTCAGCGACGTTCCGATTCCATGATGGCCCTGTCCTGTTTTTCCGGCAAACAAGGCGACGGTGACGGCAACCACATTGGTTTTCGATGGGCACTTCAACGATTGAGATGGACTTAAGGTGGCAGCTCGCGGCGCTTCGATGATTGGGCACAACCCGTCATAATGCGTTCATGATCGTTGCGAGAATGTGAGACCAACTTTTTGATGATTATATATGTTTTATAGATTAATTGCCTTCATATATTGTCCTAGGGTCGATGGTTAGGTTTGTTTAGTGTTAAACCTTGGTTGGGTAACCCAATCTAATAGTGTTCTAAAAATGATCATACACAACTTTGTTGTCATTGTTAGCTCATACCATCTATGATGGAGAGTCCCCAAACCGGAACACAGGTTAGGTCGGCTCGTGCCCAAGTTAGAAAGGAGCGGGTCACAAGGCAGCTTTGGTTAGTTTGGTGCTGGGCGAAAAGGTCAAAATAGTATCTTTGGTTGATCCGCTATCAGGTTTATTCCTTATCTCATGCCTTCAATTTCAATTTGTTCAATGAAGCGTGAAGGCTTATTGAAATGGATGCATATATGCCTGATAACATTTTTTTTTGTTTTTTTAAAAAGTGTAAATTCAATTTGTCACTATGGTGTTTGTTGGTCTAGCTAGCTGGCAGTGGCAACAATTGGAGAACAGTTGAAGTTAATACTCATCAGTGTATTTGAATCATCATAGCTACTTATTGCAGGGTGTTTAGATTTGTTCGAGGTTTTAATTTGATCATTTGTGGTCTGTATCATCGTGTACTCCATGTTTTATTTTTTTTGAAGTAGACGATGGAGAGTATTTTGCATTGATATTATCTGTTTTTTTATATAATGTTGGCATAAATTATCTTGAACCTTAACCGAATAGTTTTTTTCTAAGTAAATTGTCACATGACTAACTAGCTTCACAGGAGTGGGTCCACATGCATTTAATTTTTGTGATTATACTAACTGTCTACACAAAAGCAAAATGAAAAGTCGAATTGGGACTTATTTCACATTAACGACGTATTTCGAGATTTTCTACTAATACACATTAGCCTAAAATTTAGAATTATTGTATTATGGCTTTGTACTTCTAGTGCTCTTATTGAATTGACGTTGTGGATATCATATTTTTCGTTCCAATGTGGTAATACTAAAACCACGAACTCAATCAATCGTTTTTTTTTATTATTTAGTGGTTGAAATCATATTCTTGTTAATGTTTCTTTAAGTCTGCTCAATTCCTTTTATGTGAAATCATTCTAAATCTCGGGTAGGTGTTTTTATTTTTCAACGATGTTAACTGTTTGGCAAGGGCTGATTCGGTTGAACTGACTCGACGAGTTTATGGTGATAATAGTCTAATTTTAGATTGGTTTGGAAGTAGGTTTAGTAAGAACCTAAACAAATAGTGAATAAAATTTTATAATCTGGGGGGTTTGAGGATTTTACTTACGGTATATATGTGTGTTTTAGTAGTTGATGTGTTCGATTCTTTAATATGTTGACTCTATAGTTTTTGTGATCTGTTAGAATTTCAAAAGTTAACTTGATTTGTGAAATAGTTGGATTTCATGGGTTTGTAGTCCGGTATCATCTGATGATATATGGTGTCATCTGGTGTGTGCTAGGTTTGTAGTAGGTGATGTTATGAAATTTTATGTGGGACTTGTGATGGTTATTATTGTCAACTGTTATTGACTGTCGTGTTTCGAACAGTATATTCATAAGCCAGTTTTACCCTCTTAATTTATATTTTTGTATTTATTATCTTAAAGTATGTTGTATATATGAGTCTTAGTTGTCTGTATCTGCAAGAATTACCTAAATATCTATTTTCTATTAGAAATTATGCTTAAAATACGATTGTTGCGTTGTCTAGTTTTCTGTAGCATTGCTCTTCGATTTTGTGCTAATTTCACCCTCGTAATCTGCTTTTTGGATTTTGGTGGCTTCACAATAGTTGTAGCTTCTTGTATTATCTTTCTATCGCCTCATGAATCATATTTTTATCCGTTGTATTAAGAAAGTTATGGCTAAATTATCGTTGCTGCGTATGATGACATAAACTTGCAAATGTCTAAAAAAAAAACTGGATTTGAAAAGTTTTGTTTTATCTATTTTACTTGATGTTCTTGAAGGTGTGAGTTTATTTTATTTATTTATTTTTATTATTATTAAGTTAGTATTTATTTGGGGTGTTACATGATTTAACGTACAAATTACAGTGTTAAATTTAGCAACTTAAATAAAAAAATGGGATGTTACAATTTCAACGTTGAATTTTAAATTTTATATATGTATGATGAGGTTTAATTTTATGGATTTGAACTCTGGATTGTGTTAAATTTATCGTGCCCAATAATTATTTTAATCCTTTTATAGTTTTTTACAAAATTGTTTTCTCAGTCACTTATCCCACCTTCATTCGTTGATATTGCAGTAGTGGGTCTTTGAGATACCTAAGATACTGCTCGTGATAACTCGACGACCAAAAATACAAAATTCTTTAAGGAAACATCCTTAGGCAAATTTGAAGGTGAATAACAATCGATCAACATCGTCATGACTTCCTAGAAGACTAAACTTGCTCAGTGGTGATCAATTGCTAATTTTTATATCATCACGCACAAGTCAGTGTGTTCGCGCGGATAGGTATGTGTTTTCTTGATAAGTTTCTTGACTTGACCAAAAACCAATGATGTGAAATTTGTTGCAATATAAGGGGAAAATTTTTGACAGTGATATATAAATTAAATCCACTTAAGTGTAACGAAATGAAGATTTTAGTATTAAATTTATTCCTTTTGGTTCAATTTTATTTCTATTCTGACTCTGATTTTGTTTTATTTTCTTTGAATGCCGATTAGTCTGAGAAGGCCGACGATGAATGTGATATTATTGAACTTTATAAGCGCACGCATTATACGGTGAAAGGTGGTTGGTCAAGCGATGAGGCGGGAGAAAACTAGGTAACTAACTAACTAACACATGCTTTTTATAATCCAACTTCGTTAATGATCATGTTATTATTATTATACCTACAGGATTTGGAAGGTCAAGTGACGGAGCTCAAGAATGAAGTCGATGATTTGAAAAATCAACAGACTCAGCAAGGTGAGTGCATCAACAAGCTTATGGCCTTCATGAGAGCAAATGAGTCTGCTTCGGGTGGGACCTGATCCATTATATTCCACGTAAGTCGGAATCTCCAGTTTCAATTTTGTGAACTTTGTATAGTATTTCTTTGATGGTTTGATTATAAACTAATTTAGAATTATAAATTTMAAAWATGCAGGCKGTCTGATCCCRCTTTTGTTTTTGTTTGGCAATGTTGACATGTGAAACAAGTCAGGCTCAAGTCTTGCAATATGAAATAACTCTTTTGGCTTAGTTTATGCTTCCAGGTCCTTGTTTTGAATATTCAAGTACGTTGATTCTAGATGTCTAATTTGGTATGTGTTCTGGATATTTCAAGTTAATATTTTGGTTAGTTGTAAGTGTTTTGGTGTATGTTTGAAATCGTCGAAAAAATATTTTGGAATATTGTTATCATTATATTGTAATGATAAATGCTCATTTACTTTCATTTTCATCGTTACGATATTTTTTCCTTACAAGAGACTAATGACAAATTAATGTAGGACAATTTATGTCGTCATGAAAGTAAACAATCAAATTGTGTTCACTCAATTATTACAACTTTAAGCGTCACATAAGTTTTCAAATTTGTCACTTTAAATAAATTATGACATTTTATTTCATCACATAATACTTTGAACTTGTCACTTAAAATAAATTATTTATGATGATTGGTTTGTCACCATATAAACTCATCTAATGACAATGGATTTTATCACCATATGTACCCCTAAAATCATCATTGAACATATATCTTTTATGATGATAATAAAACTCGTCATATATTGCTAATTTTTTCGTGACAAAAAATTTCATCACCTTTAATAGTAAATGGTGACACAATGATTTGTCATTGTAAGTATAAATGTTCGGTGACGATCAATATTGCGTCACTATAAAATAGATCTATCGTGACGAATTAGGTTATATTTGGAAATTGTTTAATACATATTATGACAATATGAGCGTCATAATAACTCAATAAAGATTATCACCGCAGTTATGTTTGTCACGGAAAGTCAAATATTTTGATGACAAAATAAGTGTTCGTCATTGAAAATATTAACATATGGTGACAAAACTGATCTTTTGATGACAATTTTTCAATCACTTAAGTGACGAATTCTGCGTCACCAAATAGTATCATCTATGATGACAATTTACATCAGCGTCATCAAAAGCGAACATTTAGTGACGCGCTTGAAAAAATTGTCACGTTCACCAATGGTGACAGCAATACCATGACAACCGTTGTGACGCTCAATTTTCGTCACCGTTTCTCTTCAGTGACGAAAAAATAGAGTTTTAATGACGAAACGTATCGTCATCGAACATCAAATTTCTTGTAGTGTTAGATGCACGACGTTTTTTCAATAAAATTATCAGTATCTTATAAATTTAAAAATTTTATATCACATATTCACATGTATCACGCCTGTGTTGTATATTTTACATTTTTTTCAAACTCAATTTTCCACGGGTTTCCCCGTCAAATTTAGGGTATTTTAATATACTTTACAACTAATTTCGTGACTCAAGATAAAAAAAAAACTTGAAAATTCTCTATTCTGAAAACCAATCTTACATCGCAACTATAATTTCATGACTCACGGTAAACAACTTGCATAATTCTTAATTGGGAAAACCAGTTTTACTTTAATTAGAATAAGTAATGTTCTGATTTGTATGTAAGAATTATTTATTGTGAAAATGGAACAAATAATGTTACGATTACTATGTACTATTTTTAATATTAATCTTTTGGTATTTTTAATGAATATTACTCTTTTCCAAATCCCGCATGATATGTGTGTGTTTGCTTCGCATGCTTCGTTTGGAAAATAAAAATATCTGGTGTTTCGATTGCTTAAGTTTCATCCGAGCCTAATATCTACTTAATTTAATATTTTCTTTTTATTGTATCTCACCTAATTTAATCTTTTTATTTTATTATATTTTTACCCAATTTAATAATCTTCTTTTATTATATTTTGTCTAATTCAATATTTTTTTTATTCCTAATATAAGAATATAAACAAGTGATATAAAATTAGTAGAAAAGATCTTAGTTAGTTATTTTAATTAAAAGATAAATTACATAAGACATAATTTTAATTAAAAATTATTATGAAATTATATATGAAGAACTATTGTTAAACCAAACAAAAAATAATAAAAATTGAAACAAAAAAGATAACATAATATTAATACTAATAATAACAAAAAATTATTATGACTAGAAAAATAAATATTAAATATATTCTAAACCTCTTTATCTAATTCCAATATAATGAATTGATACACATATTATATATCTATACAAACAAATTAGTATCTTACACACAAATAATAGTAATAATAATAATAATAATAATAATAATAATAATAATAATAATAATAATAATAATAATAATAATAATAATAATAATACATATACTACAAGTTAGATGCACGATGTTTTTTCAATAAAGTTATCAGTGTTTTATAAATTTTAATTTTTTTAATCACATATTCACATGTATCATGCGTGTGTTGTATATTTTATATTTTTTTCAAACTCAATTTTCTACGGGTTTCCCTGTCAAGTTTAGGGTACTTTACAACTAATTTCGTGACTCAAGAAAAAAAAAAACTTGAAAATTCTCTATTCTGAAAACCAGTCTTACTATGATTGGAACAAATAATGTTCTTGATATATCATAACTATAATTTCGTGACTCACGGTAAACAACTTGCAAAATCCTTAATTGTGAAAACCAGTTTTACTTTAATTAGAACAAGTAATGTTCTGATTTGTGTGTAAGAATTATTTATTGTGAAAAAAGATCAAATAATATTACCATTTCTAAGTACCATTTTCAATATAATTCTTTTGGTATTTTTAAGGAATACTCTTTTCCAAATCTCGCATAATATGCGTGAGTCTGCTTCGCATGCTTCGTTTGATAAATAAAAAGTTCAGGTGTTTCGATTGCTTAGGTTTCAATGAGCCTAATATCTACTTAATTTAATAATTTCCTTTTATTGTATCGTACCTAATTTAATCTTTTTATGTTATTCTATTTTGCCCAATTTAATATTTTTCTATTATTATATATTGTTGAATTCAATAATTCTCTTTTATTCTCATAATAAAAATATATAAATAAGTCATATAAAATTAGTAGAAAAGATCTAATTTAGTTATTTTAATTAAAAGATAAATTACATAAGATATAATTTTAATTAATAAAATTATTATGAAATTATTAAATAAGTAGTGTTTATAATAAAAGTTAATATAACTTTAATTTTGTAATTTTAAATATTCTATACAGGTAAATTGAGATTATTTGAAATAATCTAAGTATGTAACTAAATATTAGTAATCAATTCAATCTAACATAAAAATATAAAATTATATTATAATAATAATAATAATTATTATTATTGTTAAATATTGATTAGACATCGGTACGATGCGACACGGGTTCAGAGTATGAAATCCGCTTAGGTTAGGCATTAAACATGAAAATAACGAATTGAATCTAAACATGAAAATAAAAATTTAATAATTGATAAAACAAATTGGACATGTACAAGGCAAGGTTTGAGAATACATCTTTCGAATTTTTCATTTTACATAATAATTTGTAATTATTACAAATATTTTTTATATTTATCTTTTGATAAACCACGTGTAATACACGAGTATTAAACTAGTGTATATATATATATATATATATATATATATACCACTATTAAATATGTTATAAATAAATATAATAAATTAATTTAATAAAAAATATGATTATAAAATATTTTAAAATTCAATTCAAAGAGTCCATATAAATAAATATGAGTTCATCAACCACTATACAACATAGAAAAATGTAGTTGAATTAAATGTAACTAAGAGAAATCAAATAAAATAGTTCAATTCTTATATCATCACTCCAAGTCTAACAACTTCAAAATGAAATAAAATTAACCATCATAATTTGTATTTATTTGTACTACAAATAAAAAAAATAAGACCCTGTCAATTTTATTTAATATAAAAATAAGAAAGCAAAAATAAATAAATAAATAAACCACCTTCTTGAATCATATTTTTATTATATTAATTTAATAATAGCGAGGTATCTTTTAATTATGGTACGTTAGTGGATCGTGTATCATGAAGATATATTTGCAAATAAATCTTGAATTAATTACCACCTTCTCTTTCTCTTCTGACATAGATATTGGAAGATATTATCATGAAAATATACCAACAAATAACTTTTGAACCAATCATTCCTCTGAGACAATACTATAGAAGGAATTTCATCTTTTCTCAGGCTCTTCTCATCATTATCGCTTGCATTGATATTATCATGGATGACGGAAGATATATCAGCCAAATAAACCAACACGCGCGAGACAACTTTATAGAGGAAATCTTTTGTCAAGCAAGCAGCCGCATTTTCAACCAATGAGCCACACTCAATCTTTCATACACACAAATCCCACTACTTCCACACTCAATCTATGAAGAACTCCTTGAGAAAAATAACTATCAATATATTAAGATAAACAAAAAAACGGGGATTTAGTGTTTGAGAGATACTGAGATTCATCTAACAGAGCAACTGCGTTATGCCTCAAAACTAAGAGAAACAATAATCCAGACAACATAGTCCATCTTAAGGTATGCAAATTAATTATATCTACGCATCAATAATATTTCTTTTAAGAAAATCGATATCTTGAACCATAAAACCACCAAATTCTTCTATTCATTCATAAGACTTATTGACCAAAAACACTAAAGAAGGAGAAGGGAAAATCCTAGTCCATCTTAAGGTATGCAAATTAATTATATCTACGCATCAATAATATTTCTTTTAAGAAAATTCATATCTTGAACCATAAAACCACCAAGTTCTTCTATTCATTCCATATTCATTCCATAAGACTTATTGACCAAAAACACTAAAGAAGGAGAAGGGAAAATCCTAGTCCATCTTAAGGTATGCAAATTAATTATATCTACGCATCAATAATATTTCTTTTAAGAAAATCCATATCTTGAACCATAAAACCACCAAGTTCTTCTATTCATTCCATAGGACCTATTGACCAAAAACACTAAAGAAGGAGCAATAAAAATCCTTTGGATATCTTCAAGACTAACTTGAGGAGGGTACAAACTAAAATATTTTTATTGTTTTACAAAAGAAGAAAATGATGCATAATCTAATTATATATTTTAGAATTTGTGTTTCATGTGAAAGATATCGATGATATACTTATCTATATATTTTATAAGTATATTTTTTATATTAGAAGTGACAGTTGCTTAAATTATGTATTAATTGTTTTTGTGTGTTGTGATTAAATGACCATGATATTTTATTCATATATTGTGCATGTCATACAAAAATATTTATTGATGTTTATGTGTTGAGATTTAGGATATGAGAAGAAAGTGCAAGAATAAATGGATTGAAAATTATATTTGGTAAGTAAATAAAAATTAGAGGATTTGCTTGCAAGAATATTGAGAAATATTGGATGAGGACTACAAAAATGGAAATTATTATGTTCTTATGTTGATCTCACATTTTGAGTGAATATTGACAAAATCTGGATCTTTATGGCCAAAGTCATAAATCTTAGAAAGTTTAGGGGCCAATTTGCAAATCTCTAAAACTCTTTAAAATAAATCTGAAAATTTCATTTTAGGGGATGTTTTAAACTATTATGAATCTACTGGACTCATGTTTAAAATTTCATAAATACTCGAGTTCAATATCGAGAGTTATCGCCTAAAGGGTACAAAAATATAATTTTGAGAGAGTTGAGGGTCAAAATGCAAGTTTTAGAAAACCTGCTAATATTACCTTAAAATATAAGAAATTTCAGTTTTTCTAGGTCTAGTACAGACTCATGTCGAGCCCTAATAATTTTTTCTAACTTGTGAAAATGTCAAATTTAAATTATTTGCTCAAACTAATTTGTAAAAACTTTGGGGTCAAACTATAATTTTGAAAACAAATAAATAACAAAACTTATGACCGTACATTCTTTATTTTATTTGGGAAGTCTGAAAATTAGTTTTAAATCAAGGTGACCTTTGATTCACGACTTTTGCCGTCTAACCAAAATAAAGGGAGCTAAATGCAAAATATAAAAAATAACCCGCATCCTCAAACTAATTATTACCTACTGTCATTTTCTAGGTTTTGAAGTTTAAATTGTTACAATCCGATCCCTAGTCCATGGTATATAAATTTTCTTATAAAAATGAGTATTTTAAAATTGTGACTATTATTTAATTAAATAAAGTAGTTAAGGTTTAATTACCTTAACATTTTTGCAAAACTCCAAATAATGATTTTTTGATCATAATTTAATTTAAATTTCATTGAAATTATTTTAATAATGATTGACTAACAAAATCTTAAAATACTAAAAGGTTCCATTTTGTAAGACTTATTTATTTAACTCTAAACTTGTAACTTCCAATTCCATGTCGCTTGGTCCATAATTCTCGATAATTTTATCTCGATACTTATGAGATTTATTGAATAAAACTATCCACTCAACACTTTATTTATTTAAAATCATATCCCTCTAACATATATCACCCCACTCCAATTATTGTTAAAAGTGATTGAGCATCGCATCCATGTTGTCATTGTGATGGACCTTCGAGTCTCATGTGATTGAGTCAATGTGGTATGTCGGGCCCAGTGTGATGTGGATCGAGCGAGTCAATGATCGAATAGCGTGGCTATGGTCTTGAACCGTTTCCCGATGACCTAATCTCGCAACTGGCGGACGGAGTGTCCAAAGGAAAGTGGGTCGTAGATAGGGTATAATTGCAATTATGGAAATCTCTGGATAAGCACCTGAGCTAAAGAGCTGTCGTGCCCGATCGTTATAATGTTGGCGTGGTCTTCGGCCAAAATAGTGGTTACGGCCAAATGAAGATAATGAATGGGCGTTATAAGGAGAGATGAAGAATCAAATCATCTAGATGTGATTTGGACGTTTAATGTGAAATTGATTGTGTTTGAGAGCTCGTCCTTCGAGGATGTACGCTCAGCGAGTGAATGCATAGAGTGTAGTCTTGTGGACCTATACTCATCGTTTGGTCATTATTAAATGATTGCTTGGAAACTCTATTCTTTTACATTTATTTACATTGAACCAAAACGTGCATCAAGAATTTTATAAGAATATTTTCCAATTACAAACGTTTGTACTCAAATCCAAATGAAGCCACACTTGCACACCATCACCCGCTCACTGAGATTTTTGTCTCACTCCACCTACTTTTATTTTTTAAACCAAAACCAGACATCGATAACGCTTGCAACAAGGTGGAGGACCACGAGGAGTAAAAAGTTGAAGACACCGTGTTGGGGAATTATAAATTTTAATAAATAAGATACTCATTTGAGATTTATTTCCGCTGCAGAATTAGTACTCCTAGCTATTCAAGAATATGTAAGATATTTAATTGGTTTGAACACCCGACAAGATTGTTGTTTACCGGCACAACCGACATTATCTATGCTATTGAATGAGTTGTGTTTATTATTATCAAATAGTCGCACCTTTGTGCCGTCAGGGCGTGACATATAAAACTAACAATTATAATAGTTTGATTTTAAATATATGATCACAATCTTAATGGAGGATTTCCAATAAGGGTGTGGTATTGACAGATGCAATTAATTCTATTTTTTGTTGAACACCCAATCTATCAAATCGAATAAGGGTTCTCCATATTTTAGATATGTAGAAGTAAACTCAGCATCTCCTGCCACGTCATTCCAAAAATCCACAAGCCATTCTGGTGCATGCAGTTTGTTGGTATCGTGATCCCAAGTAGTGTGGTTGCTCCCCAACATCATATGAAAATATTTGTATCATTTTTCAAGAAGTTCAACTCGCTGGGTTATCTGATCCATAGTGAAGTCTTTCCTGAACTTGACGTTGATTTTGTCCAACAAAATCCACGTGATATTGTTGCGTTATCCTCTTCTTGGTTCATAAAGTCCATTGAGACTTCTCTCACGAAGCTCGTCAATAAGCACAATATCCATATGGATGCTCCACTCGATTAAATCGTAAAAAAATAAATCTTCCTCAAAATCGAATCTTGGTAAATTGGTAGGCTGATGTGAACTCATTTTTTTTTTTGCTTTTGATTAAAAATAGGATGATTAAAAAAATATTAATGGGCAAGTGAGATGTGGTTAGGAAAAGAGGTTCCAACATCCCATTATATAGGTGTATATCTTTTAAGATATATGTGTAGTAATTACAAAGAAAAAAGAAAGGTGAATGCATATGGGTTACAATATTAGACATTGGAAATGCTACTTTGAATAGTAACTATGACTATTCAAATACTATACACTAATTTTTTTTAAAATGATTCACATGACTGATCGATGAGACATAGTAGATTGACAACACCAACAAATATTTTCATTAAATGAAGTGAACATATTACGAAATTGTACATTACACAATTCATCGTGCACAATAAAACTGAGGTCATCCCAATCCCATCTTATTACACACTAGAATATAGAATTAATTGGAAATCCAAACATTATAAATACCAACACATTCTACTTTTTAATTGTGTAACACGGTGATAACAATTCATCCGAAAACTTCTTCAAAATTCTCCCACATTGGTGCCTCATCCAACAGGTAGTACTTGTGTGTCGGTATAATACTATTTTATTTCTTCATAAAAAAATTCAGTTATTAATACACTCATATCCTTATAGGTGGAGGGGTTGCTTCTCAGTTACACCAAGAAAATAATGGGAGACGATGGTATCAACAGAGACTCGTTTACGTTCACGACCCCTATAAACTCTGTGATCTATAAATAAGTAATAGTAGTAGTCATACCTCCTTTACATTTCCTCTATTCTATGGCCAACTTCATCAGTAGTAAAAGTACATGAAAATCGGTCATGAAGTAAATTTGTTACCTGCCCAACACTCAAACTTCTCTCTCCATTTTTTTGCTCCTCTTTCGACACTATTTTTTTGAGAAATAAAAAAAATCTAGAATTACTCGATCCATCACCGTGTTCCACATGGTTCATACCAGATCATAAAAATCATCTTCGATAAATCTCACATCAGGATGATCTTCATCAAAACTAGCCATTGGTCTCTGTATTTTGTACGGACAGAAAGATAACTTGATATTATATTAATTTATGTTTATTATATTAACTTATGTTTCCTTGATTATCTTTCATCATGTTTATGTAGATACAATGAGATAAGATGTATGTGTGATGTCTAACCATTCAATTTATTTCCATTTAAATTTAAAAATAGAGTAAAGAAGTTGTTCGGTCTTCTCAAACATTATGAAACTGAAAATATTATTGATACCAGTGATGCAACAGTGTGTTATCATGTCGTTGTTAGATTTCACATGCCAACTGGACCCCATCATTTTAATACTTTGTATTTAATTTTGGTTTTTTGTAAATATATATGAATAATAACAATTCAATTGTATAATTTTGTAGTTTTTTTCACTATTTAGCGTCACATGCGTAAGAGTAAATTGTACAATGGAATTGCAATTATGTAATCTTTTCACTGTTTGGTGTCACATGCGTAATAGTAAATTGTATAATGAAATTGTACAATTGTGTAGTCTTTTTAATTGAACAATATGAATAGCCTTAAATTCACGTGCAATTGCTCGTCCCGAGAATGTGTAGTATTTTCAATTGAACAGTATGACTGCTGGTGTCTTGGGTTGGTGAAGTCTATGGTCTTTTCATGCAACTCAACCCGTCAGGTGAACAACAACAATGTCACATGCCTAAGGAGAGGAGTGAACAGTAAGACTATGGCACGTGCTCACTCTAGTTATAAATATGTACTGAAAAACTTGAGAAGTCATTATCAAGCCTCTTTCCATTACTCATTTCATTTCCAAACATAAAAAATAATGGCTGGCCACTTTGAAGATGAAGAAGCGCATGAGATGCTCCTGTTCAGATAATTGGTCACGGTTACTACGATGAAGAAGATGGTGAATGGACACAAAAGATGGATGGAATTTTAATTGAGCTTCTAATTGTTAAAGAATGCACAGGTGTGTAGAATCCTAGTGGGGGACTACCACCTCCAAAAGATAGTCTTGATGAACCACAAGAATTAATCCTTCGTTGTTTTGGGGTTTCACTCTATTTAGAAGATGTCGAACAAAGGATCTCTCAACTTGAAGAATGATACATGCGGTACAAGGAACTGATCAATACCCTAGGAACATTTAGGTTTGGAGAGAGTAGCAACTACAACTACGTGAATGGAGATCACAACGTCAAAAAGAAGTTCTTACCTGTAAGTTCCGCACTACTCTGATATAAGATACACGTACTTAAATCTATCATTTATCTAACTAATTAATTATACAGGACTGCCTAATCATAAGCCCATGTAACGCGTTTGAGAAGGAGCCATTGCGAGCAAAAATGAAAATATTATGGGGGAGAAATTAAAGTTCTTGATGAAGAATTTGAAGACTATTGTGTTATATTATGTTATGTTAGACTGGTGTGTTGTGTTATGTTAGACTATTGTGTTTTGTTATTTCCTCTTTCCCACTTAGTCTGGTATAATAATTAAATCAAATTATGGTCAATTATTTAATTAATATATTATGAAATATAAATTGACATCTATATGAAAGAGATTTTTTTTGATTGGTGGTAAACAAATTATAGTTTCAATAGGGTAAAATCAAAGAAGATTTAATTAAAAAAATGATTTTATATGCATTATAAGGTTTATGTTATGTAAATTGCTTTAAACATTAACATTATTTTATTAAAACACAATAATAAAATATAGTCCAAAAAAACGTTAAAAATGTGTTCCTCGTCCTTATTAAACCACTCGCCCCTAGTTATTTTTACTGATCAGCCCCAATAACACCTCTCGACCCAAACTATTCCTAATGACCGACCTAAAGACTTAGCCCTGTCCGCCCCAAATCATTTCTATCCTAAAAAAAAGGTTAAAAACGTGCTCCTCATCCTTATTAAACCACTTGCCCTTAATTATTTTTACCGCTCGACCTAAACAACACCAATCGACCCACACAATTCCTAATGATTGCCCCAAAGACTAAGCTTGATCGCCCAAAATCAATTATATCCTCCCAAAAAAATGTTAAAACCCTATTTATAGCCCAAAATTACAGAATGACCCATTTACACTTGGATTGGAAACCCTATCCTCTGCACTGTTTATAGTAAAATGATGAGAAAAATGCCGCTCTAAAACCAAACAACACAAAAAAACAAACGAAAAACCCTACGCATCAAATTTATCCCAAAAACCGAACACCCACCTCACAAAGTCGGGCAGCAGGGAGGGAGTTTTAAGGTGAGTATATTCTTTATTCTTCACAAAAAATTGAATTTAGTTTAAAAAAGAACCTTCTACTTTTTATTTATTGTTCAATTCTCATATAATGTTAACATTTGTTATATTGTACGATAAAGAGTTTGATTTGAAGATCTGTAATATGAAAATCTTGTATTATATGAAACAAATCTACTTAGTGAATCATAATGAAGATGCTTTTCACCAAAAGTTAATGGAAAAAATAATAATAAAATATATCGAATATATAATTCAGTTAAATAGTTCTCTATATGTATTAGAAGTCCATGTGTGGATGCCCGGGTCAAATTTTAACCATTATTGAAACATAAATAATAAGAAAATTACATTGATTAACTGAACTTCCATTGGTCTTTCTCTTTTCTTGAAAGGAAAAAAAGAAAGAGGTGGTTACACCTCAAATATCCACGAAAAAGTTTTTTTTATATCTTTGAGTGACCTACTTTCCGACTTCCTTTTTATTAATTGATGTATCATTTCATCCTTTTGCCTCTGACCACTGACACTGAATAATCATCATTTTACATCCACAAAAATCTTGTTCAGTTTTAGCCGAGTTAGTTGACTTAGTGTGTTCTTCATTTCTTACCGCCATGTATTTGATTTATGTGAATTTAATTTTTGGATTCTATATTGTTGCATTGCTTTCCAAAGAAGATTCCTCGCACACGGAACTCTGTCCTCAAGAATATGTACCATCCAATTGGTTGGGGTAAGGAAGAAGAGACTTCTCTCATCCAAGGAATTGAATGATGCGGCCGATTACTTTGATGTGTGTGAGAAGGATATCTGGAATTTGGCTTTATTATTCTTAAGCAACCAATTCAAAAGAGAATTCTCAATGGAAAAGGTGAAACGACAAGTCCAACTCTACAAGGATCGGGTTGATGTGTTTGTTGAATGGAAAAATTCACCTGGCGTCAAGTATAATGTCCAAACAAGCAAGGTGAAGGTCAATAGTACCTATTGGGCTAACATTGGAAAGGTGGTTGTTTTCTTAAAACTAGTTTGAGTACCAAAAAACTGCTTTTTTCTTTTAGTAAATATCATAGCACTTACGTAGGTTCGCAGGAAACAAAGAGGCAATGCTACTTCTGGACTTTTGGATTGGAGTACTATGAAGTGGCCTACAAGTTGTGGATAACAGAAAATGCGGCGCCGATAGATTTCTCATATGTGGATGGCTATACTGAATTCAAACCAATTGAAGTTGAGCTTGAGTACGAGGATGATGAAACAGAGGATGAGGAAACAGACGATGAGGAAACAGGTTGATGGCTTCGAGGAATGAGCGGCCTTTTGTGCGGGTCACGTGTGACCATAATGGGGTCCTCTTTCTATTTCCTCTCTTATATTTGTCTATTATTGCTCTGTTAGCATTATGGACCATGCGGTATTGTGGACAATGGGATCATATGAATGCAATGATGGCGGAAGATGTGTTTGTATTTTGTTTTAGAATTTTGATTAGATTATACTTTTGTAAAAATTCTCCCCTCGCCCCGAAAATCTAAGAGGTCATCCTCTGAAAATAAATTTAATTAAAAATAAACTACACGACTCGAACAACACTACTCGCCACCAAACTAATTACATACATCGACCAAAATACTCATTGCCCTCGTCCCAAGCATTTGAAGGTGTATCCTCTAAAAATAAATTAAATAGAAAATAAACTACTCGACTCGAACAACACTACTCGCCCCAAAATAATTACATACATCGACCCAAATACTCACTCCCCTCACCCCAAACATTTAAGGTGTATCCTTTAAAAATAAATTAAATAGAAAATAAACTACTCGAGAATACTTACTTCCCTCGCCCCAAATATTTAAGGTGTATCCTCTAAAAATAAATTAAATAGAAAATAAACTACTTGACTCGAACAACACTACTCGCCCCAAAAAATCAGAATTTTAGAAAATCAAAATCAATTAATATACATTATACTCGGATTCTTTGCGATAAGATAATTCAATTTTGTGAAATTGGATCTGCAATTGACCCACAATAATTATGTAACATCACCATCGCACAAATATCATCTCCTTGTGATGGTTAAAGGCGACGTGGATGGTGATGGAGATAGGCTGCTCACATCAGAGTGTGCAGCAAGATTATCGCAACAAGACAGGATCTCTTAAAAAGGTCGTCGCTGATGTTGAGCACAAAATACCGCCAGCTAGTCAATCCGGATCATGGGGCAGTATTTTACCTTGTCCGTGGCTGGAAGAATAGGATGTTGCTGTCAGTCAGTCATCGGTTACTGGCGATGTTTCCGTTGCTGTCAGTCAGTCATCGATATTGCTGGCGCTGTTGCCGTTGCTGCCAATTGTTGTTGTTCCTGTCGATTCCCAATGATGCTGGCGGCGCAGGTGGATGGTAATCAAGGGCGGAGGCACTTAAAGGCTTACTTGGGCTTTAGCCGGGTTGCCCCACCATAAATTAAGATTAATTATTAATATTTTACATTATATTTTAGATCAACAATGAATTAGCCTTGTGAATTTTTTTTTATTAATAAGGCAAAGCCCACTAAGTCCACAATAGTTGGTTAAAATCCAATTGATCTCAGTAATATCAATCTCACTTTGCCGTGTTGTTGTATTAGATTTTAAATTTGTCTTAATATTTAGCTAAGCCCTTAGACTGTTCTTAATATTGAAAACAAAAGAATAATAGATATACAGAGAGCTTTTGAGGAAGATGGCAGCCAAAACAAATAATCGTAAAAGGCAAGGCAGACGTCTCAAAAAAAGAAAAGTTCCATCCAATTTCCAATCCAATTTTTTATCTTGTTTAAAAACTTCATAATTGATTGGTAAGCTTTCAAAATTCATAGGTTCAACATTCTATATTTTAACCCTAAATTCTAAATTTTAATCCTTAACTATAATTTAACAAATTGAATTGTATTTTCTTTCTAGGCTTCAATCCCATATAATTCTAATTCCTTAATTGTAATTTGTAAATTTATTATGTACTCAATTCTCACCAGTCGTATAATTCAAAACGACGCTAAGAAACTATGTTCCACTAATTTCTTACACTTTTTTTCACTTTCCTTCACCAAATAATTATCATCGGGATCTATGATAGAGCCACAACTTTATAGTTACCTTTTAATTAAAAGAAACAAAAAACTAGACTTGTTGTATAACCATATTACAAATAAATCCAGTTTTCTTTGAAGTTTCTAATATTAATATTTTTAATACTAACTTTAATTCAATATTAATTTTTCTTTTCTTAAACAGGTATTCATGTCAAATCAAAAGAGAAAGAAGGGTAATATCCTTTCATTCTTCGATCTAATTGTCGATAATCCTTCATCATCTGAGAGAGCTGAGACTAATCCATCCATTCCTAATGAGGATCCTGAACCTTCATCTAAGTCTCAAAGACTTGAGTTTAATGAAACTTCTCTTGAACGGGATCCTGGATTGCGTATTCCGATGTGGCGACATTCTATTAATCAGTGTGGTGATATTAGACGAGCTTATATCAATATGGGGCCGTGTCGGCCTAAATTAAAGAATTACCCACGGTCTGATTCTGGTAAGCAACAACGTGCATTTGTTATCGATGGTTTGAAACATTTAAATGGTTAGAGTACTCCCAATCGAAGGATGTAGTGTTTTGTTTTCCGTGCTACCTATTTGAGTTAAATGAAGCACAACAATCTCCCTTTACGGTTGGAGGGTTTAGGAATTAGAAGTACGTTAACAATCAAACTAACTATCCCTTTTTGACTCATATGGGAAACTATAACTCAAGGCACAATAAATCTGCAAAAGTCGTTGTTGATTTGATGAATCTAACTCAACATATAGATAAATTTATGAATCGAGAGTCTTCTTAACATGTTTGAAAGAATTGATTAAGACTTATAGCAACAATTGAGAGTGTTTGTTGGCTTAGTTTGCAAGCATGTGGATTGAGAGGTCATGATGAATCTCCAGATACAAAAACCGTAGTAATTTTATTGAGATGCTTAAACTTTTGGGAAAATGGAATGCTAATATTGGTGATGTTATCTTAAACAAAGCTCCGGGAAATGCAAAGTATACCTCACCAGAAGTTCAAAAGGAAATCATGCATATTATTGGTAATAGAGTTAGAAATAAAATTCGTAATGAAATTGGAGATTCTAAGTTTTGTATTTTGGTGGATGAAGCGAAAGATGTATCTAACAAAGAAAATATGGCTATAATTTTGAGATTTGTTGATGCCCATGGTGTTTTGCGGGAGCATTTTTTCCAAATTGTACATGTTCATGACACCACTGCTGCAACACTTAAGAAAGGAATATGTGGAGTTCTTGGTAGATATAATTTTGAAATTCAGAATTTGCGAGGTCAAGGGTGTGATGGTGCTAGTAACATGTGTGGTTCTTTTAATGGTTTACAAGCTTTATTTCTTAAAGATTGCCCCTATGCATATTACGTGCATTGTTTCGCTCATAGTCTTTAACCAGCGGTAGTTGCGGCGGTTGAAAAGGAAATCTCTGTATGGATTTTCTTTTCAAATATGACAACTATTGTCAATCTCATTACATCTTCGTGCAAACGTAATGCTGAGTTACAATCTTTTCAAGTTAATGAAACTGCACATTCTATTGATGTTGGTGAACGTGAGACTGGATGAGGAGCTAATCAGATTGGTACATTACATCAAGCTGGAGCTACTCGTTGGAGCTCCCATTTTGAGTCTATTTGCAGTTTAATAGACATGTATGATGCAACTATCAGTGTGCTTGAAAACATTATTATTGATGGTTCTTCTACTTCGATGCGTGGGGAAGCTGGTGGTTTCTTAACACTAATGAAGTCTTTTGTTTTCATTTTTATTTTTCATTTGATGCATAAAATTATGGGGATCACAAATATTCTTTGTCGTGCCTTGCAACAAAAATCTCTCGATATCATAAATGTAATGGGTTTAGTCTCGACGACAAAAACACTTCTCCTGACATTGAGAAATGAAGGTTTTGATATTCTTCTTTCATATGTCGAATCATTTTTCTTGAGATTAGATGTTGATATACCAGTTATGACTGCTCCTTATAAGCATTATAGTCGTTTATGCCGTCAAAAGAACAACATGACAGTGGAGCATCATTTTTATTATAATATATTTAGTTCTGCTATAGATTATCAGTTGGAAGAGTTGAACTCTAGGTTCAATGATGAGACGGTAGAACTTCTTATGTTCAGCACTGCTTTGGACCCGAAACATAATTTTATATTGTTTGGTGTTGCCAAGATTTGTACTCTTGCGGAGAAGTATTATCCTGAAGATTTCACTGAACAGGAAATACATCATTTGAGGTGTCAGCTTCAACATTATGAGCTCGATGTAGTTTGTCATGAGAATTTTCAAAAAATGTCCACCATCTCCGAATTGTGTCGAGGCTTATTTGAAACAAGAAAGGTGCAGTGCTACAATTTGACTGACAGATTGATTCGTCTAGTTTTAACATTGCCAGTTTCCACGACAACTACCGAACGTGCATTTTCGACTATGAAGCATGTGAAAACAGTTTTTTGTAATAAAATGGGAGATGATTTTCTTGCAGATTCCCTAATTATCTATATTGAGAGAGAGTTTGATTCAAGTATCGACTCAAATTCTATAATTGACGAATATTATACTTTGAAGAATCATAGATCACAACTTCAATAATATTGGTATGTCAATATGAATTATCTTTGCATCTTTTATTTTAAAAATATTAATTTGATAATTAACATTGCATAATGGGTTTTGAAAATATTGGTGTATTTAAACTTCATTAAATTCTTGCAGGATGGTGGAGATTTTTGTCAGTTTATCCACGTTATTGGATGCCTCTCTTCTAATTTCAATGCCTCACAATTAGTTTTTTTAGTGGACTTTACATTAGTGTCAAGTGAACTTGTAAGTGTTTGTTTTGGAATTTTATTATCTTACTTGATCATCTCTCTTTGTCTCTCTCTCTCTCTCTCCTTTTTTTTGTTGGGAGTTAAATTGTCAAACTTATATATTTTGATTAATGTGATAAATTTTCGAGCTTGTTGGATCATTTTTCTTAGTGAAAGATAAGGGAAAAGCTCTATTGGTGTGTATTTTATTCCATATTATTTTTTTTTCGTTAAAAATACTTTAGCTCGGGTGGATTTTTAACGGAGGCTTGAGCACTGTTATTGTCGATGGTGGCCGCTAATTATTCTCTCACTTGGAGAATAAAGAAAGCCTAGGGCAACATTAATTGTTTGAGTATGTGAAGGTTGACTATTTGTAGTCTTCGTCTATTTTGATGATTTAAATTGGGGAAATTATAAAATATACTTTTTCTTTTTTTTAATAACACGATACTTTTACTCGTACTAGATATCATCTTATTAACTAATTTTCTCAATCTACTTAATTTGTTTTTGTTTTCTTTGCCAATCTATTTCTTTTAGGGTGAATTCCCAACTAGGTCAATAATAAAAAAATAATGCCCTAAATAATTCATTCAATACTATTATCTTCCACTTACTCACTAGTACACAGATTCGGACAATAATAACCCCAAATTAATATTAATCCTATCCAAAATAACTCCCCTAACGCCTGGCTTTCCACATTACCTCCCGCAAAATAAGCAAACATATTCCATACAAACCAAATTCGGGATAATATACAATCGAAATCGGAACCACAGTAGTTTTGAGCGAACTGGAAAAATCAAGCAGATCCTTTTTTCGAAAAAAATCGAATCATGCAATTTGGAAAAAATTGATTTTCTTACTAGGGTTTCAAGCGAGCTGAAGATTTAAGGCGGGTGTGGTTTTGCCCGAAATCGCTGCTCGAAATTCGATACAATGCTTCAGAGAATCACGTAATTGAAGGGGTGATACGCTGATTCTCAACAATACGATTCACAGTTTAGAATCACGTAGTAGGATTTTTGAATTTGTACTGCTTGTAGCCAAAAAACAAACACACCTCCCCTTTCTTCACCAGCGATTTAAGATGACGAACATGCCTCCCCCTCCGTAAGTCTTTTGTTCATCGTTCTTTATTATTTTAACTTTTGATGGCGTTCAAACGCGATGGGCTAGCGTTTATATAGTCCGTAATTGTCCTGACTACTAGTCTGTAATTATCAACCACTTTGTAGTGACTAGTCAGTATGGAATTCATCCCTATTACAGGAGTGAATTATATTCCCTATTCGTAATTTAAATTTCGTTGTGTGTATATGCAAATTAACAATAGTAGCAAGGTCAGTTTCTAAAAGCAACTAGTCTGTAATTTATAACTAGCCTGTAATTGGTGATTCGTAAATCGTTCTGGATAGTAGTACGTAATTCATATAGATTGAAGTACTCTAATCTTATGCCAAGTTCGTAACATAAATTCCATCGTGTATTTGGTGAGAGGGTTTTTGAGCAAATTTTATGATATCTAGACAGTTCTTAAATCATTTTTGCCCTCGCCAGATTTTTTAATTTTTATTATTTGTAAAGTTTTGATCGAAAATACTATAATCGATTCTTATAAGCCAAAAATATCAGATTCCTAATTTTGTAGGGCGAAAAGTACAATTATATAGGGTCTTTTTTACCTGATTTACTGTAAACCATACAGTATGGAATTCATCTCGGTTACATGAATGAATTATATGCCAAGTTCGTAATATAAATTTTATCGCGTGTATATGCAATTGAACAATAGTAGCAAGGACAGTTTCTAAATATAAATAGTTTTTAATTTATAACTAGTTAGTAATTGATGGTACGTAAATTGTTCTTGTTAGTAGTACGGAATTCATCTGGATTGTAGTATTGAATTATATGCTAAGTTCGTAACCTAGATTTCATCGTATATTTAGTGAGAGGGTTTTTGAGCAAATTGTATATATTACCCTCGCCAGGTTTCTCTTCTAATAGTACCTAGTAGTATTTGACGGACTAGTCTGCATTATGTAGTTTGTATAGCGTTCTTCTAATAATACGTAATTAAACTATGGTGTAGTATAAAATTGTTTGCCAAGTTCGTAATATAAATTCCGTCATGTGTATAGGTGTACCATTATGAACTGTAACAGTTCCATTTCGCGACATTATGTATGCTAAAGCTGTAACATGTATATAAATGATCCTACATGAATGTAATGTATCGTTTGAACTTTGTAGTATTTCTTTATCCGTATGTAGTTTGTAATTTTATTAGAATTAGTGAGAAACGCGAAGGGGACTTTCAACATTAATAGAAAATTAGATTTGTGAACGTGAAAAAATGCATTAACCTGTTGTATTTGGTCTAATATTTTTGGATAAAATATGTATTTTCTGATAAAGGGGAGGGAAAATGTGCAGGTGAACTATGAAACCCTGTGGACTTTTTGAAAAAGTGCAGGTGAACTAAATAGTCTGTAATTATCAACTAGTATGTAATTGACCTAATCAATCAGAAAGGTTATATTCTGGAATGAAATGAGCAGTAGTATGCAATTGTTAATGTATGTTTTAATTTGTGACAAATAGTATGTTATTTATGCAGTTCGAATTGTTATTGTATGTATGAAAGGTTGTGTAATATGAAATAATTTTCTGTAATCATAATTTTTTGGACGATGATTAGTGGTAGAGATTTTATACATGTAATGTGATATTGCGTTTGGGTGAGTAAATATATTGTGGAGAAGTTGATATGCATATAAGTGACGAGTTTTACAATGGAATAACATATTTCTATTATTTTGAATCATTGCATGCAGTTCAGGTCGTCCATGGCAGCGGTGATGAGTGAAATCCAAACACACAACCGTGCGATAACTAAAAAACATTTAGAAATAATGAGAAAAACACCCTTTTACCTGTTGTTTGAATGCATTCATTCTGGAAAAATTACTATCTTAGACTGTCATAGGGGTGAGGCCGTTACAACGTTTATCGTGTGCAAACGAAAGCACTTAAATATCTCCACAAGTGTGTGTCCATCTTGAAGCTGGAACATTCTATTTCAAGGAGTGGTTCATCTCGCTCAACTACTCGATGAGTGTTTATTTTCTTGAAAGACAGAAAGATGATTTTGGCTTCAATTTCCTTTGAGATGCAATTTCTGGAGGGCACAAATAATGTCTTGTTACTGTTAAGTTGGTTGAGACCATCTGTGACATACGGTACATTTGTCGAGAAAAGAAGAAATAAAAAAATGAAAACATTTTTTATGTACCAGGTCCAAGTCACTAAAATTAATATCCGTATGGAGTACAAATCTCACAATGTTTTGCTTTTATGTGATGTGATAAGCATTTAAGTTATCTTTTGTGATCTTTCTTCTAACTGCGGTTTCACCAACCTTTTGTGCATAATCTTGCATGATTCTTGAATATATTCTCAAGCACAATGTTCAATGACACAACACTCTTAGATTTGCTCTTTTTCTTTTCACTCTCAAAGCAAAGGGTCTCTCTCTTCTATAAAGTGAAGCAAAGTTGAGTATAGGTATATCTTATGGTTTGCTTAGAATTACATTTTTCTTTTAATTATTTATACAAGTGTGATTGTTCATTGATGAAATTCACTCTCCTACGTGCACTTTTGTGCCAAGAGTGTAATGACTTGGCTTTTTCAGTATTTAACCCTAATCCCTTATGTGGGACGGTAGTTGTTCCTTTTGTTGGCTACAATACAAATGGCAATTTTAGCCGACTTGAGTTGATAATATTTCATCATCCTTTCAAATAAAATAATAATAATAATAATAATAATAATAATAATAATAATAATAATAATAATAATTATGATAATAACAAACAAACAAACAAACAAAAAACAAATCTAGCCCCCATCTCTTTGATGACAAAAATAAAGGTCAGCGAAAATAATAATTTCGAATATGATTTTTGATTTCCCCTAGTAATATTGTTTTGTGAAACTGACAATTGCCTAATTCATACCTCCATAGTGGGTTGTCAATTAATTTTCCAACAAATCTTGGGGTAGCTTCATGAAACTTTTAAAACCAAAACAGTGCATTGACAGAATATAACAAAAATATTAATCTACCATATCACTAAAAATGCATGCATTCTTTTTCTTTTTCAGCTCTCTCCCAACATTCAACAAATTTAAACACGAAACTCTGATCAAAATGTGATACATATTAATTGTCTATTTAGAACCACTCAACGAATCACCACCATCAATTTCACTCCTATCACCAATCACAACCTTTCAGTTCTCCCCTCTCTCACTCTTAAATTATTCATAAAATTCCAACACCTTCGGATGCGCCTTGATCTTCGACGGCTTCAGGCCCGACAAGTAAAGCCCGCCCAAACTCCTCACCCGAGACAGTGTGTCACGCCCCATTTTCGAAAAAATATAGATTTTAATTCTTTATAAATAAAACTTTCAAAAATAAGGGCATGAGTTTTTCAATAAATCACAATAAAAATAAAACTGAGCGGAAGCGTGAATAAAACTTAAACATTTATTTAAAAATAAGAGATTCACTTAATGAATCAAGACAGTAGTACTTAATTGTTCATGTAGTTTAAAACAGAAAAACGAGTCTCAAACTTTATTTTAAATTTGACTAAAACTAAAGATATCAATCAATAGAAAGTAAAATAACATCTTTGCATCCACCGCCTCGTACCACATCCAACTCCTCAAACTGAAAAGTTTGATAAAAAAAAAAATGGGTGTGAGCTTTCAACTCGCTCCGTGGGGATCCGTTTGTCAATATTTACCACAATCATACAAACCATAAATGAATAGCTACAACACACTATCAGTCGTTCATAGATGTTGGCCAACCATAGATTTAGCTCGAAAGCTACTGTTGTTTTAGCCCGAAAGCTACTGTTGTTTTAGCCCAAAAGCTACTATGGAATGTTGCATTGAGACATAGATAATTCATACAATCGCATTTAACATAGACAAACATAGAACACATTCGGCAAGACGCATCTACATTCAATTTTCCACGAAACTACATTCAAAGGTGGGTGATTCTAAACTCTTTTCAAAACTATGTTTGTCTATGTTAAATGCAATTATATGAATTATCTATGTCTCAATGCAACATTCCATAGTAGCTTTCGAGCTAAAACAATGACAGTGTGTTGTAGCCATTCATTTATGATTTATACGATTTCTTCTTAACA